>VXBU01015959.1:11066-80543 GCA_013400315.1 Bombycilla garrulus | reverse complement strand
TTAAGTTTATGAAGGAAAGATGAACTGGTAGCACAATCTGAACAGGGACAACTTGTTAATATAAAAACATCAAAGATGTTAAAAATGCTTTTATTTGGGGACAAAGAGAGAGAAAGGAACAGGAGATAGGATGATCATGAGAGAGACCAGGTGGAGGGATATAATCAGTGAGGCCTGAGATTGGATTAGGAGGATACCAGATTAGCATCTGTGATGAGGGGAGGGAAGGCAAGACAAAGGGAAGAGGGAAGTTGCTTAACATTTTATCAATTTTCTTTTAGCTGATGTTCAGATCTTCTTCAAAGAATAAATTACATAAATTTTTCAAATCTTTCTCTTGTCCTGCCTCTATGTCATGAAAGAGTAGTGAGAGTCAAGAGGATAAATAGGGATTTGGGTTTAGAGTTTGGCAATACATTTAAGAATAGACAAAGCAAAATCACCCAATTTGAGTTTTCTCCAAATTTAAGAAAAGAAGATATTTCTGAGAGGTTAGTTTATAACTGCTTTGGCCAGGTGACTTACTAAATAGGGAGTTAAGTATTTGACCTGATAAACTATAACAAAAAAGATTACTGTTTTAAATAATGATGGAGACTATGCAGACTGAGCTGTCAAAGGAGGTCAGAGTGATAAAAAAACTCTGCTAGTGATGAGCTAGTGGTGGTAGGAGGACAATAAAAGGATGGGAAAAGATTTAATGAACAAATAGAGAAAGTGCTCCACAGAAGGTGACCGAAAGTTTTGTAAAAGGCACTCTCAGTATGCAGGAGAAATAATTCTCAACTAAAAATAAAGAGGGTTAATTGAGGAATCAGGAGAGATCAGATCTCAGTGGTCATCTACTTGGAAACTAAAAGTTACTAAGCAGTGAACACAGGAGACGATGAAGAAAAAAAAAACAATCAGTGACAAAAAATTAAAGATTTTTACAGTCTGGTATTCTACTAAGTTTTTAAATAGATTCAAGTTGCTGTTATATAGTTTCAAAAACCTAGAGAGTAGAAAGAGATTAGGTAAGATCACAGTGACAGATGGAGATGTCAACACAGATGATATAATGCCTTAATGTCACTAAATGAACAGCAAGTCTTGATTGAATGAAAACTTTGCAGCAGATGGTGCCTTTATCATTGCAGACAATCCAAAGTGTCGCTATATTACAATTTATAATTTTTATTGATCAGTGGAAAATTTAGTAGTCTATTTCTATAGTGGTTAATTTTTTTCCTGGGGATACCTCTAGATTTCTAGTATCTTTTGCAATATTTATAACTGCTGCCTCGCAGAGAAACCTTTATCTTCAGTTTGTAGAATTTATTGGAAGCACAGAGAACTTTATTTGACTGCCTTAGATTATGAACTGAATATAAAAAGCTGTAATGAAAAACGGACATAAAATAAAAAGGTATCATGTTATCATATCCATTAAGCTATGGATATTTATTTCCTGGGCTCCTTTCTGCTGGAAGCGCAAGTTTCCTCTACAGATCCAGGCTTTATGCCTTGGAAGCCTAATCCTTGCTGGAACTCATTTAGGGAGGTATTCACAAGGACAAGCTGTGATTTAACAGACTTTTTTTTGTTAATCTTCACTCTGGTGAGCAGAGAAAGTGAAAGTCATTCAGAACCCTGTTCAAAAGACGCACTAAACTGTACGAGTTCAGAGTTGTTTGACTAGCTGAGGTGCCAGCCAAATGTGTTCTCAAAAGAGGATGTAAGATTTGGTCTCACTGCTGACTTTCTCTGGTTCAGTGCTATAAACTCTTGGAATAGCTCGCAAGGTTAGTTTGACCTTCTGTTCCTAAGCATCCAAGGAAAACACTAATAACACACTATTCTACCTAGCTTACTGAAGTTAAAGAGGAACTAAAGAACAAGTGTGAAACCTACTGTATGTTTTATTCAGTTTTTTGTTCCACAGAAGCAGTCATATGCAGAGATGTGTGAGATTTTTAATTTGCTTGTTTTAAATGCAATGTTTCAAGAATGTAGCTTAGTTTCTTGAAAATAAATTATGGAGTTTTGGATTTGCCTATTTTTTAATTACTCTGACTGATTTATAGGTGCCCCATTTTTCAGCTCACAGTTCTCAATTTCATATTGTCTAGCTGATCATGTCACTTTCTAAACTGAGAGGTCAATCTCTAGAAAAGGAAAGAATTAACAGCAAGTAAACCTGTTTCTCGACAATTGTCTTTGCTCGTGCATTAATACAAAGAGCCATTTTTAAAAACTTTAACAAAATCCTGTTCACCCCAGTTTTGCAAGGCAATCTGTTGTTGAAAAGTATGAATGAAAGA
Organism: Bombycilla garrulus; assembly: GCA_013400315.1. Classification (NCBI taxonomy): domain Eukaryota; kingdom Metazoa; phylum Chordata; class Aves; order Passeriformes; family Bombycillidae; genus Bombycilla; species Bombycilla garrulus. Next base: position 78,240 of record VXBU01015959.1, on the reverse strand, counting down.
GGCAGGAATTCTGACCTACCATCCCATGCATGAGACTTCCCAAAAAAATGACAGAAATGTCAAGATAGCTTGTATGGAAACAGAGCACCGAGTGCTCTGTGAGGGATATTTCCACAGCTCTAGGCTGTTCCATGTGGTTGTAACCTGGGCTATTTGACTGAAAAAGCAGGGCACTACTTATTGCACAGGAGTCCTCTCCTAGTACAGTACATCACTTTACCAAGTACTCACCTCCAGGAAGGAATACAAAATAAACCAACAGAAGCTATGAAGACCTTAATTCTTATCTGATATTGTTCAAATATGAGTCATCACATCACAAAGAAAACCTCAATCCTGAGTAAATATTTGCTTGAGCAAGTAATTTTGCAAATTTTTTCCAATATCAGGAATTTTAGCAAGAATATGCACATAAGAAATTCAAGAATACGTACCCAAGAGTTACAGTGTAGTTTGTATCTTTAATTTATTGTCTATGGCAATTCTAGAAAGAGTATGCAACTGAAAGAGGCTAAGGTCAGGTCTCACTAGCTCTTCTACAGTTCATTCATGTATTACTGTTGTTACTACCTCATGTCAACCCATTGTTTTCTCATCAGACTCAGCAGCAAACATCATGGCATTGACTTACTTGGATATTTTAACTTTACCAGAAGGGAGAAAAAAATGTTAGTAAATTTCACCTTTTTAATTAATAAAAAAAGGAAATGCCAGTGCAAGTACTGCACTGACCCGCACTAACCACTTATATTTCATGAAGTCCTGACATACTCTTCTTGAGGCTTAATAATTATTAATATTACCTTGTAAAGTAATCATATAAGTTTGGGGTTATTTAATCTGGTTCTCATTAATAAAGACATTAACAAGAGCCTTTTTAAGAAATTTTAGGCCAAGTTCAAGAAAGCATAACAAATTAATGTAAAAGGTTATACTTACCCTAGATATTAATTAAACTGTTGTGTTTAAAAGGCAGACAGATGACTAAAAGAGTTTTAAACCTAAAAGAGTTTTAAACTTCTTCATGGATTACAGCGATCAGTAACGTTTTTTATCAAGTAATAAAAAAGTATCTACAGAGATTCACTCTGGCTCCATGTGGAAGTTTCTGTCAGCTTCAAATCCAGGTGCTGAACCCTTGATGAGAGGTCATGTGGCCTATGGGGAAGAGCAGAGAGAAGTGTAGCCCCTCTCACGTCAGTTATCTCAGCTGAGTCCCCCTAGGACGATGATGCCCAGCCCTGGGGCTGAGGGGAGGGCAGAGTGCTTCACACAGAGGTGGGAGTTGCACTCTGGGCCACCAGCTGGAACATCTGTCCAGGCTCACAGACAGGGACTGGTGAGCAGGCTCTGCAGAGAAAGTGAAGACTGAGTTTGAGAGGTGAACATTCATTCTGTGTCTTAGAAGAGAAACTGCTGCATCAAAACAGTAAAGGCTAAGCTGAAGAATTAGGTTCATTGCATGGAAGAAAATAAGTTTCTGGAATAATGATGAATGAAATCTAAGGAGAAAATTAAAATGAGATGGCAAAGTGTACAGTAAGAGTAGAGTAGAGCAAATAATTAGAATATCTGCAGGGATTTTCTGATAGGATATATTGCTGATACTTGTTTATTACTAAAAATAATCACTATACTTCCTTCCAGTATTTAGTGTAACAGCAATTTGTTTGGGAACCTTTGACAACTGGGAATATGCTTAATGTTATACCACATAAGTACACACTTCCCAAAAAGCACCAAAAAATGAAAAAATACAGTTGAATTCAGCAATTCTATTATCTAGTTAATATTGCAATTTAGCTACTGCTGTGTGTTATTTTTGATAAAGTTTCAAATGGAAGAACATCCCAAGTTTATCTGAAAAAAATTGTTAAAAATTTTAGAACTGCCATATTTACTTATCTAAGGAAAAATTCAAAAGGAATTTTCAGCTGTGCTTCATTTATGTATTATCTATGTATGCATTAAAATGTGAGCTTTTGAAACACACTTGATTTGAGCAAGAAATGACTGCAATTTATTTTTTTTCTTGCAAGGTTTTACACTACCTACAATCTGAATTTTCTGTTCCTTAGCCACTTACTTCTTTAACAGGATGTACTACTCCTACACATTATCTGCCAAAAAATTTGGCATATTTCTATTTGCAGGGAGACCCAAAATCTGCTAGTTAATTTTTGTGGAGTTGGCACCTGTGCATGTTTGCCTGTAAAAATATGATTGCTTCCTTCCTTCATTTATTTGTTTCCTGACTTTGATGGTTTTGGTTAAAACCTTACTGCAAGTGCCAGAGAAGTTATTGCTTGAAATGAAAACTCTTTGTGATACAAAAAATCAAGAGGGCATATATCTTCTATAATTGAAAATAAATCCTTTCTTAGCTTTAAATATATATATTCCTATTCTGATAGAGTACAAAATAATTTGTATTTTTAGAAAATAAAATGCAATGTGCTGGTGAGATTATTGTATAAAGACATCCTTACCAACTAAAATAAAACCTCTGTCTCATAGAAAAAAGATGAAGAAAGTTTGCCATCTTTTAGTAGTGTGACTAAAAAAATCACAGTGTGGCAGCATATTGCAAAGTTCCTGAAGACCCATACTCACAGGATCAGATGGAGACATGGGTGAAGTAGGTGCTGCCTGGGTAGAGGGGCATTTATTTCTCCAGGTGGTTCCAAGAAGATGATACTTGGGATGGTTCTGCAGTCCTGCCCATTAATGTGGAGGTGAAGGAAGAGCAGGATCCAGCTGTTCAGATAATATGAGCCCAATTCTGTCCCTTTCTCAAGAAGGGTAAGCCCAGTGAAAGTCCTTTGCCCCTCTACCTCTGTAGCTGCAACCTGGGAATGTTTGTGGGGCCAAATGAATAAGAGCAAAAGTCAGGGGCAGTAGTTAAAAATGAAGCCCACACTTAGAGAAGATGAGAGAGCTTGTACTGCTTTGGGCAAAATTCTCTCAACTGAATTCCTCTGGCTGTAAATGGAATTTTGTCTTTTTTTTATTCATTCAGTGCTTGATGAAATCAAGAATAGTTCTTAATTCACTGCTAGTAAATAAACAACAGTATAACTTTGTATTTATTCAATGATCACCTCATTTTCCAAACTGAAAATATCCACGGTACAAAAATTGTAGTTGACATCTCAAATCAAAGGAGTAATATTCTTTTAAAATCATGATGTTTACAACATGCCAGAATATTTAAATGACTAGTCTATCTGTATATGCCATTTCTTTACAAGTTTCATGGTGTTCTGATGTTAGAGTATTTTGAATAAAAGATGCCAGTGTAAATCTTTTCATCTCTTATACTAGTAATTAATTAGTTACCACTAAATTCTGCTGTCTGACACAGGAGCCTCACAGATGTATGATATAGGTCTCTTTTTATTTGGGTTACAAGAACCAGGCCTCTATTTGGTATTGAAATGCACATATTCCCTGATCTATGGGAGTCTTTTATGCATGTTTTCCATTACTCACCAAATGTCCTGTTATATATGCACCTTTTTTTTTTTTTATGGGATCGAGATTTCAGACCTCACTCCATGCAATGCCTTTTTTTTCCTTTTTGCCTCACTTCCATAAGTTCCAACTCTTAAGGAGAACATGCATGAAAAGAAACTGACTTCCTCATAGGTCATGACCTTTCATGCATTATATAAATTCACATATTATGGTTATAGTGTAGCTATAGTCATTCAGAAGTACTGCAGAGAGCTATTTGACATTATTGTATATAGAGTGAGGGCAAAGGGAGTTGAGCTACAAAGAGAACCAACTGTTTTTATTAATGCACAATTTCAAAACTAATCGTTTTGTTGAAGCATAACATACATCTTGGGAAGTGATGTATTTGTGTTAGACATTTGTAAATCTAACTAAGCATAAACACTTTGCTTCAAAGCATTCCTGTGAGGGAATGATCCTATTTTAACAACATGCCCTAAAAGGCTTGTCTTGTTGTTCTAAATAGTTATACCTGAGGGAAAAAGTGTATTCTGAAACATACTCCTGAATATTAGTCTATATGAACATACTTCACTTTGGCTAGCTAAAAATCATGAGATTAGGCAAACATAGTCTAGCGATGAATACTTTGGGGATCTGAATTTTGCGATTAAGCAGCACTAAAAATCTTGTTTTGCACATAAAACAGGAAAACACCCCAAAGTTTCAGCTTTTGCAGCCTCACTAGACACTTAAATTGACAACGGCAGCTTCAAGACTAAGATGCATCATCTTGTGCCATGTCCAAGGCGACAGTAAATGATACATAGACACATAGCCCATGGAAAAAGGAGGAGGTCATGAGCTTGGATGCTTTTTGAGTCTTCCTGCACTGAAGGTGTCAAACGTTACCTACTCATTTTGGTGAAGCATGTACACTTGGTTAGCTACTATGGCTCAGCTGACAGGCTGAAATGATTTATCAGAGGTGCTAAACTGGGCTGTTACATATAGTCCATATGTAGCTATATAGCATTCTTGTTTGACAGCTAGCCTTACAATCCCATCGATTTCACTAACCATTTGCTAATAATGCTAATCATCTGCCTCAGAGGATGTGCTGGATGTGTGGAACTACAGGAAGAATGGCTGTTGGCATCTCTAGCACGGCTGGGCTCAGAAGTTTGACTAAAGCTGTCTTGGTCTGCCCCATTTTCGTAGGGAGCCTGGTGTGGAGTAAGGATCAGACTTGTGCAATTGCTTTGTACACTGAGCTGTGCCTTCAGTTTGCTCTGGAATTTATCGTGTTACATAGATCTGTAGGAATATAGGCAAATATGCCTTAAAAGAGTTGATTTATGAACCTCTTTTTCAACTTTCTGTATTATGTGATAATTTGTAGTCTATCACATAGATGTGTTTCAAAGAATTGATGAAAGAGAGTGATAAAGTGATTTTGTGAATGTTTGGTAGAAACTGGAGAGCAAGACAGGAGGGTAAAGCGCTACAGTTAAGAATTAGTGATACTGGAAAACAGTCCACTGCTTAGAAGGGCAAATCAACGGACTGTCATTTGAATACATCACCCTGTGGGTAACAAATCCTTTCCAGAGGCAGTTGACGCTATCAAGGGTTGTATGACCCCACCACTTTGGGACGCTCTCTCCATCCTGGTCTTTTTTTCAGTCATCTTCTAACAACAGGACTTCTAGAGCTGCTGGTTGAATGTAAGAGCAGGATCTTGCTCTTCTGTTCCCAGTCCACAACAAACCATCTTCCATATCTGTAGCATTAGTAATATCCAATGTCAAACTAAATATAAAGATACCTTGTACACTAATTGCAATGTTACTGGAATAAATCGAAACTTGGCATTTACAATATGGGGAACAATTGAAGCCACAAGATGACAGTAATATCTGTTGAGGAAACTGTTATTTCAGAGGTATGTTCTTCTGAATTTACAGCATTCTTGGCAAGCATATTAGTCTGAAAATAACAATCTGCTTATTATTAATTCTAATCTTTTCTCATTCTCATCACCGTCATCACCGCTGTTCACTGCAGATCCAAAATTTTGTTTACTATAAACTTTAACACAAACCTAAATCCATTTATCCCTACTATTGTCACCTTTATGAGCTGCACTGATTCTACCTTTCAATTACTAACAGATATGCTGTAGACCAGCAAGTATGAAATACTGCTTTCACATCAGGTTTTGCTGAGAAGTGCCAAAACACTTTCAGAATTTTTTCAAAAATTTCTCAGTATTACAGAATATCTTCTAAGGCCTACATGTGTTAGAATGCATGCACAAGTTTGATACTGTTCTTATGGTTTATTCATAAAAATATAACAAAAAACTCAGAACTGGCATTAACAAATAAACCTTCACAGAATTAATTATTTCTCATTTCAGTGATTACTTTGTCTGGAGAATGAGTCCTTATTGGTCTTTACTGATGGCTGCAGAGAGTCCAACTTTTGATTTCCCTCACTTTCCATTAGTGATTAGGTTCTAATTCTCTTTTGAGGAGACCAACCGTGGTTGAAAATTTCATTTCATGAGGAAGATGTACTGAAAACAGGCCCACCAAGTGAACATTATGGTACTCCTGTGACACTGGCTTCTTTTTCAGACAGAGCATAAACTGAACAGGTAAAACTCTCTCACTGGCAAATACATAGAGTTCCACCAGTCCCTGGATTTTGCAGCTTGAATGAAAGTCTAATCCTCGCTTCATGAACTAAATTAGGAACAACCAGATTTTATCTTAAAAACAAGAGCCTTGGAATGGTTGTCAAAACATAACTGCAGCCCCTGTAACATCTTCAAAATCATAGAAGCAAATCAACTACTCTTTTACATGTTCCATGTAAATCAGCTGCTGGCCATCAGGGTTTGAGGTGGTCCATTTAGGCTGTCTTTATCTGCCCAATTCATCCATTGTACAATCAAGCTAACAAAAACATATCTGGTCAGCAAGCAGCCAGTATGGAGAGGCAGCAAGTGGCACTCACCCGTGGTTTAGTTCTGACTCCCTCCAAGAATGTATCAAAATTCTCTAAATAAAATTCTACAAAAATATTGTGCAGTTGAAGGGTCAATAGTTGGTGGATTAGCACTTAATTCCCCAGAATAGGGATATAGGAATGAGCTCATTAACAACAATATTTATTCCTGGAATGGGGTATAGAGACAGCTACTCTCCTGCTGCTCAGTTTTACTTCCCTCCTGCAGTAATTTCCCACCCCTTACATTCAATTTCCTTAGACTGTGGTGTCATCTGGCAGTAGCTGCACCTTTAGCAGCTGTTGCTGGACGTGCCACACACGGATCCAGCCGGCACACTGGAGTCTTGTGCCCTCCCCAGGGTCCAGCTGTATTGCTGGGATAATTCATATTCCCCAGATGTTTGTTGCTTCTCTTCATCCATCTCCCAACCCTCCTCTACTGCATGTACATGCTGCTGGAAGGTATTTTGTGAGCTGTTTGTAATCTCTTCAGGCAAAATCATGCATATTAATGTTACTTTCCTGATCAAATTTAGCTGACCTTAGTGATTTGCTCAACATTACTCCTTAAAAGTTCTTCAAAGAAATGGGAACACAATGTATTCCACCTAGCACACAGATTAGAAAAATGAACACCTTTAAGACTAAAATTTATGTTCCGATAATTTTATTATTTTATATTATCTTTAAATTAATAATTGAAAATGAGCTAAAAATGGATTATATGGTCAAATGTTAAATTTCAGACTGACAAACATTTTTTATCTCAAAAACCTAAATAATTCCTCAACATTGGAAAGAGTCTATTAACTTCCAGTATTAGTATTTCTTCTACTGGACCTTCAGAATTTTGTCTTTATTTCATTATAAGATGAATTATGAGACAATTTATTTTATGATGATAACAAAAATATAATTCAAAAATTTTTAATTTAAAAACCCATAGAATTAATTTATTTTTCAAATAATAACTGTATTTCAGCAGTTGATCTAAAATTAAAACCTTTTATTCTTTGAGCAGCTACATTTTTTTTCTGTAAATTGTTCCAAATATTTGGTAAATAGAGGCTAGGAGGTGCATTCTCACCAAGAGCTCATACAATTACAAAACTTTATTACTAAGTTTCTTGAGGTGTCATTTGTAGTTTTAATATGTAAACTTATACATAAGCACCATTTATAAACCAAATTTCTGCATCCTCTCCCTTGAAAAACCAATACTTTTTTTTGATAACACCTTCATAAGTCTGAGTGAAATAAAAGGAGTTTATCTTGCGTTGATTTTTCCTGTATATATTTGTGTGATCCATTTTGGCTCTTCCCTCTCTGCTAATGCAGACCTGTTATACAAGGAAGAAAAACATCCCCAGATTAATTCTCCTCGGCTTTGTGCATGGATGAGGAAAATGACATGTTGAGAAGGGCAGCTTTTACCTCTCAGAAGTCACATGGAGGCAATTGATTGCAATACATTTCAGGCAGGTAGGTTAAGGAGCTTGTTTTGAAGTATAATTTGATATTGTACTATCAAGTGGAAGGAACAAATAACTGAGTAAGATTTTGACCTCTGGGAAACAGTAAATTCAACTCAACTGAGTCCAAAATGTAGGTAAAAGGTAGCTCTGGTTTTAAGCTATCAGTGACCCTAAAATCAGAGAAATATACAGCCTATATAAAAAAAGAATTGTTACTTCAATAAAAAATTAAGTTAAAGAGAAGAAATCTCTCCCATTTGGGAATTACGTATATTTTAATGGTAAAAAATTGCATGTATTTAGAAAATAGATAAAGACACAAAGTTCAAGGGCTTTTAAAACCTTAAAAAGAACATGAGATCCAATTGAGGATGCAATTTCAGTGGAATTAACAGTATTGGGTACAGAGTTATATCTAACTGAGAAACAAATACTTGCCAAGTAGATCTGATGAGCCTAATTATCTGAACCAGTGATATAGAAATTAATACAGCAATTCATGCACTAACAGTCGAAATGAAATCAGGCATATTTGTAACACAATTAAAATATAGAAATCTCTAAACAACACAATATACCATAGTGCATCAGAAAACTCTTCAAATACCAGCAACAGTTGCCTAGTTTCAAGAAAATGTGACAATAAAACTATTATTTTGGAGGTGCTCCTCAGAGGAACAGGAAAAAGATTTGTCCTCCCATCCTAACCTTCAAAAAATCACTTTGCTTTCCTCTAAATTAACAGTCCATTTGACTAAAGGAGATTCTTCCCTATGCAACACTGGCACAGTAAATTCGAGAGCTGAAAGGCAGATTTTAACAACTTGGTAAAGAATGGGACTGTGGGTTGTTTGGTCTCCCAGATCTGAGTTGCCTGTCATTCAGGAGTAATCAATGCACCCTACCTATGTTTGGACTGCTGCTGTGGGAATGGCACTCTATGTTAGGTTACCAAAAAATCTTTAGTATTCAGTGATATGTAGGTTAAAAGAGCTAAGCTCTGCTGGAGATTGGCCTGTAATGTGTTTCTTGTAATGGAAACAATTAAAAATTAAAACCATGAGACAAGAAAACAAAATTGCAGACTATGCTTATCAGTTCACAGCTGTTTTAAGATCATTATTATTTTGGCTAAAAGTGAGGCTGGCCATCTCACATTTCCTCTATTTTCTCGTGACACAGAAAGCTCTGAGAGTTACCTGTTTCCTCTGCCTGGTATTAAGAGATGGATTTTCCCCTCCTTAGTGTGCCACCCATATAATAAGCAGACAGCTGTGCGTTTCCAGCCTTCAAACTCTGCTTCCACTCCCCAAAGTGCCTATTATTCCTACTGTGCTTGCTCAACTTAGATAATTTCTTCCTGCTTCCTTTCTGCCTCCATAATCAGTTAATGAAGAACCATGAGTTGGAGTATGTGACCCCAAAGGTCCCTTCCAGCTTCAGGTACCCTGAATATAGCAATAAATTTCACCTTGGGAATAAAAAGTGCTTATAGTCACTTTATTAAATTCTAAAATATGGTAAAATGATATAGTTCACAAGTTATTTTATTACTTCTGTAACACAGAAGTAGTTGAAACTAAAATTCTGAATGTAACAAGTCTAATAACATTTTGTTTGAATGGTACCATACCCACCAAGGGCTGGCTTATTTCATTTGTGCATACACAGGTTGTCCCAAATTTCACCTATATCTCCTTTCCAGTTTATTCACCCAAGGAAACAGAAATTCAAAGGTGAATCATAACTGAATCAAACCACCTTACTCATCCATCTTTATGAAAATATAACTACACATTTCCTTTCTAGATGGAATTTGCAGCTAAGCTACATTTGACCCTTTGACAAAAATGTTTCACAGTATGAAGCATGGTGCTCTTTTCTTACTAGGGCACAGTAGTCCTGTCTTTCTTATGTAACAATTGTGTAGCCAAAATGTAGGCTCAAATCTAAAGGTTGTCCAAAATTACATGCAGCTTCATGCTTTGAGAAAATAACAACAACAACAAAAAAATTCTATGCCACAGTAAATATTCTGGATTTTTCCCCGTCATTAAAAATACATATATTAACTGTCTATTCTTTCTAAATCTGAACATCCATTTAAATTTTTATTTCACAGTATGTTTGCACTATCTGGCACTACTGAGCCGATCTCACCTGTATGCACATCCATTTTCCCTGAACCATATCCTCAACTTTTTATAAGAGCCAGCTATAAGCTGCAGCACTGAAAGGTGAGATGTTCATATCCCAGGTCAAGGATATACAAGGATATATAGAATAGCTGAAGCCTATATAAATAAACATGAAATCTTTATTTCTATGGGTAACTTAATGCCAGTTGTGTTACTGAGGGCTGCGGGTATCAAGTTTGAACCAGATAGTTTTTACTTTTCCTCTGCCATCAACTTGCCAGACAGAGTTCATTACAGCTCTTGCCTCACAAGAAGTTTAAAATATTTTGGGGCTTCCAGAAATTAAAAATTTTTTGTTTTTTTTCTTTAAAAAAAACATTTCATTGGAATGCATTGGCTGGATCTATGATCCTTCAAGAGCAGACAGACACCAGGCACTATAAAAGAAAACAAAAACTCACCTTCTTCTAAGCAGGATTCTTCAAGTTCTTACAGATATCCTGCTTAACAGATGCTTAACTTCCAATACATTGTATAAACTCTGCAAGGTGGTTTTGCCGAGTCATGTCTGCTTAGCATAAATAGATGACTGTCTTGTGTCTAAAAAGCTGTAAATGCAGGTCACAGGAGAAAAGGACTGCATGGATTTATATCAGTGACAAAGTTAAGCAGCCTAACAGGAAACAATATAATTTTTTGTTTTAATAACATTTCCCCTTCCTTCAGATGTTAAGTGTGTAACTAGAGACTGATAAATCATTCTGCCTGAGGTACCATATCACTTTGCAATAGTACCTTAAGTCTGTGATCAAATAGCACTTGAGAGCATTTTTGCTTGCAAAACTATGGTTCAATTTTTTTCTTTTCCAACACTAAAAAAATGGATGAATTTCTTGTCCCTCAACCACCTTGAATGTTCACTGTTCTATTTAGGTCCAATCTACATAGTGTTAAAAAGCTGCATTTGAAACTTGTGAATTAGTCACGCTACCATGTGAAGGACAGTTTCCTGATGGTGGGAAAGAGTTTAAAAGAATGGCAGCTACCAAGATTTAAGTGGTGCTGCAGGGTGTTAAGCTCCATAGGAGATTTTGAACATGTCAGAAGTGTCAGGTACTTTATATTCATGGACAATTTCACAAAGAACTTGATGGTGGTGTCTTTACGTTATTAAAGGCAAAAGGAATGACATGGTTACCGAGTTTAATGACTTCAAAGAACTGGGCCTGTCACGTGGGCTGCTACAGAGCTATTTGTATTGAACTATTTTAAGGCAAACATTCTTGCCAGTATTTGCTATTAAATTGTTTAAGAAAGGCCACATTGAGCTTTTAGTCAAGCCCTGTAATGTTCTCAAAACACTGAAAATTTGCATGAAAGCCTTGAGGCAATGTGCTAAGTTGATATAAGTTAAAACACCTCTGGGAGGACTTATCCCTGGGTAATTAACTAGACTTAGCATAATGGAAAGGAACAGATTTACCACTCAGCTATAGAAACCTGTTGCGGGGAAATAACTGCTAATCTTCTCTCCCTCCTAATTCTTTTCCTAATATCATAGACTACTCTTTTGTTTCATTAAAATGAAAAAATGCTACGTATCCTCTATATTAACACAGAAAATTACAATTGTGTTTCTGGCATCTTTCTTTTTTAAATTCCTTTTTGCAGCTCTGCCACGTCATATGAAGAAATGTGCAGTCTGTTAAAACCACAAGGTGTTCCAGGTTGGGGCTTATTCATAATCTCCAAGTGAAGCTCTCCCACATGTCGTGGAACACGTAACACTCCACCACCAGCAACCCTGGGTATTACATCACTGAATGAGCTTGGTTTTTCTCTGTGCAATCAGTCTACCTCTGAACGGACCTGGGTGAAGCGAAAGAGCTGGGAAATCCTGTCCACATTACAACTTTGCCCTTTAATTTGGCAACGAGGAATATGAATTTGACAATGACTATGAAACATCCCAAGAAATTGAAGGATTTCAGACTGGACATTAGAGCAAGCAGGACTGACCTAAGAGGCTGTACTTTTCTCCCCTGCTGTGCTTTATTGGGGGATAGCATTATATGCTTATCTAAGAGAATGCCTCTCTTCTCCATGGGGTCCAGGGAAACATAAATCTACCCAACACATTTCCCCAAGACATCTGAAGGTTCCTCTGCCAGCATTCTGAGCTCACAGACACAGGCCAGCTGCGGCCTGGAAGCTATAGATCCAATTTAGCATGGCTTTGTGCCCAAACTAAAACATCTTGCCTCAGCAGAGCTGTGTTAATGCCTAGATGACTTCTGGACTGCAAGGGGCAAGCTTGGCCCGTTGGAGGATGGGCAGGACAGGAGCACTTGCCTGTGGGAGACACATCTCTGCTTGCAAGTGCCTTGGCTATTCAGGCTGATGGAGCTCAGCAGCTCTGTCAAGACTGCTGTACATGCCAAGAAAGGGCACCCCTAGGAATTTTCTGCTGCAAACTCCAACACCTTGAGAAATTTAGTGTTCCCCAGGCAAAGGAAAGGATTTGGGTGCCTGGTAAGTGCTTAGGGACAAGAGGGTATTTGTCCATCTCATCCTTAGTCTTGTCAAGCAGCTGAGTAACCTTAGATTAAAAGCATATTAATGCATTATTGCCTTGAATAGGATTTACACAAGATATTCTCTTTCTAGTGTATAAGCTAGCTTGTTCTGCTCAGCCTAATTAGGATATTAATGAGGCAAATTTGGAGAACACGTTAAATTTTCAGACAAAACAAAATTTATTTCCACCCAGTAGTACAGTTGTTGCATATATTTCCAAGACTGTGTATGATAGAAATTATTTTAATTTTCAGAATCTTCCTAGAAAAGACAAACATTTGCGACACTCTCTAAATAATTCTGAGTACAAAGTCAGTTGTGGGAGTTTGGGAGGTNCTACGAGAATTAATTCTTTTTTTCTTTTTTCTGGGACAATTCTACTGACTATTTGGGATTTAAATTATGAATTTCAGGTTCAAATTTGTCAGTGACCAGATCAAGCAGTAATTCAGGTCACAATTTAGGTGGATGAATAAAAATGAGGAACGAGGCCTATAGAAATTTGAATTATGGTGTAATTGCTCAGTACCACAGAAACAGAATGTGCTGAATCACAAGGGATCCATCAGGACCATTATGTCCAATTTCTGGCACTGCACAGGACACCTCAAAAATCACAAAACAAGCATTTTGTACAGGCTTTATATTACTGCCGGAATGTTTTTTTGCCTATATGTAGGTGTTCCATCCCTGACATATATTCTATGAAAAGGATCAAAGACCCTCACTTGTTAAGTGATATTAAACAGATAGAAATGAAATAAATTACAGACGTGTATTATTTCATTAGGGGAAACACTGTAGTTTGAATAAAATTTGGAGAGGTATCACAAAATCTGATGTTTAAGTAGAGAGAATTCATTTTCTAAACTGTGTGCATGCCCTTCTAAATGGTCTTCTTGAGGAAAAAATATTAATTGCTAATACACCATGATAAATATATTAGCTATTGCTGTCATTATCAACAAATAACCTTTAAGGATGCAAAGAACTTTAAGGGTGCAAAGAATCGATAATGCATATCAAATGTCAGGTTTTTAAGAATCATGCTTACATACAGCTATAGAAGCCACTATATCACAATATTTAAGAAATTTCTCCAAATACATCAATAACATTGCTGAAATAAATATTGAAAAGCCATTTAGAACTTGCCAGTTTCTTTTAAGCTACAACTATATATTTGGTAAAATACCATCTGAAAAACAAGATCCATAGGAATTCTTCTATGCATCAGTGGAAACAAAAATCACATAATCCAACTGAAAGATCTTTTTAAATATTGCTGCTTTCTTTTTTCCTCATGCATGGAAGTACATGAACATTTTGCTACTCCAGTCATTGGCTTGAAAACACGCTAAAGTCAGGAAACTTTAGATGAGTGTGTAATTAGTTTAACTAAATCTGTGTCGCTGCTTTTGTTTGAGTGTCTGTCACAATCCCAACTGAGGTTTTAATTCTTAATTGATTTTAATAATCCTTAGCTATAGGTGAGCTGAAGTGACAAATACATTGTTCTGTGACTAACTGCTACCAGCCTTCTAAGCAACTGGTGGCCTTCCAGCAGTTATACTCAAACACAGTATAATACCTTAATTTCCACTGGCATTTTGCCATGGCTACGCTACTGTCCTATTTTTCTCATTCCAGTGGTTAAATTCTTGGAGCACAGGTTGTTTTAGTCTAGCCAGTAAGCTTTATGAAATATAAATATTTATGGATTCAAATAGAATTCCAGCATCTTATCAAGCTGGCCAAAATCTACTCACATATCTGGTTCCAGGGATTTGACTACTGAACTTGGCAACAGGAAAATTATTGAGTTGATCAGCTTTCTAAGAAGGTAAATACGACAGTGAGTTTGCAGAAGATCAGTAGTAGTGACCTGCAAGTGAAAATGCACTGCTGCTCAGATTCAGTAGCGTAACCCTACATGAGGTGGCTTAGAGAATGGAATAGATTAGTGAGAAATTGATATCTTACAGAACACTTTCCTACTGAACCACAGAATGCATGAATGGCTCTCTTACTGTTCCATATATTTTCATGCTATCATGAGCTTAATAGTATAAATACTGTAAGGTACAAATATAGAGGTATTTTAAGTATTTGTTGTACTACTGACTACCACAGAGATGAGGATTGTGAATCTAAAACAAAAACAGTGATTGCAACTCTGGGCAAAATGTGGGCTATATTAAAGAATAAAAACTAAACAGATTACTCCAAGGAGTGAAGCAAAATTGTGGAGCACCAACAGCCATTTCTTCTTTGGGCCATTCTTCCCTGAATGCCTTCATGGGTTTACATTTTAGGCAGGGAAGAAAGCATGGCCAGGAAATCTTAGGAAAGCCCTGTGATCCCATCATCCTGCTCTTAGGCAAAGGAATACAAGCACAATCACTCTTTAGCTCCAATTTCTGATGTACATTGGGAAAGGGAACTGGGGGATGGGAAAAGGAACTGCAGGGACTGGGTTAGGAAGAGAATTTGGGCCAGGGAAGAGAGCAGGGCATCTATCTCCAGGCTTCTGTGGAGACAGCTGAGGAATCAGCCCAGTAGGTGGAAAAGCTTAACCTTGTCTGTCTTCTACATTTCTGATGTAATCAAAGAGCTCTGCCGCATAGCATGTGCAGTCTTAAATGTCTTGTTAACCAAAGTAGAGTGAAACATTGCTTGCCAAATGTGTTTTTCCAATGTCCCTGGACTCAGCTGTGCACCATCTGTTTTTAAATCATAAATACACTAATAACATTTACCCTTTAAGGCTCTAATCACCTTGGCTTGAATAACCCACAGATCACAGGTTCATATTCAGCTCAAGTCCACTACGCAGACCAGGTGCAGCAAACAGAGATAAATTCTGCAAGAATCTTTTTTTTTAAGAGAACAAATTATTCTGAAAACAGAATCTAATTCAGATGGACTGGCTTTTAAGATATGGCATACATTTTTTGATGGAAGGAGTGTTGCCTACAATATATTTTTCCTAAATAATTGTTCCGTTAGCATTTAAATATTCAAGTAGTTAAGCTTCCACGCTATTATTTGGGAAATAATTCTACAGAAATCACTACAGACTGAAAACAATGTTGGGTCATAATTTTCCTTTATTTTTTATGTTTTACCTCATTTGCCATTTCGAAAAAAAAAATGTGTTCATACAAACATTAAAAAATTTAGGAGGCAGCTGTATAACTCAATGGTTTTAATAATATTTTCTCTTTACAGAACTTAACCATCTACTGTAGCTCCAAGACATCTTCTAAAGAAAGCAGTAAAGCAAGAAAAATAAGAGGCTGAAAAATGTCAAACAGAGAAAACCTCCTTGGCCTTTTATACCTTCCTGTCAATAATTCTAGGGTCAGTTTTAACCCAAGTCAGCTTCTGATTTGCTAATATTTCCTGTGCAAAACATTTGTAGGGATATATACACCTGCATAAGAGAGGAGAAGCAAAGTAAATATCCTAAATGAAGGATACAGAACGAGCAGAAAAGCAGAAAAGCTGAAAAAAGATGAAATAAAATGCCAGAAGAAAGACTTGCCTTAGCAGAATATACTCAAATATTTATATTCACTCCCCTTGGAAAAACTCATGGCATCCTCTTTATTGACAGTGAAGCAAGTATGTCTTTTTCAGCATATGTGCCCACATATCATCTCCGTGATAGTGTAAGCAAAAAGACATAAAAACAGACAAAGAAAAGCAAACTCGGGGCAATTATCTCCTGATTTTTCAAGCAATACTCCTTTTACCTGGTACAGTTGCAATTTCTGCTGTCTTTTGCTGTCCCTAACTCTGCTTTCAGTAGCAAACAGAGCTTATTCTGCAAAGAGTAAAACCAAAGCTGCTGGACTGTATTATTTTACTGTTCTTAATAGTTAGTATTTCAAAGACAACAAAAGAAGAAATCATTGATAAACATTCATAGAAGAGATGGAAAATTAAAGACAGACCACTGTCTTGTGCCTGTGTGGTTTGTTCAGATTCACTCTATTCATTTTGAATGACATTTTATGCCCTCAGGGTAAGACGTTCTGTTTATTGCACAAATTAATTTCCTAAAATTCTTTATAATTTTAAAAGTAGACTCTAATCTTTCCACCTCTGCAAAGATACAGCAGAAAAGTATTCTGAACTCTCCAGATACATCCAGACTACTTTGAAACACAAATGGTGCTTGATAACAGAATTTCATTTGTAAATTGCAGTTAGATTATTGAGCATTGCCTAGTTTCACCAAATGGAAGAAAATAAGGGGGACTGAGTAAATCCAAAACTTCAGTTAAGGTATTACATAGTCTTTCTAGCAGCTCACTAGCATTTCATTGATCTATTCTGAAGAAGTTAAGAATTTGTATCGCATGAACTGTGGGTAGCAAAAAGCCAGTCGTGATTCTTGCATGAGATTGTCTCTATGTGGTGCGCACAGAGAACTCTGGCTAACAATAACACACAATGAGTACAGCAGAGAAACAGAAGATCCGAAAGAGGTGTGTGGAACGATTCATATATTGCCCATAAGGTTGCTTAATGATGAGTTAAGAGCCACCCTATGCTATTATTTTTCACTGTTCACCTGTTCTTGCAGTGTTCTGACATTGTCTTCATATGACAATGCAGTCAACCCTGATGATCCAGACCACTGGAGTAATTTGTGTAACTAAAGTAATTGGTTTTCAAATCGCATCTGTGCTGCAAAGTAAAACATTTTTCTAAGTGAGGATCTATATGATCATCCATAAGATCAAAGGGTCACAACACATGTGTTACTCAGAGCAGGTCTGTCTGAACACTGTGGACAAGTGCTGCTGAGTGCCAGATGGCGTGAACACAATGCTGATGTGATGTTCCTCTCCTGCACACAACTGGAGCTCCACATTCTTTGAAGACACGCCACTGATGTGAATTAGTGCAAATCTGCCCCCTGCAGTCACCAGCCTCCTGCAAACACGGCCGTCATGTCTTTCCTCATGTTTTATATCAGCTGATCCTTGTCATCATTCAGATATACAAAGGACATATGGTGCGGATCTCTGGCATACAGGGACTCAGATTTGGCCAAATGGGAAGCAAGCCATGAAGGACACAGAGAGAATGTTACTTTCATCACAAGCCAAGACTGTGGGAACTGTTCTAGACATTAGCAGACCTTTATGTAGAGGTTTTTCAGCATGGAAGAAGATGCATAGCATATCTCATGACAGCCAAAGTAAATAGTGCTAGCAGGACTCCCTTATTTCTCTATTTTTGTACTAGACATCAGAAACATTTGCCAATGTGATGGTCACTGATATAAACTCAGTGCACAAAATACCATCTTCATTGCTATTCATTGGCAATATTTTAATGCTGCTGCTGGTCCTCTTCTGTAGCGACCAGTCAGGTCAGAGACTGTTGTGCACTTCTTTTTTTTTTAGGTAAATCACATGAGGGGAAGTCAGGCTAATGAAAAACAAATACCAGAAAACTCTTTTAAAATGCTAGACGTCTTTAATTTTTACAAAATTATTGAATAGGCATTTTTAGTCATAGCCTGGTTTTCATCCTCAGATAATTTATTGTCTCAGTACAGCAAGAATTCCTGGGTGGGTTTGCAGCTTGTATCACTCTGGAGAGACATTGTCTTTTCCATTTCTCTGTCCAGCAGTTATCCAGGACTCATATAACTACTCACAGTTAGTGAGTACAACACTAGAGAGATCTTGGGAAAACATTCAAATGTTTTAAATATTTTTAAATAAGAAAGAAACATTCACTGCATTCTGTCAATTTCAGAAAAAGTTAAGCTACAAAAAACAGTTCTCTCTATCTGATGTCCCATCACATACACAGCAACTAAGAGGAAAAGCCAAAACTATGAGATGTCTCATTACCTATTAACTCAGTCATACAGCAGGGATGGTGGGCTTGTTCATGTCTGCCCTGTGTATAGAAAAAGCTGTCAAGAAAGAAACTTAATTTTAATAGTTTAGGGAATAAGGGAGGAAAGTTGTCATTCAAAATAGTTTATATAATTTGTCCTGGAAGTACAAAAAAGTTTCTGACAGACATATCTTCACATCTGAAATTTCAGATCCATCAAGGTTATGCTATCAGTACAGCATCAAAATATCTTCACTTTCTTGCAGGAAAAGGTGCATCTAAAATGTTATACAGGACTTCCCAATTATAGAGTATAACGACTGCCAGTCTCCTGAAGTCTTATTTAGAAAGAAGTGGGCAGAGTAAATGCATAGGCTTTAAGGCCAGAAAGGATCATTAGATTATCCAGATTTTCGTGTGTTTCAGTCCAACACATCTTAGTATGTTTGGCTACTTACTAAGCCTAATAATTTATGAATTATACTAGTACATTTTTTTTATAAAACTCTCAATTTTTAATTCTTTCTTAACGCTCCCAGAGAATTTAACCTACCTCAATAGATGAACTTTCTTTTTCACAGATCATTAGTGATTTAGGGTCATTCTAAATTTAAATCTGCATAAGACCAGCTTCCAGCTTTTAGTCTTTATAGTACCTCTCCATACAAATTTATGAAGTCCCTTTGTGCCTTACTCTTGGGAAAGTAATTAAACATGGAAATCTGTTCATTACTTGGTAGCCTTTAAAAATCAACTAGGCAGACTGAGGCCTTTAATTCTGTCATTCTAAAGTATACTTTCCAGCTCCCAGACATTTGCATTCTGTCCCTGCTCTCTCTCCATTTATGCAACAAATCTATGTATCTTGAAGTTGTACAGATAAACTACAGATATGGAGGTAAAAAGATAAGTTAAGCACTGTGATGCAACATATCACAAAGATAGCACCAATTTTTTTCTCTTTGTAAAAAACTCCTTAGAAGCCCTAATATGAACTTAGAACTCTTCCCAGGGTTTTCAGGAAGTAATTCTTCATTCTGTATTTAAGGTCTGTATTCCATACTTCTGCATGTGTAGCCTTAGTTTTGCTAATATTAATGCAATATTAAAGCAGGCCTGTCTTATAAATCAGTCTGGGCATCAAATAATCCATATGATTATATTTTTGTGATTAATTATTATTACTGTAACCAGCAATAACTTCATAGTCCCAAATCATAAATCAAAAATATTGAATAAGCTTTTAAAGCATTAGTTGATATGGATCCCCTTTTCAACAACTCTCCCAATTAATAATGAGTTATTATTGGCAGTTCATTTCAGATCAGCCTGTCAGCTGTTTGCAATCTGTCTACAGGCAAAATGCAGATTATATAGAGCATAGAAAGCAAAATATAAATGAGATTGAGGAAATGATAAATTTTATTAAAATTAGAAAAGATCTCATACTGCCTTCCTAAAAAGAAGCTGATTGAATTCACCCGATAAAGCATGTAAAACTCAGAGCAATGTGTCTACAGTTTGGGGGAAAAAATCTGAACAGAGTCTTTATTTCACATTGGGCTGCTAATATAGTCATTGTCAGTTAGGATCTTATAGACTGTGAGGCAGTGAAGGGAATAGACATGCTCTCCTCCCACTTCTAATCTGCTTCTCCAGACTCTCAGCCTGTTAAAACAAACTGCACTTCTCTGCTTATTTACATACTCAAGTTTGCTCTGGGAGGTGGTGAAAAGGTAGAGAGTGTATAATTCTTAGGGAAGGCTATAGCCACAGAAACACCGTGATGCTTAAAACCAGGATGTGCTTTCCAAGACACATGGGATCAGAATACCTTAGTTAAAACCTGTGCTGTTACTGGTTTTGCTATGCCCAGGCAAGTCTCAACATTTTATTCCCATTCTCCAGTTCCCCTCTTCCATATGATTAGATGTCAAAACATAAAACAAATTAATCTAACTTTTATCAGTGGAGTTCTAAGTCTTATAGAGTGTGAGTCAAGTCTCAAGGTCACCTCAAAGAGTTTTTCTTACCATCGCATTGCTTTAGTTAACAAGTAACAGGAATTCTATTTAGGACTGACAGATTTACTGTACAGACAGCTTCTTCTAGTGGAAGTTTTGACTAGATTTCATCTTCTTTGAGATATTTTGCAAATATCATGTTGCCAGTTATTATTAGACCTTATGTTAATTTAAAAATAAAAATTCCACTTGACAAAAATATTATCATACGTGTGCCTCTTTTGGCTCAAAGCTATCAATCATCATGATGAAGCAGACGTAAGTTATGAGATTTCCATGGAGGAAAGAGTACTGGACGAGTGAGAGAATGTTATAACCCAGCTGTAGCAATAATTCCAAGCAGCTTTTAGGCAGTGAAGTCTTAATAAACTTAAACGCTTGTTTAAGCCAGATTTATTGAAGCAGCTTCACATAATGTGGTTCTGGTTTAGGGTTTTCTATTCTGGGCAGAACACCAACTGGAAAGAAGCCTTGAAATATGCACTCCCTAGTCCACTAGAGAGTCCTTTGAAAATGTCATATACCCTTTTCTCTGTTCTTCCCTCTCCTCCCATCACATATATTACTAATGTTAAATAATAACATAGTTCACTATTTTATGATGGAAAAGTAAAATTAAAGCAAACCAAAAGGATTATGCTTCATTCATCAAAAAAAGGATACATATTACTAAGTCTACACCTGAGACAGTGGTTTTTTGACAGTTCCCATGTTTGAATTTGCCATTGTCTTAGATATCTCTGAAAGCTCTTAGTGTTGCTTATTTCACTTTGGTTTTTTTGTTGTTTTTATTTGTTTGTTTGTTTGTTTGTTTTTCTTTTAATTAGGAAAAAGATAAGCACACTCTAAATTTTCTATTTGTATACTTCATGATATATTTTTTCACTCATTCATGTTATCTTGAACTCTCTTTTCTTAAAAGTGTAATTTGCCCTATATTTCTCCCTCCTGAGCTCTAGAATGGCTTCTATTTAGATTTTGTATTTTAGTAGTTTCCAGGAGCTATTGTCAGTTCCATGACCACTTTTTCATGTCTCTTCCCTCCTCCCTAATTTACTCAGAGGAGTTTTTCCATTGGCATCTATTTCATTTCTGTTTACAAATTTAAAGGCATATATATATATATATAAAGGCATATACTATAATATAGTTTTGGAAGTTCTAACAATCATTCCTTCCATTCAAACAGTCTGGAATTCATCTCTATTCTTTCCAATAATAATTTATACACATGGAAACAAAGATTAATTTTCTTGCAAAGAACATTAGTCTTCACCATACTGTGAGGTCTCAGGATCTCTTTGAGTCTAACAAGATTCTAGTTCAGTTTTAATCTAATAAACCAAATGCAGTGCTGCGTTTTATTGTGTCTCCAAGACTTTTGCTGCTACAAAAATTGCTATTGTGATGAAGAAATGTAGTGTGACCCGATCAGTGGTTTTTATTATTATTATAAAAGGTGAATGAAAAACTAAAACCAGAAAGAGAATTCTCTCAAACTGTGTCTATTATTGATGCCATCAAGTCTTAATGAAAAATTACTAGAAAAAAATCTCAATCCAAAGCCTTCTTTAAGCAAAGTGGCAATGACTCTGATGCTCCATGAGATTTGCACTGGGATTGAGGAGCTGCTTTCCATCCTGGCCTGAGGATATAAGACAGTGGAGAACAAGGAAGTTTCCTCAGAACTCTGACACTCAGTTTGGTGTCAGCCTTCAGCCATGAGACTCCGTATGGATTAACTGCAAAAATTCACACAGTATTACGGATACACTTATTTCATTTGGGAAAATGCAGTATAACTCCATAAACTGACAAAATTCAGTCTCACCAAGGTCAATTCAGCCCCTGAACAACTTAAAAACACATTACTGTTGTTCAAGTGAGAACAAAATATAAGCTGGTGATTTATGTGCTCTGTCAGTCTGCTGTGTACACTCAGTTTGTGTGTGACTGGGCATGTTCAAAGCTCTAGTGTTCAGAAGCAGCCCTTTTGTACTTTGTCTCTGGTTATCACCTGTAAACATTTGTTGAGCCAGGCTAATGTGCCCTGAAAGCTGTACAATTCATGTAAGAGACGTACAAGTTATTCTCAGGGTATGGAAGTGATGAAGGAACTCTTCAGGAGCAGGTAACATTTAAGACCCTTCCCCCCCATCTTGCAAACTTCAGTTTTTGATGTCATCAGTGTTATTTATTGCTTTTCTTTGGGGTATATGAATGGGAGAGACCTCTTAAGATGCAGAATTTACCTATCAGATGAAGGCATCTTATGTCTTCTAGTTAATTTAATAAACATAGAGTCCCCTAATAGAATATGTTTAATAATGCCACTATAAGACTCTCAGAATCTGGCAGTGAGATAATTCAGGGTCTTATACTTTCAAAACATCATCCTGAAGTTTGTCCATAGTCAACTCCTATAGAGAACATTCTTCATATAGACTTTTCAGACAGCGAATTCCACCAAGGAGTGAGTGACTGACACTGTATGGGTAAGGCAGTAAGGATGTGGAGGTCATGTGAGGAGAAATTATTCCCATTGAAAACCCTAAATAGGTCAAGTTCACAGAAGTTTAGAGACACAAAAAATTTAAGTGGCATTTCCAGACAGCACTACCCAAGCACTCAGAGTGGCCCAGGAATGAGTTATATAAATCCTCAAATCTTGTAGTTGAAGCAGGGAGGACATTGTAAGGCAAGGGCATATTTATTGGGAGAAACGGCTCAAAACAGAAAAGAAAGGAAAGGCTGCAGTTTGTTTGCTTTCTTAGCCCTCACTTATGACCAAATGCAAAATATACCCCTCTCTATAGAAGCACAATCAAAAATTGATCAATTTTAAGTACTTTTGTTGATCATAAGAAGTCACAGTGGGTACCAAATATGAAAGCTGATCTGTAAAATATTCCTACCAGA
Organism: Bombycilla garrulus; assembly: GCA_013400315.1. Classification (NCBI taxonomy): domain Eukaryota; kingdom Metazoa; phylum Chordata; class Aves; order Passeriformes; family Bombycillidae; genus Bombycilla; species Bombycilla garrulus. Next base: position 54,762 of record VXBU01015959.1, on the reverse strand, counting down.
CCTTAAGATACTGAGTGACAGGGAAAAAATGAAAACAATAAATTTGATCTGGATAATCATGAAGCAACACATGTGAAAAAGTTATATTACATTTTAAGTACAGATATAATGATGGGCTTCAAGCTAACATTTTCTGAAATACGAAAGTGAAATACTTCCATGAAAACATAAATTCATTGTTCAGCTCTAACTAAAGTGAATGTTCCTAGAAAAGAAATATCAGTTACAGAAATTGGAAATACTTAATTTATATACTATTTAGAGAATGAGTTCTAGGGAGGCAAACAGCATAAATGGAGTTCATATTACAGGGAACAGTAGACTACTGCAAAATGCGCTTCTTAAGTAGAAGTGCATGACCATCAGTGAATATTTCAAATAAAGATAACAGTTTTATTTGTAGTAAATGAGTTAGTCATTATTCCTTGAACTTGTTGCTTCATATAGAAGATGCAAAAATTACCATATTCTGTGTAAAAATGGACAGCAATTCCAATGACAGAACTATTTTTAGAAAAAAATGTCTTTCATAGGAGGGGACAGAAATTTTCTGATACTGAAAGTAAGCAAATGAATCAACTAGTAAAGCAAGGAGCAGAATTACTGCACTTCCATAGAATTACAGGAGTGATAAGGACAAATGAGCACAAAAGCTAAATTAATTACATAGTGTAGTGAAATTACATTAATAACAATCTACATGGATAGTAAAGTGATGTTGGTATTGTTGAAAAAATCACTCACCCTTGGGTCTAAAAGCAATAAAACATGCTATCAAGTGGTATAAATTAGTCTGTCAAAATATTTAAGAATTATCATCTTACAGTGAAGTTACACAAAAGCTTCACAAATTATTCGCACTGTGTTTTTTCTTTGGTGGACTTTTAAAGATAAGAGCTTATTGATTTTATTATTTTTTAATACCTGTCTGTGATCAGAGGATAAGGCTTTCATATTCATAGAGACAGTGAGGAGGTAAGACTGGGCAGTAAGTTCAGCTATCATGTGGTTAATGGAGGAGGAAAGAAACTAAATGTAGACCAGCAGCGAATATTAGCCTAGGAATTCAAACCCATACTCCAGAGTATTAAGTGCTGCTTACTCCCACTCTTTTTATTTGTACCTCTCCTTTGCTTCTCCATAGCTATTTTTCCCAGCTCAGGTCCAGGGCAGGTAGCCCCTGATGATGGGATGGTGAGAGCAGTGGGACATATTTCAGACAGGTGCTTTCTTTCCCAGCATGGTAGCTATTCATCCTGGTCTTCTGCACTGACCAGTTGTTGCAGCTCACAGTGTCTCATGCCAAACTACCTTGTGCTGGGTAGCTCTGACAAGTCTATAAGCAACATCTCTATTTCTGCTGACCAGAGCAAGCTTCTGACCCAGGTGAATTAGAGATCCCATGGTGGACAAGGAGGATCAGGTGGGTTGAAAAAAATGTCTGTGAGGTGCTGGTTTCTTTGGCCGTGTTGAAATAATTAGGATTTCTAGATTTCCTATGCCTTGTGTATTCATCTATCTAATATCTCAACTTTATCATTTCCTTATGCAGCTGAAAACTGGCATAGCCATTAATAAAATCTTTTNTGTTGAAATAATTAGGATTTCTAGATTTCCTATGCCTTGTGTATTCATCTATCTAATATCTCAACTTTATCATTTCCTTATGCAGCTGAAAACTGGCATAGCCATTAATAACATCTTTTATATATGATCTGAACATATATTTATTTTGTTGTTTTAAGTCTCAGTTACTCTCCCAACACTTTTGCTGTACTTCATAACAGGTGTCCAAGGTGTCCAAGGTGAATATTTTCTACATTTTTGCTTATTCTCATTTTTGGTGTCTTCCAATTTTCCTTTTAAAACTAGTGTCTCATTCCATGGTAAAATTTCAATTTCTGACACTTACAGTGAAGGTGTTCATACCATCATTGCTTCCTGTGTCAGAAATGTTGGGGAATGTTTGTGTGGCATTGAGTACTTTCAATTTTTTTTTAGGAAAGCCCCTCTACAATGAGAAACCTCATAACAGGAAGAGGTCCTTATAAAACTCTTCTTGGCTGACTTGCTGGCTGCTGTCAAATCTCCAAGTGATGCATTTAGACAGCTGACAGTGGAGTCATTTTCCACCTCACCAATCATTAAATTTTCATTGTTTTCATGTACACTTTCCTCATACTGTTTTACTCTGTGGCTTTAACCTTTCTGAGATGAGAATATGGTCTCTGTCCTGGATTTGAATAGCACACAAGGCACAGACTAGGAAAACTTATACAGTGCTGTGATCAAAAATTAAGATGGTCGCGGCAATAAAGGCAGAAAATGAACTTTGGGTTGTAGCATCCCTTCACACAGATGCAGGTTAAATTGTTGTTGGTCTTCTCTCTGCAACAGAACAACAGTATTTGCTGAAAGTTATTTTCTTTAGTAATTCAGAAGTCTGGAGAAATGAAGTTGTTTGAAAAAGGTGAACAGTTTAGCAGAGTGAAAAACTGGGATAAGGCATTACTGTAAATGCTGGCTCTGTCCCTATTCAATATTCTCCACCAGGACAGAAATCAGACAAAAATTTTGAGCATGCAAAGACAACACAGTAATGGGAAAAGTCATAACCAGAAGTATCTCTGAAACCAAAATATTTTTGATTCAATTGCATGAAAAAAATTTAAGAAAATCTGGAAAAGGAAACAATCACGTGAAAATGCGACAAAAATGCAGTTTACTTGAATGTATCATCTCCTCTCAGCTTCTATGGCATCTGGTTCTTTATTGTGTTTCCAAAAACCATCCTCTAGACTTGATTCCTAAAACGTGAGACCATTAACAGATCTTAGAAGAACTACAACTTAAGTTTCAGGTTAAACAGGAAAGTGACTGTGTTATGCTACTTTGTGAATTTTATGCTACTAACTTTAACACCCCTGCATCTAAAAACTGTGGTGGAATATAGAGACAAATGCATGGAGGGGTGGTTCAGAAAAGCTGGTTTTATTCCAGCTATTTAGAGCAAACTGAGCATCAAAAAAGGGCCAAATAGAAAGAAGGGATCCATGCCACAAATGTCTCAAAGAATAATTTGTTTCCAGAAAAAAGAAATAAATCTAAGCCATTTGACTTCTGGGAAAGAAGAACTATGGGTTTTTATCCTTTTAATAATTTCTTTTTTTTTCCCTCATAAATATTTAGTCATACTAATCTCTGCTATGCATCTTTGTAACATCTGTGGATGTTCTCTAAGATAAGGACTTGATCACTTTTCTACTCAGTTGAAAGATTTCCTTTATTTTTTTCAGAGGTGAAGCTCTTGATTTTACCAAATTAGATTTGAGTTCAAAAATTTTAAAAATAACCCAAATTAGGTCTTCTCATTGGAATTTAGATATCACAAAAATTAATTTTCAGAAAAAAAAAACCATAAAGGCTTGAATTCTTTTCAGTCCCTTGAGGAAAGAAAGAAGTAACTTTTTCTAGACCAAGAAGCTAGCAAACCAAAGTAGGAATATCAAAGTGGAACTAAAGACAAATGCTTTTCTTGGAGCCTGATTGTCTGTTCTGAGCCTCAACCTTTCTCCTCTGCTCAAGTGTTTTGGCCAATAAACCTTCTATGAAGTATGTTACAGAGATGCAAAGATATCCTTCTCACCATTCAGATCCCTGGGATTTTCAGTATGAATATTGCATTCAATGTGGAATAGAAGGAGACTTGAAAACTTTGCATTTATCAAAATAACAGGATTGGAGAAAATTTGGAAACCTATCCAGTTGATCACAAATGCAAAGAGCACAGGACAACCTTCAAGCTGGGACTATAGATGGGGTGAGTACTTCTAAAAGTTGTGGGTTGGACTGTGTAAAGCATCAGAGGACACTGCACAGCTTTAGTGCAGTAATACACTGAACATATAGAAAGAAGGAAGAAAACCCCTTTGGATAACAAGACAGCTCTTTGCTATTTGGTGAGACATCCCAGGGTAAGGTTTTCCTGCTATTCTGTAGAGGGAAAAGTCCTGGGCATAGAAGCTAAGGGGCTCATGAAGCCCACAGTGAGGGGAAGGGTAGAGATAATATTTAATCTGAAGAGATAATCCTGAATGGTCAATTAATCTCAAGAATTGTGATTTGAGAATAGTAATCAATGAGTGTTGTGAATTACTCTGGGTCTGACTGTAAACCCCTCACTGGATACGAGGTTCTTTGTACAGCAATCACATGAGCTTGCAATAAAGAAGATGAGATAGCAAATGTGACCAATACAATTTGATTTTAAACAAAAAATATGTAGCAGTTGTGCCTTGGAGTCTGCAAATATTTACGACTGATGAATCACCAGCCAAACTCATTCATTAATGTCCCTTGGATTTATGATATTCAAAGCATTTTTTCTTCTGTTAGACATTTTTATTACCCTCTTTGCATACTTGCAGATGTTTTCTGTTGTTCACACTAGGTACATGAAAGTATTCTTGTTTGTGCCTTATTCACCTGAAGAATAAATGGCTGTATAAAATTTACTTCATGAAAATGAAATGCTGTAAAATACTAAACCTACAAGTTTGGAGTTCTCAGTTGAAGATTATTTCAAGTTCACCAGTAAATTAAATATATATATATATAAAACATAAGTGACCTCTTAATATACTTAAATAACCCCTCTTGTAACATAGTTTCTTTTTATGTTCTTTATTCCACCAAAACTGCATTGCAGTTTTCCAGTCTTTATATTTACATTATTTGCAACTCTTTCCATAAGTGCCGGTACAAATGTAACTGATGAAAATCCAGAATAGTCATACAAATGTTCCTGAAAGCAAGGTGCATTTCTGAGCAAACTTTTTCTGATGCACAATAATATATATGTATATATTAACAAAGCTTCATAGTACAAAATATCTTCCATGGCAAGTAAAACTTCCCCACTTACAGCTTATTCAGATTTCAGTTACACAGACTTCTGCATTTCAAGTTAGTGCAAATAATGAGAGTAAGAGCCTGAGCAGAACGAAGTAAATACAACAGAACAAGAGAAACAGCAAAATTTTACCAACTCCCTGCATACGGTTATAACATTTAATCAGTACATCATTAGTATTCTTCATATACAATGTATTTAAATAATTGGCTTGTCTGAACTATAGGCAACAAATTTACAAAATAAAATAATGTTTCACACAAATATGGAATGTCGGACAAATATATGAAAATAAAATGCATCTAGTAACAAAACGTTGTAAATCAAAGAGATAAAAGATGTCTTCTCCATTTTTGAAGATTTCAAGGCACTTTCTTGGCAAATCAGAATTCTCTCCTTGGTAGAAAGTCTGCAAGAGAAAAGGACATGCCATTTTATAACTGGTTTCAAACCAGAGAAGCAGACCACTTAGTAAAATTCTCTTCACAAACCACAGTTTCCTGCGGATTGCATAAATTTTAAGTTCGAATGCCAGTGGGTCTTGCCCTCCTGTGAACACTAATGAGTTTTGCCATGGCAAATCCTCAAATACCAAGAGTTTTAACGCACAGCGGTCTGCACTGCTGCACCTTTCAGGGGAAGCTCCCCATGCACATAGTCACGTGCAGTTCTACATTCCAGGTTTCATCAAATGCCTTACTTCCATATGCAGGGCTCTGGCTCAGGAAATGAAAACAAACCCACCCAAACCTCTAAGAGCCGTAAGGGCAGCACGTGCCCGGTAACCCGGCCCCGGAGCCAGCGGCTGCCCGGGATGCGGCGCCTCTCCATGGTGCTGAAACATCCGCACCGCAGCTTGCTCCGCCAGATCCCGCGGGCAGATGATTGGCTTTCCCCAAGCAAAAGCTCATTTCGAAGAGGAAAAGATCACATCTTATTTGTATACCCGGATATTTACAGACAAGGAAGGAAAATATTTGCATAATAGCACTGCAGCTCTTTTTTTAATCAGGAAAAGGCAGCCTATTTCAGTACTGACAGGAAAAGGCTTAAAAATAGCTGTCAGTTCTTCAAGTGAGAGAGCCACCTTCTTCAAGAATCTCCAAGATTCTGTAATATGTTAAAGTGAAGGCAAATTTTCTAACAGGAAACTGGATCTATGGCCAGGTGCTCTCTACGCTAGCATGAGGGTGGTGAGGAAAACAGATCCCCTGTGCCAAAAGATGAAGTAGAAGCAATCAGAGAATCATGTTAGAAATGCAGCGTTATAGAGGGATGAATGCATGTAACTACTTTGTTGCACTCCCTGTTAACAGGGAAGAGAGAGTGACTCCTGCCGCTCTTCACCTTCCTCAAGAAAATGTTTCCATTCCAAGAGTCAGTGGACATGAGTAAACATGAAGATCTGAGGATGACTTATTTATAATGGAAACTATCCACTGTGCTTAATGGAAGAATGGGGTGAGGGAGCACAGAGACAGCTGGGAAACACTCAGATCATGGCTCTACTTTTTCCTATGTTCTCTCTATTTTTAACAAAGTAGAGAGAAAGCCAGCCTAGATAGAACTTGAAGTGAATGCAGTGCACACGAGCTGCTAGCAATGCTTACCATTTAAAACCTTCCTCCCCTATTTTTCATGTCTTTGAGTGTATTTTTGGCAGGCAAATTAAAACAACTGGCTTTGCAAATCATGGCAACTTTTGATCCTTTTGTGTTTTAAAGATGGAAATAGGATGAGATAGATGCTTCTGTTCTGTGGATACGTAGGCAGATCTTTGACTCATTCTCTTGAAAAAGAAAAAAAAATTTGGCATACCAGAAATCTCCCTGAAAGCCCCGATACTTGGATCCAGAGGTGTAAATGAATACAGATAAAGGAAAAAGAGAGACTAAAAAGGTAAAACTGCAGAAAGTAAGACAGTGGCAGGATGCTTGGGAAAGCTGAGATTTAAAAGAGAACACTAAAAACAATCAGGAATTCAATTAGCTCCCCAATTTTAATTTTTTTTAATAGACCATTCAGAAAAGGATTCCTGCATTGAGTTATGAAAAGGAGATACAGGCAAAGTAATGACATGCCTAGTCAGTCTCATTGTCCTTAGTATATTCAAAACCAGCTGCACCACCTGGAAATCAAGAGGCCAAAGAGACTGAAAATAGTTAAGAAAAGAGGAAGAAAAATAAATTATGTCATTTCTTCTCAGAACTGAAATATTGCCATACACTTTAAAGCACAGCCACCAAAATGAATCCCACCTCCACTGAGAAATCAAATCAGCTAACACTGACTCATATCCTACTCTTCTTTTCTTATTCTTGATTAGTACGAATTGAAGTCTTGATGCAGGAAGAAGTGACATACACAACTCCCCCAAGCTCCGAGCTTGCAGTATTTTTCAGGAGGAGGTGGTGAAAGGAAACCATCTTGAAAGAAATTTAAATAAATAAAAATCACTGATTTTATACATTTTTGTGGTTAATAACAACAACCAGTGTGTGTATTTTCAAATTAACCTTTGAAAGTATAACCATCTTATTAATATTCAAACAGCAGGAGAAAACAGCTCACTGGGAGATGTTACTTTTATCAGTGAAAATGCTGTTTTATTAACACATTTGACATGCTATTCATAAACAAGGTTGGATTGTTTTCTTCCTCAGACTATTAAGTGAAACCTTTAGCTTTCCATGTCTTAATGTTCAGTTTCCTTCCATCACCATGAAGTGGTTATTAACTTTTCAGAAATTCTCAGGAGGCAATATGGGAATGAAAAGGGTCCCAGAAATGAATGAAGTGATAGGTTATCTGTGAAGATTGCATTGGTAGACCCGAGACCAAGACATTCTGTTTCTTCCATGGATTAACAACAAAATTCTCTGCAGAACGGCCTGAAATAAATGTGCTGATGATGTCATTGAGCATTTTTCTTTCACCAAGCAGACTCCTTCTTGAAATTTTGAATAGTAAGAGGCCTCCCAGTGCATAATTATGGACTGCAGCCAATTTTAAGACTTGTAGGAAATTACAGTGGGGACTGTCAGAGGTATTTGTGCTTCTGTGTATTTCCAGTCAGTTCTGCAAGGCCAAAGCTGCATGTTGACACACTCTGATAATACCACATTTTTGTATGCACACCTGATAACAAGGTACAAGTGTGAAGTAAACCACTAGATCATTCAACAAATAAGAAAATGAGTGGGGGAAAGGATACTTACATAGCAAACATCCTAGGACTGTGTACACAAAGGGCTCATTGCTAATCTCGTTAGCAATCTTGCACACCTTTTGTAATCTATAAAACAAAATTACCCACAATAATAATGAATCTCAGTTGCCAGATACTCTCAAAAAACTGCATAAAGTTAAATATAAAGTTTGTACTTGAATTTCAGACACTCTACACAGTGAAACTGTTATCTGATGGAAATTCATGAAATTATGTGTGCAAGGTGCAATATTAGATTGCACCTTAGCATAATCAGTGCTTTAGAGGAAAAGTACAAGTGATGGCAGGAATTAAATTTCTACCCGGTAGTTTCCTACTGGGATGTGGAAGACCAGCAATTTAACTTATTAACTGGGAGGCTATTCTAACTATCAGACTATAACGTAGTCAGAAGTCAGGTTGTTTCAAACATTTTATTGTTCCATTTAGTATTAATATTGATTTAATTCCATATTTTTCACATCTAAGTACACCTCCTAATCATCAGACTAAAGATACTAACCTACCACTTCCAATCCCTCTGTCATGCATCCTTGGTTCAAATGAACACTTGGTTTAAGTGGACCCTGAGTCACTGCCATCCTTTCTGATATTTGCTAACAAGAAATACATAGGTTTTGATTTCTTCTCTTGCTTGATAAGTGTTTTAATAAAACTTAATATAAATTGTGCCATACAGCAAGAAAGTGATTGCTATATGGATTTCAGATCCTCAGAACATATTTGTACAGTGTATAGCCATGTCAGAAGGAGAGGAAATAACTAATCCTCAAACATCTCGTGATGATTAAGGTGTCCCTGAAAGAAAATATAAAATCTGTCTAAAGACACCGGGAAGGATCTTGGCCATGATCAGCCTGAGCGTTGGAAAAGGTGGAGACAAAGCTGAAGATTTAGCTCTCCTTTTTTAGAACAGAACATTTCAGGTGAATGTAACTCATCATCTCCTTTGGGTTTGCTTGATGCAAGGGGGAACAAAAACTCTGCTGTTGTTTAAATCACCCTTTTTATTTTACATTTTGCTTTGATAGTTGAACTAAGAAATAAGTTCTTCATACTATTTAAAATCACAGTCTTGTTTTGAACTTTAGGAAAAATCTATTTAATTATAAGAAAAATAATACTACTGTGTTTCTTTAGAAATAAAGGGAAACACTCAGGCAATACATACGAGTCCAAACAATATTCACATGCTCTCAATCTATGTATCAAGGCATACAACATGCAACATGGTACTTTTGTTCACAGTATGTATTGGAAATATGCCTTGCCTACTCCTTTGTCTACTTAGAAAACTGTATTAATATCTTTTGAGGATCAGCCATGGATTCCTACATTCCAGCTTCTGATAAGCATAAAGGCAAATCGAGATGAGGGCTGCTCCATCCCCTTTCAAACACCAAATCCTCTGAGGTGCCAACTTTTGGTGAGAGAGCACCTCAGCTGCTCACAAACTGTGCTTTTAAGTGGTGCAGTCAGAAAGTGCCATTGTTTCTTCATGTTAAATCCTGAAAAGCTTTCAAAGCACCAAACTTTGTCCACAGTTTGTGCTCACACATCCCTAATGAGATTCACCTTCTCTAATTAAAACACACTTCTTATTTTCCACTGACTTTAACAGAATTGTCCATTGCACTATAGAATGCTGAAGTAACGTCTATTTAAGGAATTTCCATTTTGGTTAGGGGTTTTTGTTTGCTTTTTTTATCCATTTTATCCAAGAACACTTCTATTTTTCAGCATTTCTGACAAAATTATATTCAGGCTGTGTTAAAGCAAAGCTTCTGTAGTCTCAGAGAGGAAGGTTGTTTGATGAGAACTGAAAGTATCAATAACAGAATGATGAATCAAATGATTATATGTTGTTTAACAATGGGCATATAATAGAAAATTATACACACAAACTGAAATATACTAAACCCCAAAGATGTAACCCTACTATTAAGTATTAATAGAAGGTAAATAATGGTTCAAATTTTATCTTGCACAAGTAAAGCTAAAGAGAGCAGGAAGGAGAATCTGGCTTCATGTCTGCCCTCTGCATAAGCATGCCCTACTGATTTTTTTCAGTGTAGTTCTCATTTCATTTATTTCAGCATCACTTTGAAGGAACTCCATGATGTTCAGCTGACAGCAGCTGCATTAACAGGAAACCTTTATATATTAGAAGACCTTGGGTATGTTTTGTAATGGAGTGCTAAAGAGCAACTGTTAAAATGGGATGAGGGCATCAAACACTTAATAGGAAAAGTGTGTTGCTTTCAAACATGTATCACAGCTGGCATTAAAAGGTACTTTGCTACTTACAGGTTGGCGTTGAGCAGTCCCTTGTGTTGTGATACAGTCGATGAAAGTGCTTGCTACACTCTGAGGAAAATGTGACTGGCCCTGTTTGAAAGTAAGGAGGAGTTAACAACAAGCTCTAGGTTCACTGCTCTGCAGCTTCAAAGAATGACAACAACACAGAATTAAGTTCATTTTTCCTTGGCTAAAATTGCATTTAGTATTTTACTATACCTTACACATCTATGATGGCACACAAGTATCATAACGCTAGCGAAATAACAGAAAGAAATTCTGTTGCTGTGCCCTTAGGCTCATGATATAGAAAACAGAAAAATGACATATGAAAATGACAGGCTGGTTTAATCTTGAAATTCTAGTAATTCAAAAATAGCAGTAAAATTTCATATATGGTGTAAAATAAAATGACAATTACAATAGAATTTAGTTTGTTCAATAGTTGTCTGTAGTCTAATGTAGAAGGAATAATGCACCTGGACTGAGGATATTATTCAGAAAGATAAATAAAAGCAACATTTTAAGCAAATACGAGTTTCTAAACCCTGGAGAAAGATGAAGTACTTTCACATACTAATGCTTTTAATTTGCACATAGATGGTTTATAAAACTCTTAATATACAGTGTGGGTGTTGAGGGAAAAAAAGTGTCAGCTGAATAACATCTAGGAACCTGATCTCCTGCTAAAATAATGTGAGTAAAAAAGCATACAGATGTGCAGAATACAGGATATGTTTCATCTTTGGCAAGGCAAATCCCTGCATGTCCAGGGTATAGTGTGCTGCTCTCTTCTCTGGATATACAGTGCCATCTTGTTACATTAATATTTGATAAAAAAGGTGTCCCTGCTCACGGCCAGGGGGTTGGAACTAGATGATCTTTAAGGTTCCTTACAACCCAAACCATTCCATGGTTCCATTTTTCTATAAAAACATGGCTCAACTGTAACAAGTTGCCAAAGACCCCTTCCAAAATCACTGATGGCCCGGGAAAGTATTACTGGTGACATTCAAGATGAAAAGGAGAGCAAAAGTGTAATATTTGCATAATGTAACCTGCTTAGCAAGAATGTCAGTGACAGCTGAAGACAGGTGGTTTGGACAGAAAACATTGACATAAACAGACGTTAAGTGAATTTAAATCTAAATTTAGTACAAGTAGGAAGCCTGAATAGGAATATCTTGTTTCAAGCAATGCTACAAAATGATCCGCTCAAAGCAGACTTTGTTGGCCAACTTTCTTTTCAGAGGAAGATAGGAAGAATTTCTGGGAAAAAATACTTGTTTCATAACTTGCAAGATGGTTTATAAGCCCGGTAAAATATATCAAGCTAATTCTCTCTGGATAGTGAAGCCAAACTGCCATGAGCTCCAGAGAAGATTACTCTTTATGACAGTGAACATACTTGAAGGTTAGATATATTTTACAGTAGTACATGCATTTCAGCAGATTTTTTCAGCCACAAATTAGATTTTCAACAGACTGGAACAGCAGCCTTTGCAAGTCTGAACTGGAATATTGTTGCCATTTTTTTTTTTTTTTATCTGAGTGAGTAATTAGGCTCAAGGAAAAATATGTAATTTGAAATTATCCAGCATATATGGAGACAACACTGGCTTTTGTCACTAAATAAATTCCATATCCCTTCAGATAATATATGGTTTTCTAGCTCTCTTCCCTGTCATTAAAAATAGGCTGTTAATTTTATTTGTGCCTTACAAAATATTCTGTGTCAGCTGGCTTTCCAAGCTCAATTGAGAGATTGCTTTATGACTCACAAGATTATTTATGATTTTTCCTATAGTCAAAGACTGTTACATATGGTTCTTATTTGGCTTTAAAACATGTCTATTATTCCTGGCATATAAGAAGTGTGCAAAAATTTTCTTAACCCTGAAACTGTAAAGATGATGGACTATAAAGATAATGTTGATTTCAACTTCTCTTTGTTTTTTTTTTTTCACAACTTCATTAGTTTAGGATGTCCCAGTTCTTGAACTAGTAAGGACTATAATCAGTTTAATTAATTGGAATAGAATAATAAAACCCAATGTTCCACTGTATTTTAAGAAAATGCCTATGAATTACAGGATCTAGTAAAGCTATGAAAAATAAAATAGAATTAAAAAAACCAACAGGCAGAAAACTCCATCACTTAAGATATATTAAAAACCCTTAGAATCTTAAGATATATTAAAAAAAGAGTGAAAGAAAGAGAGGAAGAGAGAGAGAGAAAGAGAGAGAAAGAAAAAGTGAGAGAGAGAGATAGCAAGATAGATATCAAGAAATTAAAGAAACGAAAAGGAAAGAAAATGAAAAAAAATAAACTAACTGTAGGCAGAAATTCTGAGCCAACAAATAAACTTTCAGTATTTTGGAATGATCCTGCTTTCCTCATTCATCCAGCTAACCTTACCAAATAATTTCAGCAATTTTGATGGCAGCTACTCATGCAGAAAAGGACTATTAATTTAATGAATGACTCCAGAGACAGGCCTTCAAGTATTTTTTTTCTCTTTTTCTTTTCTATGATTTACCACTCTCAAAATACCTTCTGTAAAACTCATGGTTGTTTTTCTCTGGTTTTGAGTAATGAAACTCATTCTGTATTCATTACTTAGCTTCCTCAGATTCTTATGTTAAGCTTTTTATGGTAGCTGAGGATTTTCCAAAGCTAAAAATGAAAAGGAAATGAATTAAGTACTAACATAAAAGAACTTTCTTGTCTGTCCTTCCCAGGAGAGGAACATTTAGTGTTGCTGTGTTACATAGCATAGCATAGTTTGAAGCTCTATGTTAATTTCTTTCTCATATGGACTGAAAATGGTCAGGTTCACAATTACTCTTGTTTACTGCAAGGGTGAAGGGCCAGCTGGCTCTGGCACATTTCCTGTACATTCTTTTGGGTTGCAGTGAGCCATTGGCAGAAAGATCCTTAAAGTTGTGCTTATCCCAGAGGTTTGAGTACATTCCCCCCATGCAAAAGGGACAACAAATACTTTCCTTTCTTGCCAAGCACTGCCTGAAATTTCCAGCAAAGAGGAAATGCATAATTATTTCCAATTCTCTTTTTCATGCTCCAATGGCCAACTATTTTTCTAGCTTTTAGTTTCAATACTTCAAATAACCTTGAAAATCACCAAGAGATTTGCAGTGTCATACTTTGAGACCTTCACTTTTCTCAGTTACAGAAAGCTGGAACTGGAGAGCAAAGAATCAGTGCAAGCACCTTGTCATTGGCAACCTGTATTGCATATATTCAGAGGATAAAATATTTTTCTCAGTAGTTACAATACAGTCCCAAAGTTAAGTGCGTTATACAACTCCATCTCAGTTTTCAAGTACTTGGCTATAATCATCATAAACTTTCATATTTGAAACAGAAAGTTATTTTTACTTTTCATTAACACTAATTTAATCTTTCTTTGTTCTATCTGTTTCCACTATTAAATAAGCATCCACACATAGACTTCATGAGACAGATGCAAAATAATCCTCCCTGATTTGGTGAAAACTTACTTGGCCATAAAAGTGTGTTTCTTAAAGATATGTGCACTCCAGTGAGAAGTTCTAAAATTAGTGAATGTGAAAATAAATATGGAAAGCACAATAGAAGGATAAAAGTTAAACAATGACTTTTAAATATTGTTTTAACTTACCACATTTTGAATGTTATTTTAGACCAGTTAGTTCAGTTGATTATTCAATGAAACTAAAGTTCTTCAAAAATTTCTAGTTCTAAAATATGTACATTTAACTTCAGAAATGTTAATTTAGTGTTGAACCTCAAAAAAATTAGTGGTGTGACATTTTTAGCTACTTAGAATATGCACATGTGAGAAAACATGAGATCTGCCTTACCTGTAAAATGTTTTATGAACTTGTCTTTTAGACTGGAATCTCTTGGGAAAATTTCTGAGGAGAGAAGAAAAAAACTTATATCTATGTAGCCTTGTAATTACAATAAAAGTTCTGAGAGCATAATATGCCAAGATGTCTGGTGCACCAATAGCTTCCCAAATTAACTATAGAATTAATTTTCATAGTTGTGGGGGTGTGGGTATGTAAACAACATTATGAAGTATTTCAGGTAATTCCTAGGTGAATTCTAAATGGTCATTCTACAATGCACAATAATTTTCTGACTAATTTCTGAGCATCTTCAGTCTGAGTGGGGCTGTAAGTGTAGAAATACCGCAATTAATATAAATACATTATCGTACGTACAAGTATCTGAAGAAATTATGTAAAATACTTAGATAAATACAAACTAAATATCACTTTTTGGGTTTTGAACTAACAAGTACCTGAAGAGAAAAGTCTCCTGCAAATCACCTAAAATAGACATGGGCCATGCACATTTTCATTGCAATATTAGTAAAAAATGGCACTCCTTTCCTGTGAAAACTGCTGTAAACTTTAAAAATATTCGCTTCTCATTTATGGCGTTTTTTCCCCCAGAAAGTATGAGAGAGTAAACTCTGCAGAACATAAAAAAAAGAATCAAAAAGAACAGAAAATTGAACTAACATAAAAAGATTAAGTTCCTTTTTCTTTTCTCACCTCTTTTTTTTTCAATGGGATTTTGCCTCTGGCTAACAGCAGAAACTTTTCATGCAAGTAAATATCCTCAGAATCTGTACACCTCCCCCAGTCACATGAACTTTCCACTGGAAAAAACTATTGCAGAATTTTTGGGTACCTGCAGTTATTACTGGAGACAGTAACAAGCTGCCTGTTATGTCAAATTAAAAGAACCTTCCCTGGCAGTTAGACTAGGAACATGACTAACTTGCAGCATTAGGACCTGCAGTTAAATATATTTATTTCCTAAAATTATTTCCTTACATCTAAAGTAATTTTAAATCTTTGTATTCTCCTACATTTTTTCAATCTGAATTAACATTTAGCTCAGAAGAGAACTAGTTTCCTTCATACTATAGGAAGATGTTGGTTATCTGCCAAGATAAATTCTTACCACTGGCTTTAGGCAGTTTCTCAGAGGTCACATGGGTGTATTTTTAGGCTGGGATTTTAAGATAAAATGCCCAAGTCTTACTGCAACTTATCAAGGTTAGGAGACCTACTTTACCTAAGATTCCTTAAAAATATCAGTTTTATCTAATTTCTTATTGCAGAAGAAATGCCATCCCTTCTCCAATAAAGTTAAAATTTTACTGATAAGAAATGTCAGGTAGTTTAAAATTATACAGAATGAATAATATAAAAAGGCAAAATAGAGAAACAATTGCTGCGAGTTTTGAATGAGATGCCTCAAGTGGACAAGTACTGATGAATAACCTCAGCATGGTGAGGGATAGGCTAGGAATTGAACATTCTTGCTCAGATATAGAACATTTAGATACAGACACTTGCAAAGTACATAGAATTTCCAATGAGAACAGTAGCTGCTTTTTTGCCTCATAAAATTCTCTATTTTCCCCATAAAATTCTGTAGGAGAAGTCTAAAACCCCAACCCCAGAAGGTGAAACAGGAGGACAGATTGATGCTCTATCAAGAAGCTATACATTGCACGTATAAAATTGCAGCTGTAGCTGTGTTGATAAGCCTGAGAAGGAACACTGCAGAGTCTGCTTTCCACGAGTAACACACACTGGCCCAGGGTTCACACCAGCCCAGCCTCGCCCGCCCCAAGAGGGAAATCTAGGTCAGTTGTGTGCTGAAAAGCAGCCGAGTGACGCTGCCTGCGTGCCTGCTCTCCCCTGCTGCGGCTGCTGTCCCTCCGGGCAGCAATCAGCCTTTCAACCTGTGCCCATGGCTCAGCTTCCTCCAAGTGCTCCTTTGCTTAACAGTACAGTGCAAGTACTGGGTAAAACACAACGAGTGAGCCCCCAGCCCTGCACAAAAACAACCTAAGCTCATTTGTATGAGAATCACAGGCAACGCAGGTTACTGGTACGATTCTGGCCCTAATGGCAGAGGCAATTCACCCTGAACTATGAATTGCCCAACCCAAGCACAGTCATTTTTTCCCTTCTTCCAGCAGCATAGCCAAGCCCTTCTGTCTGTACACAACTTCAAGTCTGAGGTCTCAAAGGACTCAGTATTTCAATCAAACTAATGAACATCTTCTTTGAATAGAATATGTGTCACTGACTCCTGATCACACTGCAGCCAGAAAGCAGGATATCAAGCCCATACATACTTCTAACAAGCTCTTCTATAAAGAAGTGAAAAATCACCATGTAAAAGCCCCTGAAGTAGCTTTTTCTGGCTTCTAACAAGTTCTTCGTTGTTCCAGTCATATTTCAAGTGTTATCTATCACCTATTAAGGTGTCCATTTTCATAACAAAGGCTCACATCCTCACAATGCAAGTTAAATTCCTTTGACATGCTAATTTCACAAAAGAAAAGCAGAAGCATTAATATAATAAGATAGATTGGCAAAGTATTACTAAAATCAAAACACTTCAAAGCCACACTGGGAAAAACTAAAAAAGAAACAGGAAAATGAAAACATAAAATGTTATAAGTGTGAAACCCACATGAATAGGAAATATTGAGTCGAAAGAGCTTGCTCAATCCATTCTTGCCTCAAGACCATATTTCACAAACTATTAAAATACAGCCAGTATATATCCTATGGGATATAGTAGCATTGGTTTTAATCAGCTGTGAGAATATTTAGAGTGTGGCATTCTTGTGCCCAGGCTTACAAAATCTGCACTGCTCACCACAGAGTACATCTGAGTCAAAAGGGACTTGAGCTATTACCCCTGTGTTTTTTTCTGGGCATAATCTCAGATTATAATCATAAATAACCTCAATTCAAGTATTTATTCCTAATTTACATTAGGACCTCTATATGTATCCTTACATATTTACTCATCTGGGGCAAAATATTGTCTGTCCTTCCACAGACAGCACTGGCCAGGGGCAACTATTAAATGGTGCTACAATGGATTTGCCCTTCTATTTAAAATAGCAGGAATGTTTATGGTAAACTCCAGGGACAAGGCAAACTTAGAGGGTTTTCCAGCTCTGCTTCACAGACAGAATGGTTAAGTTCATAGTTTATGCAAAGTTGCTTTCTAACCAATCCATACTGTTAGTTTTATCAAGCTGTGACGTTTCAGAGATTTCTTGGCTTTAGGTAAGAGGTGACTAGATCTGCCTGAGTTTTATCCCAGCTGGGATAAATGTGATGGTGGGGAGAGCTAACAAGGTCTGAGCTAGGAATCAGCAAGCAACAGCAGATCCAGCTCTCCTCTCCCACATTTCGGTATAACTTTGCGAGGCTGATTTAACCACTGTTATAAAGTTAATTTCATAGAAGATTATTCTTTCAGTTGTTATTCAGCACCCAGAAGCTGACAGGAATGTTTAATTTTTCACTAATTAAGGTGAAATTACAAACAGGTAGAAGATTAAATAAACCACAGCCTCGTCTCAGGTTTGTCCTCAGCTTACAACTTAAGACATAGTTGCTCCACCTTCAGTGGGTCTTTTCACCTTTCTGTGCCTCCAGTTTCTTTGTGTTTTGTCTGTTCAGATTGCAAAGTTGTGATAGCAGCTGCTGATTCTTGCCCTGTGTTTTCACTGTCTCCAGTATCATGTCACTATAATTGTGCCAGGAGCATTCATGTCCTGATGAAGTATAAATAAAAAGAACTGTGATTGCAGCCCTGAAATAAGCAACTCACACAACAGCTTGTTGACTTGGAACATAAAACCTCCACATCCTCTGGCAGAAAAAAACCAAGATCTCAATTCGTTTATGCTTCCAACAGACAAATGTTGTGTATTTTTAGTTTACTCAGAGAATTAATGTCAATCAGACAGTAAAAGTGCTCCACTGGTCAAGGCTGGGCCAATCAGAAACGATAGTAGCACCTTCGTGATAACATATTTAATAAGAAAATAAAAAGAAGTTGTAGTGCAGATGTAACTACAGCCAGAGAAGAGCAAATTGAGAACATTGAGAGGAACAACTCTGCAGACACCAAGGTCAGTGGAGAAGGGGCAGGAAGGGGAGGAGGTGCTCCGTTGTGCTGGAGATGAGATTCCCCAGCAGCTGGTGGTGCAGACCATGGTGAGGCAGCTGTGACCCCGCAGCCCATGAAAGTCCAGGGAGATGCAGAGATCCACCTGCAGTCCATGGAGGAGCCCACACCAGAGCAAGAGGTGCCCAAGAGGAAGCTGCAAAACTGTGGGAGGCCCATGATGGAGTAGAGTCCTGGCAAAGATCTGCAGACCCATGGAGAGAGAAGCCCACACTGGAGCAGGTTTCCTGGTAGGACTGTGACCCCATGGGGGCCCACACTGGAGCAGCCTGTCCTTGAAGGACTGCACCCCATGTAAGAGTGGCCCATGTAGCAGCAGTTTGTGGAGGACTGTTCCCCATGGGATGGGCTCCAGTTGGAGAAGTTCACGAAGAATTGTCTCCCATGGGAGGGATACCATGATGGAGCAGCAGTAGAAACAACATGCAATGAACTGACCTAATATCCATTCCCTGTCTCCCTCTGTCACTGAAGGGGAGGAGGTACAACTGAGAAGAAGTGAGGGGTGGAGGAAGGTGTTTTTAAGGTCTTATATTACTTCTCATTATCCTGCTCTGATTTTGTAAGTAGTAAACTCAATTATTATCTCTAATTCCAGACTGCTTTGCCCATAATAGTATTTGGTGAATGATCTCTCCTGGTCCTTATCTCAACTCATGAAGTTTCATTATATGTTCTCTCCCCTGTCCAGTTGCAGAGGGGAGTGACAGAGTGGCATTGGTGGGTGTCTGGCTTCTAGCCAGAGTCAAGCCACTACAGTTGTGCAGTTTCTTGTTTCTATTTGTGAAATGGCAGAAGAAAACTGTCAGCAGCAAGATGCAGCTGACTCTTCTATTACAAACCCAGATACAGGTTTCTAAAACATTTTGGCATTTAAAAAACATGTGGGTTTGGTTTTTTTATTTTGTTTTGTTTTTTAGAAAGAACATTTCATGTCATGAAACTGCTTACAACACGGTATGCATTATCACTTTTAAATAAATGTGACATTTTAAAGGACAAGACCCTCTGAAGTTTCAACTTATGCAAAAATACATTGGTTCATAGTATACAAATAAATCTTGGTTGAAAATGGTTGAAATATCATGCTTCCAAAAATATTGGAACACTGTCAGCAAAACTGTCTTGAGTACTTACACAAAGTTACATTTATTTGGATAGAGATCTTCTTTATTACAAATTCTCCACCTTGCCTAAAGATGGCATCTCTTGCCTACTGCAACAATACAAGGTGAAACACTACCAGGAGGAGGTTTGCATACTTTCAACAATGTCAAAATGGTTTAGTTAGCACAGAAAAAAAATATGTTTGGTGATAAAAGTCATAATAAGATCTTTAGAATGTAAATTAATAAAGATTTTCATAAGTTCCCAGAAGAATTGAAGCAGAGGTGAAATTCAACGGGAACAAGATAATAAAACCCAAGTAAAGTGATAGGCTAGAAAGATCAGTGAATAGAATGACATTGAAATGCCAGGATGAAAGTATCTTCAGCATGATTGTCCCAAATATAAGTGAAACCTTAAAAAAACACTACTTAAATATGTGTGTATATATATTTAAAACTTAATGTCCCAAAACATCCTTTCTCTGCATTTAATCTACATATATAACTATTCCTACAACTTTTAGAAATTGATGTACTGCTTCAGTTTAAAAAAAAATTAAAAATAGTTTTGCTCAAAATAGAAAACAGTTCAAAGAGCAAAGATAAGGCATCCTAGTGGGGAAAAAAAATTGTTAATGTTCATCTGATAAGAATTCAGTGTGGTGTGGAGTGAAGCATAGGTGTTATATTTGGGAATCACAGATAAAGTACACTGTGAATAAATGGAGCATGAAGTGCGTGCTTAGAGCTCTGACCTGGGTATAACTGCTGGAGGCAGACAGAAACATGTGGTCACCTCTGCAGGCAGCTGTCACAGGGGAGTCTATCCCAATCCCTGGCTGGGGCACTTTCCACACCACGAGGTTTCATGGTGCTCTGGAGAGAGCAGCTCCTAACACAACCCTCAGCAGCAGATGATGTTAAGCATCATTGAATCAATTAGCACATACTTCTTTCTTCTGTACATCAAACAATTAAAATATATTTATTTCCTCCTTTCATTATTACACCTTGGCTGTGACTAGATTGCACAAAACTCTTACTTCTGGGCCCAGGGCTGGACAAAGTCCTTACCTGAAAAACAGAGGACTTCCAGCAGGCTAGACTGGAAATACTGTATTTTCTATGATGCCATGCCACTGCTACCAGAATGATATCACTTTATTTTCTGTACACAATGGACATATCCGTATAGATTGAAATGTTTCTCTTTCCTCATGTGGTGTCTGAAATACCAGAGAAACAGAGTATGCACTTTGCTGAAAATGTGTGTTTTTATTCCCTAATAAGGGACTAACAATTGATTCTGAGGTACTTAAGAGTGCTCAAAATCCTTAGGGTGAATTTGTGGTTGTATAACAGTAACAGCTCAGTTCACAGACTAATAGATTTAATGGTTTTCCTATTGAAGTCTCCCATAGAGCGGGGGAAAAAAAACAAACTCTTTGTGTAACAAGGAGCAACTCCTTCCATCATTATAAATCATAAATCATTAAACATTTGATATGTTTTGTTTTAGAAATAACTGACATATGAGAAAATATCTACTTAAATGATGTATTTTAATTTTCTTAGATGACTCATCATCAATTTCTACTGAATAAACTGCATTTCTGCTTTTTTCGTTCTTTTTCTTCCAGTTTTCCGCAATTAAAATTGTAACAATAATTTCTAATTGTCTTTGTAATTTTTTTGTTTATATACCCCCACCCAAACTCACACACCCTTCTCTCTCCCACTAGATCTGCAATTCGTTCCTTCAGACAAGGGAAAATATCTATTTCTGTGTGCAGTATTCCGAGAAGTCACTGTGTTACTACTCCTGTTGAGTAACACACACAGTTCCCACTTAGTGAATACTTCTGTTTTGGGACTTTGATGTGTACATACTGAGCATAGATGGAAAATGAGTAAATGCTCCAGACAGACACATTCCTTTCTGGATGTTATATTGCTGTTTGAAATTCAAAACTTACCGGATTCCTCCAAGTGCTGTGTAATGAAGATTACAATAACTTAGTAAATTTTTTTCATATTCTGTCACTTTCTACTCTAGCCAGTGAAGAATTATCTAGTATCTCAGTGTTTTCTTTGGAAGAAAAAGTCTCAAGTAAATCCCCAAATCAACACTGCTTGTATTCAGAGGTAAGAGTGTCTGCTCAAGACAAAATATGGAATTAATATATCACTGCATACAACTGCTATCTACTGAATGTAGAATATGCTGAAAGTACTCATGCATACCTTCTTGTTCTGAGAGCAGAGTTTACCAGGCTTCCCATTACCCTGCCTAATGGGAGCCCTTTAAGTTCCCACAACACAAAGTCTACTCCAGAGCTTAAGGGTTACACATATAGTGCAATTAAGAATTCTAATCTCTTTGGACTTATTTGCTGTCCATAAGATTTTTGTTTGGTATTACAATTTTATTTATACAGAAAATTGGAAGGCACATTGTGACATATTATTGTACCTCATTAGTCAAGTCCTAAAATGCTAGTTCTGCTCCCAGGTCTAAGAGATACTTCCATGTTTAATTATTCATCCAGGCTTGAAGCAGTACTTCTAAGGATACTTAAACCAATGACTTAACCTTTACTTATCTTGGTATTCAAATTAAGAATATTTTTCTGATGTTAATGTGGTAAATACTATTCTTTAATGCAGATTAATTGATATATCTTCAAATTCTCCCAACTTTAGTTATGAACACAATATCTGGTCTTGTATATATAAAATTTTAAGGTTTTATTCTGGAACATTCAACAGAAACTTGAGTAATGAAGTGGGCTGTGACATCAGGCAGTTTGGAAGTAAAATTGAATGACCCCAGAGAGAAAGCTATCAGGGTCTGCTTTCATAATGGTTAATAAAAGTTACTATGTCAGCCACCACTGTCAAGAGAATTACATTAAAAAAAGCAGTGTTGTTATTATCTCTGCTATAGATGGGTGTAAAAGGAAGCACTAGCTTCCAAAATCATAGTCTGGCATTTAGTCATGATTTCTATTTTTGTCCTCTCTTCTCTCTAGAGTCAACCATTCATTCTCATCCTGGAATGTCTACTCACATATGTCCCATCTCTCTTACTCACCTTTGTAACTCTTACCTATATCAGCTTACCCCCCCTTAATACAAGGGGGATTAATATCCACAGGGCATTCAGTAGCATAAATGCAAACAATTTGGTTCTACTGAAACTGCAGTATTGCAAATACTGGACATTTTAAAAAATGTGCAAATTATTGTACAATGGGATTCCTAAAGCTGACAAAAAACCCAAAAGAGATAAGGACACCTACAAGCAGTAGTAAAATGTGAAAATAAGCCCATTAAAAACATACAAAGAACATAGGCATACAGCTTTCCTAATTCTGCTTGCTTAGTTTTTGTCTGTGGATCTATGTTTACCTGTCCTCATAAAATTTGTTTCATGGATCGACACCTGCCCACAACAGATGCGAGTAGATTTAAAGTATTTCAAATTTCTCGTTACTCACCTTTTGCTTGGAATTGAGTATTCATTGTTTAAGATTTCTAAAAACAGCCTCAAAATTTAATTTGAAGTGCCGCTTTTTTACAGTGCCCAGAGTCAAATTCTGCTCTCACTGATGGTCATATACTGCCTCTCACTCATCAACACCTCATTCATGTAATTGCAAGAGAATTATGGAAGGCATTACTTATTCAAGCAGTTTTCAGCTTTAATATTATTACAGAGACCTTGAGGTGGATATCAAGAAAACAAATGACAAATGTGAGAAACTTAATTTCAGTTGGATTTATAAAGTTTATTTGAGCAATGGGGCAGTAAACTTCAGGAACATTATTATAAACAGTATGGGAGATTCTGTACATACTATAATATAAACAGTAACACAAAAGACATGACTCGGACCTTTCTTCAAGAATAAAGGGGTACTTATTTATCTCCAATAACCGATAAACAGTCAAGAGAAGTCTTACATTAGCTAGGCACATTCCATTTATTTGAAAAATATTATGAACAACATTCTTAGATGTGCTTCTCAAAATAGCAGATAGCTGGATTCAATAAATCAAATAGACTTCAGCCAAATTATTTTAAATGGGAAACATCAATTTTAATTCAAAATAACTATCTCAGTTATGTTACATATTTTATCATCCCCATTGGATTATGGCCTATGAACACCTAAGAGGGAAAATTTCTCCTTAAATCCCTACTACTACCTCTCTCCTGGAGTCCTTCTGATTAAATCCTACATCTTACCTAAAAAAAAAAATGCAAGCTTGTAAACCATGAACCACAACCTGTTCTTAAACCTTGAGAAGAAGTACATTAATTTGCCACAGTTTTATCCCTAAATCCTCCATTCTTTGTTTACTGCAAATCATTAAATGGAGTCAGTTTCTGAAATAATTCAGTTTACTCACCACTACATACAGAGGAGTACATGGGATTAGAAATTAAATGTCTTAAGCTCCTTGCCACATTTCTGTAAGTACCATGTAAGTAACATGCTGCTGATTCAGCAGTTTTTATGAGAAAAAATGCCCCTTATCCAGGCCCTTTTTGGATGTTTCAAACTGTAAAATATCACTGTTTTAGGAAAAGCAAATGAACTTTGGTGTACATCATGAGACAGATAACTTTTAAAGCAGCTGATTTTTTTCAAGTTTCTCTTTCTGAAGCACCAGAGCCATAATTGTGCTGCTGTCTCAGAAGGCGTTATGTGCTCATTTCTATTCTAAATTTGTATTCTAAATTTGTATTCTAAATTTGTGCTCATTTGTATTCTAAATTTTCTTCACTGCTGCAGCTTTTTCTCCATTCATCTGTGGTAGATAATGAATGAAGTTTTTTTTGAGAAAGCAAGACCTTCAGTCCTGTAATCCTTGTACATCTCTATTAAACATCACAGGCCATACTGAGAGCAGATTGTCCTGGCCAGGGATGATGTGCTATTGCAGCTAGGATCACTGCAGTCTTGCAAGCACAGTCCATCCCAAGCATAATGTGGGATAGACTGTGGGAAACCTGTCTTCTTTCATGTAAGTGCAGGAAGGAGAAGTGACACAAAGTCCTCTGAGACAAACTTTTGTGTCCAGGTTTTCCTCTGTTTCAGGTGAAATAAAATTTTCAATAAATACTTTCACAAAATCAGATCTGTAAGAGTAAACAAAGCAAACACATACTGATTTTAATTGACTTTGCTTTTTCATTTAATTATGCTGCTAATTGGAAATAATACAGTTCTAACATTTCCCAGCTTTCTGACTTGAACTCCAAGGACCATTTTTAAGATACCACAACTCTTCATGTAGTCTCAGTTTCCCACTCTCTGTGATCCACATCAACATATCATTCAAAAGTAAGAGCACCTGTGACAGTGCAAGGGCAGAAACTGGAAAATTCACACAGATGTAAGAGAACAAAAGTAAGAGAGACAACTATAGGAGTATGTGGTGTTCATCTTGTATCACTTGGAACACTTTCAATGGATACAAAACACATTCCTGCCTTTACTCATACCGAGGTCAATCCTTCAGAAGATATGGAGGACAACTATAGTTAGCCAAGTTAGCCTTAGAAGCAGGAAAGGTTGACTTGCAGTCAGGGGAGGATGATATAGATGTGTTCACATCCGTGGTAAGGACCCAGACAGATACTTCCCCCACTCTTCCCTGTCCCTGTCCTACTCTTGCCAAGCCAATGCCCTTTGCCTTCTCCTCTATCTTGCTTCTGCTTGTCCCCTCCAGACCTTGTCTGGACTCTGCTGAGCTGCGAGTGGGAATAGAGAGCGACAGGAATAGTCAGCATTCATTGCCATGAAGACAGCTAAAGGCAGGTACAGTAATTCCAGGGAGGCCTTCCCACCTCAGCAGAGCAATGACTATTTATGGCCTGAAAGGGCTTGCCAGCCACCAGTTCAACATCCTCTTAAGGATAACAGATTATGCCTAGAGTTGGCTCCTCCAAGACTGGGCACTGAACTGTGGGAAGGACATAACCTGAAGCTGGTGGGAGATAACTCACTCAAGCTACAGAAGAAACATTTAATTGTGTCTGAAGTGTCAGGATAGGTGGACTAGGAATAGGGAGGATAATTTCTCCTGTGGTGAACTATTCATGTTTTTCAACATTGGGTTTATTATGTTCCTCCAGTTCCCCTAAAACTTTGATTTTTGTTTGATTAATTCACCATTTGTGAAGGAAACATAATTGCTCACTAAGTGCTTAGACACTGTACATTCATTTCTCAGAAGAAATCACAGCTCAATTCTGGTTAAAGGATTGCTGTAATGATATTATCATCACCACAAACTTGAAGCTGAGCCCTAGCTGCAGTATGAATGCAGAAACCAAACTGCCCTATGTAAATCAGAATATTTCCCACAGCATCTTCCAAGTATGTCCAGGAATATGAAACTAAATAATTTCTCTACGCTCTGTTCCTTTATTATGTATCAGTTACATGCTGTACCAAGTCATTCATCATCCAGGCAGAATTTGTACAAATATATGTCAGTCTATAAATCGGCTGTAGATGTTTCCAAACTATTTTTTTTTTCTGTCACATGTCTACCAGTATTTCACCTTGTCACTAGTGCTATGTGAAGGATCTTAGCCAGATAATGGAAATTAACTTCAATTGCACATGTGAAGCCTTCTCCCAAAACCATCCTGCTCTTCCGGAATGTAAGACTGTCAGTCAGCCCCATGTAATCTAATTTTGGTTGTAACTAAAAATTCCTTTCAAGTTTTCAGGTGGTGCTATGGTCCTTCTTCTAACAGTTTCCTAACTTCTGTATAGTCTTCATGATTAAATGAATTTTTTGTTTTAAGTTGTTTTTTTTTAATTTTTAATAGAGAATTTAAAAATACTGAAGGAAGCATTCATTAGCATAATGGTGAGATTAAAAAAATGTTTTCTCTTTTTATTCATGAAAGTAACAAACATCTCTTAGATGTTCATTACAAGAAAAAGAAAAATCTCTATGAAGTTACAAGTCTTTCAAAGTTACAGTTTCCCAAGGGGATATTTATAAGCTAGTATCTTTGAGCTGGGGCACGGGTCTAATTCCAGGACTGGAAGAGCTGTAATTGCAAGACTGCAATAAAGGGAGGAAAATAAGTGTACATCTCAATGTATCCCTTTGAGACTGGCAACTGTCAAAAACTACTGTCTGAACTGGGAGTTCCAATTGTCATGGTTAATGACAGAATCCATTGTCTGAATGTCAAATTTTGGAATAAAAATCAAAAGCAACTAAGGAAATGGATTCTGTTTAGAGTCTTAGCTTATGTTTACAGCAATAAAACACAAAGCAGTTGTGTGCAACCAGCTCTCTGGATTCCCAGCTGGTATAATTATTCTAGGAGCTTGTGTACTCTCAAATAACACACTTTTTGAGGGGTGAAAAATGCTGGAAGGAGAGTATGCCCTGATTCTGTTCTTGATTTCAACAGGAGCAAAACCAGGTCCTCAATCTGTGTGTAATTCACATGATCTACTTAGCTAAACAATTAAGTCACAGCTCTGACATCTGATATTTATTTTAAGTTCTTTGAGCCAGAT
The DNA here is from genome assembly GCA_013400315.1 of Bombycilla garrulus. Taxonomy (NCBI): domain Eukaryota; kingdom Metazoa; phylum Chordata; class Aves; order Passeriformes; family Bombycillidae; genus Bombycilla; species Bombycilla garrulus. The sequence continues at coordinate 27,623 of VXBU01015959.1, read as the reverse complement.
TCTCTTCTCTGAGCCAACCTTTTATTCTGTTCTGGTGGCACAGGGGCTATAACAACCATGGATTTTCCCAGCTGATTCTACCAGCATCAATAAGACTTTACCTATCTGGTAAAATCAGCTTTCCTGTTATTTCCTCCTCTATTTCATCCTCCGAATCTTTGCAGTATTCTTATGAGCAAGAGTAAACTACTAGGCCTGGGCTACATTCCTCATAACCATGCTTCAAATATCCTTAGCCTGTATACTTGCCTCTTAAATTTAAACCTATATGGTTAATTTGAAATAATCCTTGGGCTATTGTAACTGAAGCAAAATCAAAGTCTGCTCTGGCGCTTCTTCTGTGGTGTTTCAGATGACATACAACTGAGGATCCTTCGAAAGTATGTTACCAGTGAGATACCTCAGCAGCTCTAAACCCATGTACTCTACATCACTTCTATCTATGCAGGCCATGCTTAATAATTTAATCATAGTGCAAGGTCATCCCTAAAGAGCCTCAGTCCAAGCATGCGAACCTCTTAACCCCCATCTCCACCCTAAGAGTGCAGAGCCTGTGTGAAAGGATAATTTGAAGACAGGCAATCTGAATTCCACACAATCTGAATAGGTTCCCCATGATCTGAGCAGGGAACCTTATGGTTCCTTCTACATTATTGTAGGGGACGTGTGCAATGAGAAGAACTTCAAGTGAGACTAGTTTAATGGAGAGGAAGAAAATCAGGTTGCAGTTTCACACTGCACTTATTTGAGTCTACTTTAACCAACAATGCAGTGTGGAACTGACCTGCTGGGAAATGTGAATGCTCACAGAAGGACTGCCTCCTCTGTGTGCTGAGGGAAGTAATGGAGCAATGCTAAGGCATTGCGAAGGGACCGCCAATTATTCAAACTTCATCCACACCTTTGAGTATGTTCAGACTGTCAAGGAATTAGTCAAGGATCTGAGTCCAATCTCAAGATGCACATCCATCCTAATTCCTTATGTCTGTGGTCTTTTTTGATTAACTAAAATCTGGAGCTCTCCACAAGTATATGCTGGCACACAGTGTAGGCCACAGATCCTCCCCCGTGCCACACATTGGCTTCAGTGTCACAAACAAATATTTTCATGTTACAGACTGCCTTGGACAGCTGAAGACTCATTGATTTCAGAGGCAACTGGAAACCGGTAGCAAATAGGTTTACCAAACAGAAAATTACAACAACAACAAATATTTCATTGTATGCCCTTCGTCTATCATATAGTTGCGTCCCACGGAATTGGGAGAATTCTCTTCTAAGGTGTGAGTTCCAATGAACACTTACAGTGTTCACCAAACAGCTACCTACCACATTTATCTTCCAAACACAACATAATGGCCCAACAAAGTGAGCTCAGAGCTTCATGTGCAGAGATTGTTGGCCAAGGAAATGGGTCAACTTGGGAGGTAAGCAACATCAAAGAGAGCAACATTCAGAATGCAGCAGCCTCTTCTGATCCAATGCTTTTTAATCAGCCACTTTCCAATAATTCATTAAGACTTGAATAAAGAGATTGAAGCATTGGCTTCTTCTAGGGCTTCAGCCAAGCGTAACGAAATTATACCAGGATATATTTACAAGGTTGGATACCTTTAACTCAGCTGTAATTATGTTTATTAGTAATTCTTCAACGGCTGCTCAGAAAGCATATTTGTATTAGTTAATCCTTGCCTGTGGAGACCCTTATATTAGCTTGGCAAAAGAACATTAAGAAGGATGGATTTCGTTTTTTTCCCTCTCAGCAAATCCCTGTTTCCATCAGAAAATGCTGTGGGATCAAGAAATAAGCCAATTGTAGTGTATATGGTTACTTTTCTGCTTTTACTATTAGGGATCACTTTAGAAAACTGTTAAAAATAGAAAGGATAAAGACCTTGGTTAACATATTCTGTTAAGTTTTCATTTGAAATATAAAAAGCTAATTAACAACTATACTTTGCATTATGAGACTCTGGAACAGCACCACATATGTACATATAAGTACTACATGCACATTTCACCTTTTTTTCTTTCCTGCTCTTCCAGAGATGTGAACATGTAAAATAGTAAAATACATATTTATTTTGAAAAGTAAAGGAAAAAAAAACCCTCAAAATTATTATGGATCTGATGTATGAGTTTAAGAATAAGATCCCTCTTTTTAAAAGAGAATCTAATAAACAGGATGGCATATCCCTCAAACAATTCAAATGACATAATGCAGGGTATGAGAACCTTGCTATTTTGAATACTAAGCTGTGAATATGTACTTGCCCCTTTCCAAGAGGAAAGATCCATTGCAATACTGATTGTTCATTAAACTTACAAAAGGATAATTCACTGAGAATAATAAGACATATAGAAAAGACTGGTCAAACTATTCAAGGCATTATTTACTGAAGCTATCTTTTTCTATTCATTTTTTTTTCAATTACAGAAAACAATTTTCATTAGTTCGTCTATCAGCTACTTGGAATCACTAAACTATGAAGATGTTTCAGATGATATTTCAGATTAATCCAGAGACTCCAAATTATGTTTGGAAGGCTCCTGGCTGATGGCAAAACCACTCTTAGAATAAGATGCAGAGACTACATGTCTGTAAGTATTAAGAGAAAATTCACTCTGTGCAATTCTGCAGGACTCTATGCAAAGCACTCTGTTTTAGCTATCATGGCAGTTAATAAATGTGGATTCTGGAATATTTGCATAAATTACATGCAAGAACAGCTGCAATACATCAAAGGCAGTATATGAACTAGTTGAATCAACTGAATGAAAATTGATGACATGTGCTTAACTGCACACAAGCCAAACTCAGCACTGACAAACACAGGCAAGCTCTATTGGTGTGAAAGGAAATAGAATCGAGTTTGCTGGAGTTTAATTAGACACCGCTCCTTTTTCTAAATATGAATAGGCTCCAGGTTGATTGCTGTGCAAATCGTAATGTTTAACTGTACTTTACATTTCCTGTGCTTATTTTAAAAATGTTTCTATTTCTTTCTGAATTAGAACAGATACAGAACTGTCACAAATGGATTAATAATAGATAATTATAGATACTTTATTCTAAGCTACTACTTTAAGGATGTTCGCACTGATCATATGTCAGGTAACTACTCAGGCTAAGGTCATTTTACCCTATCATAGTTACATACAGAGACTGCTTATGAAGTATAATTAAGATCAAAATATTTTATGTGAGTGTTGCATATAAACGAATCAAAGATAGTGAGCTACTTAGACACACTGCTATTGGAGGTCTTATCTTCAAGGACCATAAACAGATATAATATACATGCAAACATACATTTCAGTGCGTCAAAAGGGGCTAAGCAGAAAGACCTGACCTTAAATAAAAAAGCAGAAAATACTTTCCATATTTTGTGACTGAGCAACTCTAACTTTCCCTGATTTTTTAACAACACTGTCACTATTATAATGTTCTGGCATTCTGAGATAGAGTGTAACTGCAGAGCAAGTGCTACCCTTAATACTTGAGAGGTTTTCTATTTATTCTAACATAACATATTTGTAATACTTAATCTCCAGATTTTCTCCTCTTTCTCCTTGTTCTGACAGGAAAGAAACAGCTATCCCAGGCAAAATTAAAGATGGCTTTTCTGGAGGTGCTTCTCAGTTCTGGGACAGTGGACTTCAGTATAAATGTGTAGTTTGTACTTTCTTCAAGGATTTTTAAAGCCCTGATTGCATCTTATATAAGTGATGCTCCATATTCCCATGCAGCTGAATCACACATCCACGCATGGAGTGACTCCATCATGCAGGTAATGTAGAGCCACCCTGTTCATGAGAAGTAGTGTAAATTTGCTGTATTTTGCCAGTCTTATCCACACAAATTATTTATTTTGTCATAATCTCTTTTCTGAAAGAATGAAAGTTGCCTGATATCTGGAAAAGTGACTTGGTACTAACTAAAGGGGGAAATCTGTATATGTTATTTTCACATACAAACCTAGCATTTGATCATACAATAATGGGAAGCCCAAATCGTCATGGGTTTTGCTAATTTGCTACTGACCAAGAGATCCATTCAAACTTTAGGTGCATAGTATAAAATGCAAGCAATTAGCTTGCTCTAGATTGCCTTCTGACCCAGAAAAATTTCCTGAAGGCCACAAGAACTCCTCTTATCAGTATGTCTCAGCCATAACTTTTTGTTAACTGTGTAAAAGTTCTGAAAATCTTTTTCCTAAAATTCCTAAATTGAAATTTCTGCAACAGCAGAGAAGTCTCTCATGCATTAGGCATGCTATGTCATTAACAGACAAAGAAGTAATTACTTTACCATGATTAGAGTAATAACATCACAGCTATCTCCTTACTTATTTTAATCCAATGGGATTTAAGGGTTTTACTAATCCAGGGCATGCATCCACTACTGCCACATATACTGACATGGATGCATTTTTTAACACTTCATTTCAAAGTCATCATAAACAGCACAGGTTAAAGAAGAAAAATTGTCTGACTATTTTCCAGAAGGGTTTCTTTTGCTTTTTCACTTTGTTTCACAGGCATGAGTAAAAAAGAAAATAATTTGAGTAGCAAAGCCTTAATTAGATTTGTGCTATGTCACTCAGAATGCTGTCTAATATCTGCAAGGAACATGACAACATTTGCTTTGCTGATGTGACTTTGAGTGCTTTTCTTTTAGCCAAAGACAGAGATTTCAAGTCATGTAGTAAGATAACACATACTAAAATGCAATTGAACCAACTTACTTGAATTGAGAAAGAAAAACTTAATAGACTTTACAAACAGCAACAACAGGAAACTTACCAAAAAAAAAAAGTTTAAATATTCTTAGCATTCAAAATTGTGCCTTTACCATGAGTGGTTTCTGCTTGGCTACATATATTTTAACTGTATGTTCAAAAACTAAGTATTAGGATCAAAAAGTAGCCACAATTTGTAACTCCAAACAGTGTTAAAGTTTATATTAAACAAACACATTTTTAAACACTGTTTTGGTAAAATCATGTGGAGCACTGCACATCAATGATTTTTTTTGCACAAGCAGATATAATAAAATGTAGGATAATATCAAAATGGCCACTAATCAATCAAATGCTTGGATCCTTCATGTGTTAAATCTTGTTTATAACCTAAAAAATTGTGCCCCCAGTATGTAATCAATAGTCAATTAAACCCCTCACTAGAGCAACTGCTTTCCAACTGGCCAGCATTAAAAACCCACAAAACTTGAGTAAATAGCCTGTAGGACTTACACAAAAGTAGTAACCTCTAATTCACAAGTGACAAAATGAAGCAGTCATCCTTAAATTGAATAGAAAAGCCTAACCATCAACCACCAAAACCAAACATAAGCAAACAACTGACCTTTTTTTTTCAATACAATGTCATCTGAATGAATGTAATGAAAAGAAGATATTTACCACGACTATGAAAGTGTACTTATCTGCTGTGTTTTAAAACAAGTCTTACCAATTATTAACACAGGATAAGGTTCCATTTCAGTGTTTAGGTATTTTTACTTCTGTAAAATGTACTAGATAAACCTCTGAAAATTTTAACTTTCTAGAAAACAGGTGTTAATAAGGGGGATATGTTCCACTTCCTACAAACTACTTTCTGGTCACTTAGAGAGATCTGCTTTAAGAATAAAATGATCTCAGCACAGACAGTGGCCTTACATATACTTTATGCCTGGAACCATTCACTCCTTTCTGCAGCCTTGCAGTGACTCTCTTTGTAGACTGTGCATCTTTCTTGGGTATCTCATTGATTATGAAGTTTTGCTTACAGCTTTCCACAGTGACGACTACTTTGCAATTATTTTTATGCTGTGTTAAGCACTTTGGAAAGTATAAGCTTTTATAAGTCACATTGGTAACTCTTAAATCACATGTGGGTCTAAAATATCACATCATTCTCATGCAAATTGCCCTGAAACCTTATTAATTAAAAGGGGAGTCTGTGTGTCTAGATGTATGGAAGTATGTATAGTTATCTTTTTATATTTTTCTCCCTGTATATATACTTGTTTTAAAAAGCAACATCATCTCCACACTTGAAGCAGTGTATTTTCAAGGCAAGAGGATATCTATCAAACAATAAATGTATTACAAAGCCTTATACCTGTGCACTGCCGTTCTCCCATCTCTCAGAGGCCTTCCCTGGAACACTAACACCTGAAATAACAAACCACAAAAACACAGAGACCTGCCATTCTTTCTTGAAAGAAAAATGAAATTGTGCGTAATGTAAAGAAAAAAGCAACACTAAATTTATCAGCTCTTCAGTTTGCTCACAGGCTCAGGGCCAAGCTAGACTAATACAAAATTCATGCTGCTCCTAAATTACAGATAGTAATGCATGCAGATCTACTTTGAAACAAAACTTCTGTTTCCTTTGCTATTCACTTTGCTGCATATTGGAGAGGTCCTGGTGTACTTCAGGCCCAATCCTGTTGTAATACAATGAAAATTATGGCATTCACTTTTTTGGAGCCAGAGCTGCACACATTAGTAATTGTGTGTCTTGTCGTACTAAATACAAGTTTTATAATAATACTAAATAGGATTAAAACAAAACCCAGAAGATCTCTTCATATCAATCAAAGCAATAGCTCAACAGAAAAACTTTTCCATATGCTGACATCCTATCTTGCTCCTGGGACAGCACAGTGCACTCCGAAATATTTGCTGCTCAGGGTACTGCAGTCCAACGAGGCTTCTCCTTTTTTGTGCCAGGACAGCACAACGTCTCAGATATTGAGTGCCCTTCACTGGGATTAATGGGAGTGAGAGAAAAGCCCCTTGGAGACCACTTCATTTGAAGGACTCCTCTGGTACTTCTCTGTATTTTAGGTCCCCATGTATACAACAACTATGTTTTATCTTTGCTCACTCCCTCATCAGCTCTCAGGGTTGGTCCATGGGCTTGATATTCTCCACCACGATGTGGAAGACTTCCGTCTCATCCTAGATTTCAGATGCCTTTTGTTCAGTGGCCTGGCTCAACTGTCTGGCAGTTGTTTGCCAAACACAGAGGATTGCTGTTAAAAGGCATATTGCACCCTACATCTAAAAACCCAAGCAGACAGGGATAGGAATGCAGCAGTGGTGTGACAGATCACAAAGCCATCGTAACCATGATTGATCCAAGCACTGTGCAGAACCGAAGGAACAGGCAATCTCTGCAGCATTTGGGACTTCCTTTCATCAAAGGAAATGAAAATCTATCCTGCCCACTTGTATTTTTTGGGTGGAACTGACACATAGCCATGGTAGAAGCAGAAATAATGGTTATTTCCACCGAACACTCTGGGACTGTTTATATTTCTGCCTCATGGTGTGCTGAGGTCCTCACAGCCCCTCTGATCCTGCCTCAGGAACCACTGGCCTGGGAAGCGTATTGCCCTATGGAATCTTCACTCCTCCCAGCACCCAAACCAGTTGCCCTGTCCCAAGGACACTGCCATATACATGTTCAGCCGAGAGGGACAGTATTTGATGATTCATCACATTTGTTGATTTATGAGAATATATTTTCTTTTAACCACTAGATCGGGAATACGCAATCTTAGAATTTATTTCCAGATCATGTCCACCTTGTCAAAAATAAAGAAAAACAAACCCCTTGCCCATTTGGAGTATGGATTGTATTAATCTTTCAAAAGCAGAATATGTTTGCCTGGCTTTGTTTCAGAAAAGCCTACCTAGCAACTTGACTGTAAAAAAAATTGATTCAAAAATGTCAGTTACAGAATCTGGAATGATTACTATAAATCAGAAGAATGTATCTGTATTTTTTAATGTAACAGTCATGCCTCTTTTAAACCAATTTCATTCACTATTTTGCTAATTTCTAAGACAAAGTGTTTTTAGTAAATGCGATTTTGGAGAATGTCATTTTTATTAACTCTCTTCTAAGTCTCCTGAATTCCCAGCAATTCCTATTAACACAATACAGTAAAAACAAAAAAAAAAACAAAAAAAGGTTATTAACGGAATAATAATTGGATGAGGCTCGTCATACCATACATTTTAATTTCTTAGTGAAAAAGTTTACATTCCTCAGTGGTCTCCATTTTAATTTCAGATCTGTAATTACACTCACTGAAGTAGTTTAGTACTAGGCACAGCAGGTCTTGCAGAATTAGGGATTTCCAGCTGTAATTATCGCTACACTTACAGGAAATATTTTTAAGTGCAGAAAAAGAAAAAAAAATTTATTTATGCCTTACATGGGATATATGGGTTTGATTTAGCCATAAACTAGAATAAACCTCAATCATATCTTTCAAATCTAATTCGTGATGAATAATGGCTAAACTAGCACTATGTCATAGGACAACTTACAGTTTTCTGCTGCTGATGTGTAAGAAATTTTGGCATAAAACTGAACTCATAAGTGCAACCTCAATGTTTAAATATTTTGAGGGCCAAATTCTCTTCTCTGATATGTTATTCTAAATCTGAAGTAGGTATGCTCAGGAGGCTAATTTGAACATACTCATAAACTCAGAGCAATATTTATCTTCATTCCTTCATGCTTGAAAAATGACTTTTCGAAATGTTTTAAAATGTCTTGTTGATCTCCCAGGACAAAAGGGAAATTTCAGCCCCCCAGCGCTTGTAAGTTTCCATAGCTCCTTTCTCCACCGTGGTGGGCAGTGTGTAAGGAAGGAATAGTCAAAGCAGATCTTTTTATTTCTCAAGATTTCTTTAAATCTGATTACGTGGAAGCTATTCTGGTTTTGATGAAAGTGTTTGGATAAATGTAACAAAGAAAATCTAAGAAGAATGACAAACTATTCTAGCTCCCCTGACATGACATCCAAAAATAACCTGAAGCTGAATCTTCTCTTTGTGGAAATACATGTTTTCTTCATAAAAAAAGCTGACCACAGTTATGCACCAGAAGCAAGGCATAGTTATTAAAAAAAGATTACCCATTGAAGAGCTTTCATCATTAAGCTTAAAAAACTTTAAGACACTTTTTAGTCAAAAAAATATAAAATTACACTCATGCATAGAAATCCCATGGAAATCAGGCAAGTAAAGGATATTATGACAGAAATTTTATTCCCACTGGATATAATAGCTCAAAGGAACAACTTGTATTTTTAGTGACATCCTACCAGGAATCCTAGAAAATATGAAGACTGTTTTTTAGTTATTTGGAATTTCTTCTAAAGGTGCTGTTCAGAGTAAGTGCTCGTTCTCATTAATCAGGTCACCAAGAAAAACAGGGATAGATCTGTGTGAGATAAGACTTTTCAACATGTAGGGATAAAAGAGATAAGAAGTAAAGACAGCTAAAGTGATGGTGAAACTGGTATTTCTATTGCATATGTAAGTATCTTGGGTCATATAAGAACCATGACACAAATTTTCTAATGGTTCAGAAGCACGTGACATGGAATATAACCCAGGTCATTAAGGGGCAAGGGAGACCTAAGGAGTCCTTTCCAGGCAGGTCACAGCATCTCACTGTCCCACACAGCCGGGCAGGTTTGAGGGTCCACTCTGTTTCAGGCATGCCCCTTTGCTCTGTGACAAAATCGCATGAAGTAGAGCACAACTCTTATTCCCATGGCATAGCTCTGGCCCAGGACCCGTCAGTGAACCACCTTCAAGCCACATCCAGATGGGCAATCACAGAACAAAATCACTCCTGCTTTCATATCCTCTTTGCGCATCTAAACTGAGTGGTACATGTACAGTGTCTGACAGGCAAGGGTTTCACCCTTCTTTTTCCTGCCCTGTCAAGGATACTCTGTGGGTGCTGTGCTTTTCCATTACGGCCTGAGCTAAATGAGCAGGACCCTATCAGTCTAAGGAGGAGGTCCCATCCTCTCTCAAACCTCACCCTGGACATGTGCTGTAGCCACTTGCCCTGTTCTGCCCCTAGAATTCACCCAGCGATACTCCAGGTCAGCTTTCTCACTATAAAAATAGTTAAATGTAATAAAAGAAAGGCGAGTGTGGAGTTGGAGCTCACTGAGTGGCTAGACTAAAGCTGGAGTCCTGAGAGTGAGGGAATGAGAGAACAGGGGGGAACAGGGGAATTTCAGTCCTCCTGCTATTAAATTCAATGATAATACAGAGTATCATCCTCAGAAAAGAAAAAAAGTTAGACAAAACATATAGAAATAATTTGTCTTGCATTCTCTGTTCTGTATACAGCACTCTTCCAGATGCTTTTTGTTCCAAAAAATAGAAGTAATTAGCTGCTCAATTGTCTTTTAAATCAGACAAGAGGGTTTGATTTTCAGCAGCTACAGGCAATCAAAATACATAACTCCAGTTTCAAATGCTTGGCTGAGTACTCAGCTGAATGCAACAACATTCCTGTCTGAGGGGAAGATAAGCTGTTTTGTTCAGCTGATGTTCAGGTAATACCAGCTGGAGTAAAAAGCTGCCATTAATGTGTTGGTGTCAGGAGTTACAAAAAAAGAGTTAATTACTTTTAAGAAAAGCCTTGCCACAGTCCTCTACCCCAAAAAGCAAGTATGTACCATCATGACAGGTACTAATTTGTATCCTTGGTATTGGTAACAAAAAGTGAGATTAATATAAAAATGTGACTATTATTTAAACTGTAGATCTGCTCTTTCTAGGATGGAAAGACAGCTACCTTTGTGGCTGCCCCTAGGACACTGCACCTATGCCAGGGACAACTGGAGAATTTCTCTAAGGATGTTCAGCTGTTCCTTTTGTGAACAACATAGTTTCTAGAAGTAACAACTAACAGAAAACACAATCTTACTGTGTATAATACTGATGGATTTAAGAAAATTCCCCTTCAAAGTTACGTAAGTATTATGAAATATTTATGCTTTCTATAGTTAAATAGAATTATTTAGTTAAGAGCAAACATCTCAAATGGGAGAGACTGTTGTCCAAAACAGAATTTTTCTTCACACCACCTGATAATAGTAATTATTGCAATAATTATTGCAAAGTATAAATCTGTGATTAATTCTCAGGTTTATACTACTCTATTTTTCATTCTCTTCTAAAGAAGAATGTAAGCCTTCATGTACTCTGCCTTGAAAAGACCGTTTTACTTTCTTTCTTGGGCTGAGGTCTTGCCCGCAGCACATAAAGAATTCAAGCCACAGTAAATAAACAATTATGACCAGTCATGCTGATAACCTGCAGCATCTTCTCCAGTCAGTACACAAATCTATGGCAATCTGGTTTGGGCTGGTTTTCCATAACTACCAGAGACCTTACAGTCTGAAAAATCAAGAATATCTGGAAGCTCACTGGGACAATACAAGCCCTTATGGATGTACAGTTCAATACCTGGAGCAGATCAGACTGAGAAGCTTCCAAGGCCAGAGCATTGTTTACTTTTTGATTGATAAATTTTAACCCAGTTTCCTTAGAATGTGCAGCAAACACCCTGCGCAAGTGCCACCATACCAATCAGTTTTTCACCTATTAACTTGTGAATTTGTCACCCAACTTAAAGTTTTTCCAAAAATGGGGCTTAATTTCATTTAAAACAGACTACTGAGCAGAAAAGAGTAAGTCTATCAGTGAGCCTTGAGGAGGGCTGCATCTCAGCTTCACCCATTACCAGCCATCAGCCACAAGGGCGCTCTCCAGGGACACAAATCTCTAAGAAATCGAACTTCCTTGGGTTTCCTCACTTTGGTTTCTCTCCAACAAGGTCTGTGGCAGGCAACAAATGAAAGATATTAGTAGGCTACAGCCAGGGACAGTCACTTTTTTGTGGCACTGCACCATCCTAACCCACACAAACCCTTCAGGCAGCTTCACTCCAGGAGGAAATGTTTCAAGCCTAGCAGTGTCAGTCTCGTGGCCAAGGATGGTGTGACTATCACCAGGCAGCTGTGCTTGGCCCTAAACTGTCCCTGCTGCCATTGCCAGGCCTGGCCTGTGCCAGTGCTGCAGATTGCTCCCCACCCCAATTTGAGCATCCTCTGAAAGGTGAAACAAGCCCCATGCCCATCTTGGTCTGGATCTTCTGCACCTGCCCTGCAAAACTAGAGAAGTGCATCCCGTAGGAACCAGCAAAGTTGAAGAGGAGTGCATCCAGAGAGCTGGCACTCGGATTGGTCATTTATCCTCTTTGTGCAGCTCAGAGCAGCAGTCCTAAGACCGTGGAGAAATGGGGCTCCCTCAGCTCTGCCCTGCAGTATAGGGAAGTTGGGAGGCTTGTTCTGAGGGGCTGTAGATCAGTGGTGGCGGCAGCTGACCCCCCGGCCGAAGGTGCCCCAGGACCCTCTCCTCCTTTCCGTCTCGGATACCGCACAGCTCCAGCCGGGGAGCGGGGCTGGGCTGTATTACCCTCAGCGGGGCTCGAACTCAGCAAAGGCAGAGCCCCCGCCGTGGCAGCCCCGGGGCGATGAGAGGGCATCCCCGACCCGCTTTCCGCTAGCCCGCTCCCTTCCCGCAGCGGGACGCGCCGGCACAAGAGCCGTCGGGCTCGGCCGCTGGAGGAGGCTGCAGGGACGGGATCCGGAGGGGGCTGCAGCCCCGGGCTCCCTGAGCGGAGCAGCGCGGCGTCTCTTACCTCCGTGCCGGGCGGTGGCGGAGAGCCGCGGGGGCGGCGGGGCGGCGGCGGCGGCAGGAGCCGCGCAGAACTTGCCCGGGTGGCCTGCGCCACGCTTCACACGCTCAACTTGTCGTGCGCCTTCGCGGCCAGATGGTTACACCAACGGGGGTTGTACCAGACCTGCCGGTCCGCGAGGGGTGTCCCAGAGTGACAGTGTGGCAGAACGATATTTTATTATCAGTCATCTTCTTGTAGGGCAAATCCCTGATTTTCTTCCTGAAGAATGGCCAGGTTCCATGCTGGGTGACACCACATGTTACTTGGCGCAGTTGGTGGCGTAACGTTGGGCTGAAGCAGGATCCATCCCGACTCTTCTTAACCTTGTCCTATCCACGACTCTGCAGAGAAGGAACAGCACATAGGACGTAGGTGGAAACGGTAGGATTTAGGTGAAAAGTGCTTTGGAAAACCTCACTGTGAGCTTCTAGGCGTCTTCGGTAGCCTCGAAGGTACACCCTTTGTGATACAGGTCATGCTGTGTAAAATGGTGGTAGAGTGTCAGGGCAAACAGAGTAAGTGCTAGTCAGGCATTATGGTGGCGGGAGCCCATTAATGTTGATGCTGAAAAGGTCGGCTTTCCTGGTGGAATGAAGCTCCGGGTGCACTGTTGACAGGGGTGATGATTCTTGTCCTGAGTTTCATACTGACTGGCTGCAACCCCATCGAGCTGTGTAGCGCCTGATTCTGAAGTCAGTCTTGTTGGCACCTGCTAAGTATATATTGCAGGTTATTGCTCCTTTTCTGCAGAGGAGAATGATTTGGGTGTTTTCTATCATATAATCGTGTTTTATCGTGCTCTGGAAGCTAGTGCTGCCAACATGAAGGCTGACAAAAGTGAAAATAAACTTTGTTCTCCACAAGTCCTACAAATTGCTGTCTTCTTTTGATGCTGCCAGTTACACCATGAAAAATGGTCACCCAAATAATCTCACACTTGAAAGAACACTAATGCTTTCCAAATAGTATCTTTCAAAATACCAAGTAAGTTTGTACAATAATTACTTTGTATGAGAAGGTAAATGTATGAAATGTGGTACAAATGATTACTTTTTATCTTGTCAAAAAGAATGAACTATTTCACAAAAGTCTAGCTTTTCAACAAGCAGCAGTGTCTTCAAAGTACAATACAAATCAAAAGCTGGGCAAAATGCTGTTTGGTCTTTATTGCAATAAATGTTGTTAAAGAAAACAAGACAAATCGTCACCTTTGCACCTTTGACTGAAATGTCTTCAAGGCTGTATTTGCTTTGAAATTGCAACACTAAATAGATATTTTAGGTTTTAATGTTATGTCCCAGCAGTTCTTATGAGTACCTTAGCTGTTTTAGTGATCTTCATGCTGTGATCTTTGCATGACATTGAAGAGCTGAGCAATAAACCCATGTATGTATTTTATATTTTTCACACAATATCACAACATGAATGTGAGGTTAGAGGACTACATTTAGCTTTGCTCTTTTTTTAGAGTCATAAGCAGGCTCTATAGCTCTTCCTTCAGTTCAGTCAGTCAGAAATAAATGCATCACATTGGGAATAAATTAATTTGTTTTTATAGAAATATTAAAACCAGATGTCATTATTTAAAAATTATGTTTTGTAGGGACGCTAAAGAAAAAAACATATAAGAAATTAACCTAAATTCATGAAGAAGCATTAAAACATTGTATATTTCTGCCACTGTATTGTGTATTAACATTTGTTATTGGTAGCAAAAATTTTGTATTTAAGTTGGTAGTGTACACATACATTAATATATATATGTGGTTTGTTAATACTTCTTTAACGTTCCTTTCCTTCTTAGAGCAGATAACACAACAACAAGCATAATTCACATGTTACAAAGTATTCATTAAGGTAGATTTTTTGTCCCTAAAATTAAAAAAATTCGAATGCAGCATTCTACAGGGGGGTTCCATTTCTGCCAAGATTGCAGCAGTATATTACTCTATGGTTAGTATAGCACTGAGCTGGAAATATATCTACACAGTTTATAAAATTTGAAGTGTAAAACACTTAACAATCTCGAAGATAGTACTCAAACTAGGCTTGGAAGATAGAAATGTTGGTGAGGTTTTTTTGGTTTTTTGCTGGGCATTTTGAGGTGAAAGGAAGATTTTTTTTAATTTGGAAATTAGTATCATGTCATTCCAGATTAACTGTTGAAATCTCATTCTTCCTGCTCATGCAGCTGTTTTCAGTCTTCTTATGGAGCTTGCACACCAGGAGTGAAAATCTTATGTGAAGTACAAGCTACAAGTGCAGGTTTAAATCTCAAAAATTGTAGCAAAGGAGGAAGTAAAATTAGTCACCTTGCCTGCTGTTCATCTGAATACTTACCTGTGACCTCACTCTTGACTAACTTCTACCATATGTCCTCTTCAAAAGGACAACCGTAGGCCTTCACGTCTCAGGCTCGTGAATTTCATGTATTAAATAGTACCCTTCATAGTGGGGAGTGTTATTTTCCTTTCATCTGTTCTGCCTTGTATTGTTGCTTTTATTCCTGATAAATAACGTCCCACAAAGCTGTTTAACACAGCAGGACATTGCATTTAATAACTGGAACCAGTGGCCATTGGGTCAGTACATAGCAAAATCAGGAAGGCAAGAGGGAGAGGTGTTTTGGAAGGGTTGCTCTATAGTCTCTCCCTTTTGTCTTTCATACATTATGGTAGCCGTATTTTACAGTTATTTATGATTAACGTATGGCAAGCTGTCAGCTGAAATCTAACAGGTGATTTGTCATAAAACTGCATTAATACATATTTTAGGCATTGGCTTACAAGATGATTATGAGAAATGTTCCTGAGTTGCTGTACTGATATTTGAAAATTCTCATTTTTAGACCGCAGACGCTGAGCTCCTATTGTTAGTAAAACACTACTAGACAAGTAAACATTTTATCGATATGCAAAAATTTATTCTGATAATTCAGTTTGTGTGTGCATCTTTTAAGTGCTGATTAGTACAACATTAGACAGTGTCAGTAGTTGTCTTTATTTTGTAAACATTTTTGATTCATATGCATCTTTTATGTTATGAAACTTTAGTAGTTATAGACAAAGGTATGGAGAGAAAAGTGATTTTCAGTGCAGATTTTTATGATAATTTTTGCCACATCTGCTTTTTTTNCATTTCAAGTCCATTGCAAAGCATTCAGGTTTCTTATCCTACAGATCATAAGCCCTGTTCTAATTTTTCCTCTGTGGAAATAGATGTTAGAAAGATGAGGGAGATGAGCAGGCTGGTTCTCACATTTATCCCAGCCTATTAATTAGTGTGACTGAAACACAGACCCAAACCATAGGTCTACCATAGACCCAAAATAGCACAGTGGTGGAATAAGGTGTTGTAGCACATTAATGCAAAGCAAATTAGGCTTAATTGTTTCTGCTTGTACTAGCTCTTTGGGTTTTTTTTTGGTTGGGTTTTGGGGGCAGCTTTTTGTTTTATTAACTGGAAAGAGCAAGAGGCCAGTAATTAATCATAGAGCACATGGAAATCTCCAGGGGCTAGAAGATGATGAAGCAGGATTAGCTTTGTCAAAGGGCACTAGAGTGTGTACCAAAAACTAAAAATAAACAGCAGCTTGTATAGGGAAAGCTGTAAATAAGATTTGTAGATAGAGGTGGCAATTCTGTCTTTTATTCCTGTACTATTTGGAATATCTCAGATGGTGTGAGAATTCTGCTAACTATTTAGAAAGAAAATAGATTACCGAATACAGTGGGGTGGTATTGTTCTTGAAAATCGTGCATATATATTACACATATATACATATAAAATTATGTATGTGCACAGGTGCATGAGGTCTATTTCAAGACTTGTCATCAGTTTGAATATGGTGCAGGAGACGGAGTTTGTGGTCTTTTTTCTGAATTCAAAATGTAGAAGGTACCACTGCATTTTAAGGACAGCACTAGAGAGCTAGGTTTGGAATGTCGGAAATATTCTCTGTTTTTAGCAGAGGAA
>VXBU01015949.1:69878-96692 GCA_013400315.1 Bombycilla garrulus | reverse complement strand
AAAATATTTTCTTATTATTTTTCAATGGAGTGCATCTCTAGTGCATCACCTGGCCTATTTTTGCACTACTCACAATATAAACTTAAACGTCAGCAACTTCAAAGTAGTCAACTTATATCTTTCCATTAGTGGGTTTTTTTTTTCTAATTTCAGGGAATTTTCTTAATGAGGCTGGTTGAAACAACAGCCTCAGTTGTTCAAACAGGTGTGTAAAATTAGATGTCTTTCTCACCTTAATTGTTCTTTTTATAAGTATCACTTTAAGAAGTTGGGTTACTCTTCCATTAACATAGACTATGGTGGAGAAAGGTAGGCAATTTTGAACATTTTGCTGATAACTGTTTTATGTCAGCTTCCCAGTTGCCACATTTATTGCACTGCAGTCTGTATTTTTATGCTTAGAATATAATGATTCCATTGTGTTTGAATTTTCTCTAAGCTCCAGCCGAAAGAATATTCTATTTCACATAAAACATTAAAAAGCTAACCACTTCAATTGTAAAAAATTGGTGTATCTCATTCTTTCAATAAAAGAAAGAAGGTTTAGGATAATTTATATCTTGCAGAATAGTTTAGGATCTTAATCCAATATTGGAACTGTTTGAGGGAGAGCAAAATGAAGCTCCAAAACCCTGTCTTAACTTAAATATAAAAATTAGAGAGGAATTGCTTATTTTCTTTATCCATAATAGAAAAGTGAAGGCTAACAAAAAAGATTTGGTGTTAAATGCATTTTTAGTTAAAGTTATTTAAAAGGTGTCTAAAAGCCTGACAACGGTTGGTTGACTACATCTATTTTATTGTAGAGGTGAAAATGTAGAAGGCAAAATATATTAAGGGACAAAAGTGAGCAAACTAGCCAACAAGCCAGAAACTGTGAATGATAGATCAACCCAGTGACTGGATTTGGAAATTTTTTGAGAAATAGTGGAACAGCTGTTCACAGATGAAACTATTAAATGTCTTTCAAAGGAGGTCTTTGTATGACTGTCGACAGGGAATTAAGAATAATTGTTACTCTAAAAAAGAGTAATAGGAATCTGATATAATCTGATGATCTTTACTTTCTGTTTTCCTTGTGTTTTGAAAATTTTGAACATATTTTTCTCAAAAATTATTTTAAAAATATATTTCTAACATCTAAGGGGCAGATCACATACTTATTTGGACCTCTCCAAAATGTTTTTTTCTTTGGGTGGGTCATTCTTTGTGCACAGCTGATATGTCATTCACAATGTGTTGTGTACCAATGAGGCACTGGTGGTAAGAGCTGATTTTGATATATTTTGGTGATAGATGCCTCTCACTTATCTCACATAATTTCTTCCGATTTTCCTGAGTTATCAGTTAAGTTAAACTGATTTCAGTCATGCCTAAAAATCCAAACTGAAGTCGATACTGTCTTTGAGACTTCACTGTTTCATCAGTTTTGATTTGGCTGGGAAGAGGAGTATTACAATGAACTTCACCTTCCTCTAAATACTGTTTTAATCTTATAAAACTCCATCTTATCAAGTTCATTACATATATTTCCTTATTTATAGAATTCTTTTCTTCCCAGTGTCATAGAATCATAGAATGATTTGTGTTGGAATGGACCTTAAAGATCCTCTAATTCCAACTCCTGAGCATGAGCAGAGGCACCTTCCAGACTGGGTTACTCAAAGTCCCATCCTTCCTGGCCAAGGATAGACCATCCACAGCCTATCTGTGCAACCTGTTCCGAGTCTCACTATCCTCACAGCAAAGAATTTATTCTGAATATCGAATCTAAATCCTACTTCCTTCTGATTGAAACCATTCTCTCTCTTCCTACCACCATACGTCCTAAAGAAAAGTCCCTCTTTCCCTTTCTTTGAGCCCTCTTTAGTTACTGGAAGGCTGTTGAAAGGTCTCCCCAGAGCCCTCTGCTCTCTACACTAAACATGCACTAAACTCCCTGAGCTTCTTTATAGCAGAGATGCTCTGTATATGGTGACATTGGTTTGTCAAATTCAAAAAAGGGTTTTTTTACCTTTTGTGACGTAAAAGATGAAGAGTCCCGAAGCAAAATTTTGAGTTGAAAAAATTTCAATGATATAACAGTTAAGCCTAAACTGTCAATATGCATATTGCATGCAGACATGAGGGGTTTGATAGGAAGGAGTACAGGGAATGAAAGATCCTGCAGTTAGGTAGGTAAGTTAACACTAAGTTTTGAAGAATATCTGGGTTTTCTCAAATAGAGCAAAGATGCAGATTTTATTCTTATATCACTGAATCATAGGATGATTGAGGTTAGAAAGGACCTCTGGAAATCATCTGGAAATCCAGCCTCACTTCTCAAGCAAGGCCTTTACAGCTGGTTACCCCTGCCCATGGCCAGAGAACTTCTGAACATCGCTAAGAAGGGAGATTCCATAATCATCTTGGGGGAACCTGTGCCAGTTCTCAGTAACTCTCACAACAAAAAAAAAGTGTTTCCTTATGCTCAGACTGTTCCTTCTGTGACCATTGCCTCTGGTCTTGTCACTAGGCACTGTTGAAAAGAGCATGTCTCCATCCTCTTTGCATTCTCCCTTGAGATATTTACATACATTGAAGTAATACACCCAGAACCTTCTCTTCTCCAGGCTAAATAATCCCAAATTTCTCAGTCTTTTTTCATATGAGAGATGTTCCAGTCCTTTCATAATCTTAGTGGCCCTTCTTTGGGTTTTCTCCAGTATTTCCATCTGTCTCTTTTATAGCATGAAGCCTAGAACTGGGCACAGTGTTCCCTACATTTGGCCTTCCCAGAACAGAGTAGAGCAGAAGGATCACCTCTTTGACCTCTGGCAAAATTCCTTCTCATGCAGCCCAGTGTCTTGGATTCTAATTAAATTTGAAGCCACCATTTCAGAAGAGCAGAGAATCAGACATTCCAAGCTACTTATATTTGATTATAAGAGACCACATGAGCTCTAGGCTTTTGTTTGGCATTCTTGTACCTGAAGAACAAAGCACAGACACTGGGTTTGACTTTTAATTTCTTTCTGTATTAATCCAATAAAGTGTGTCAGCAATGTGTTCCAATGCAAAGGGAAGTAGGTCAGTTTAAATCACAGATAGAATGTGCTTTACTCTGGATGAGAACTTGCAACACACTCTCATATCTGAGATGGGCAATTGACATCTGTGGCTCTGACAGTGAAGTTGCCTCCTGTCCTTTGTACTCTACCCCACTGCTTTAGTGATACCTGAAGTAGACCTGAATCAGTGGATCAGGAGAAAGTGAGAAGAAAGTGAGTTGGAGAAGGGGAAAACTGACATATGTTCACTGTAAAGATTTCACTTTCAGGAGAAGCAGTCATCATCAATAAGGTTTACCTGCTGGAGTAAAAAATAAAAATCTTATATTTGGATTTTGGATCCTATGGAACAATATTTGAATGAAATTTTCAGATTAATAACATGTGCTTTCATTTCTGGTTCTGTTTTTGTAGAGGAAAGTATTGTCAGAGATGTTCAAATACTTTGGTGGCCTGTGACCTTAGTTCCTCAGCTGTGGAAATAAAAACGAGAATAATAATGTTTAAGAATTATTGTAGTTGGTTAGTTTTCAGTTTTTTTGGTTATTGTCTTGAGGTTTGGGGTTGTTGTTTTTTTTTTCTTTAGATGTTCAATTTCAAAAACATTGTATTTAAATGCTTTGGACATTTACTTTGGGGAAGTACATAGATGGTATAAATGATGAAAAAAGCAAGGACTGCTACCCCAATATCCATTTCCCAGTCCAGAGGTACTAACTGTAACAGTCTACAAAATCAAAGAAAAACACTTATGTAAGTGAAAGGATGTCTGACTCAACATTGAATTGTATTTATTGCTTCTGGGTGGAAAAGAGATATTAAATCCCTGTTTGGGAGAAGAGCCTGACCTAATGCATGCCATGGTAATTCTCTACAGTTCTTCACTTTGTTTATTCTTAGTGAGTGCATTACAAAGGTGCTCCTTTATACATTTTTACATAAAGCACTTTCTAAATTCAAGCTGTGCTAATGCGATTACCGGGAGTATGAGCACACAAAGGCTTGTTTCTTATCCCCACATTTAAATTCTATATACTCTTTCTTCTGCTTCATTTATATTCTGGTAAGCATCGATGTAATTCTTCTTTTCTTTTATCAAATGTATGAGCAAACTATAGCAAAATCATATCCAACATACACAAATCTTCCTTAGCAAATCAAATCTGAAGTCAGAAATACAAATGATGAACTAGAAACAGAAAAACATATTAAGTTTTTTTTCTAAAATAAAAAGTACTCTACCAACAATAACAAAAAGGACATTTTTCACAGGTAAGGCGTGTAGCAGAACCTTTTTTCTTCACATTAACAAGTAAAGTGAAATTGGAAAGGATATGTTCCTAGTCACTTGAAAGAAAAATTGGTTGGCTATTGGTTGCTTTCTGGTACCCATATATCTTAATGAAATTATGGAATGTTTCAAAGAGAATTTCTCAAAGTTTTTCTTTCTCTTCCTCTGCCTTCTTCCCTCCCTCATACTGTATGAAGATTGTTTTGCTGTACTTACACAGACACGTCTACGAATTGGTCAGTTTTAACTTATTGATGTTTAGTCAAAGTCTTTTTTTTAACTGCACTTGATCAGTTTGATTAATCACAGCAAAACTATTTTAAGAAATTAAAATGTTGAGAACTTTTGAAGCATTGCATACTGATAAAATGGCAATTTGCAAGGGCTGCCATCTGCAAGCAATGTTTTCAAACAGTGTTACAAGCTGTTAGCCTTTTGTTCTTCACAACCTAAGCATAATCTCAAAAATAATAATGACCCAATCTCTCACTACTGAAAACTGTTCTCATTTGTAGCAGAGAAATTCTGTATCTAGGAAGAATTTGATAAACTGGGTCAAGCACATTGTTAGCTTGCAGACATAGCTTTGGTGGGGCAGGGTAGGAAAGAATAAAATCTCTAACCAGCAAGGCAGAAATTCTTTGTGCTGCATGTTTTGAAAATTAGACATTTTTTTTGCAGTGTTTACAGAGTAATCTGAACTATCCAAAGGGCAACCTAGCCAAAAAGTCAGCAAACATGTGAAAAATTCTTATACACCTGTTTAATGCTCCAGCTGAGTCATCCTGGATTTTGTTGTAATATCTGAATTGTCCAGGAGATATGACAGGTAAGCAACTGCTGTTATCTAAAATGTTTTCAGTGCTTTAACACTTAAAGCCTATGAGGGGAAAAGTGCTGTCTTGCTCAGCCTAGACTTCACTGTGGGAGAGGATGACGAGCATGTAGGTGAGGAAAAGGTTTGGCTCACTGCTCTCAAGTGCACCTTCATAGGGACTCAGGTGCCACGGCAACACAATCCTGCAGCTCAGTCCTCTAGAACGGAGTGGGACTGCTGAAAGAAAGAAGATGCGACAGGATAAAGAAATAACAATAATTCAAGTGAGATCAAATTCAGCATTTGACCCTTAATAATGCATTGACACTGGATCTTGAGGTCAAGTGATTGATTTTTAAATACTTTACTTTAGGGTTACACTTTGCTAGCACAAATCAATGCAGCAATTGATTTCCTGAAGAATGCATCGATCTAAAATCATTGATACATTACAAAAGGCAACTTTTAAATTTTGTTCTGAGAAGCTGAGTTTGGGACACCTAAATTTTAATGTAATAAAATACAGTCTGTAGGCCACTGGTGACCCATTGATTGTGACAATTAAGAATTTGTTTTTTTTATCCAATACTTTTGGTGACTTATTAAAAAGGGAATGATTGCTCTAAAAGTAAAAATAATAAAAATAAACGTGTTTTATTGTGAAAATCAATTGCATACCGTAGCAACTTAAAAACCTTAAAGATATTGGCATTTACCATCATAAGCTCAGCCCCTTATTAGGAAGCAAATATCTCGTATCATAACGTCTTGCGGAAATTGTGACATTTTACATGTGTATATCCCCAGAGAATACCTGAGGTAAATGCTTTTAAGCATTACTCAGGATGTATTCAAGTGCTCAAGATGTATTCATGTGTTCAAGGTCAGGTGGGATGGGGCTCTGAGCAACCTGCTATAGTGGAAGGTGTCCCTGCCCATGGCAGCAGAGTTGAAACTAGATGATCTTAAAAGTCCCTTCCAATTCAAATGATTTCATGATTCTGTGATTCTATGATGTATTCTATCTGATATAAGTTTTATATTTTACCTATTATTTTATATCATAATCTTTGATTTTACATGACTATTTCAATAATCTGTCAAAAAATTTATTTTATACGTTTTTATGCTAAGACATCCTTTAATTTTTGCTCCTACAAACCATTCAAAATAGTCAGTCAAGTAACAATTATATATTTCTTAACATTACAATTGAAGCATTACACTTGAGGTCTTACAAGGTTGTTATCCTCGTTCCTTTAATAAAAAATACAATTTTACAATGCTTTATGTCTTTTTATAGATGATAAATAGTTATTGGTTTAAAGAGCCTTAATATAAAAAACAATTATGCCAGAAAAGTCTTCTTTATTTAAAGAAATGTTTTATTGTATGGAAAAAATAGCCTGTGTTTCAATAAGATGTCACCTCATCAGCACTTTTGATGTTAGAAATAATTTATTAATATTAAAAAACAATTTTTTTTAATACATAAAATATTTGGATTCAAAACTGTTTAGAATCTGAACACCTACTTTGAAAGTTTTTAAGTATATAATTCGCAAGTTTTCTATGATTTCTAAATAAAGTACCTAATACTCCATAACATCAGTAAGAATTTTGATGAGATGTTGAATTATTTGAAGCTTAAAAAGGGTTCCTTCTATTCTCATAGAGAAATATTTTGTCAAAAATGTATCTCAGTATTTCTCAGAAAAATGTTCTTATTAGTTCAGAATTTATTTCCTAAAAGAATCTAAAGTTTCTGATCAACCTGATGGGAGCACTAGAGGGTAGGTTTTTAAGGTTATTTTAGGCCTGTGGTTTCCAGACCTCTGTATTTGTTAAGAAATCCTTGTGTAAGACTATATTAGTTCATAAATCTGTATTTTGCTTAATAAATATATTGGTCTGTGTAAACTCAAGGAAGTAACTTGTAATTGGGCTTAATGGATGCAAAATCATGTCCTACACATTTATCAACAGTGAGGATTCTGATTTTAATCTGGGCTGCAAAGCTTTTACCACTATCTTTTCAATGGTTAGTATCCATGAATAAGTTGATGCTGGGTATAATGCAAACTATTTTATGTAACCAGTTACAGAGTCATCTGATAAGACACAACATTAAGCAAGTTACATGGGGCTTTAATTGCGTAGATTAACTGGTAATAGATAAAACTGTAATGGCTTAAACTTGAGTGCAACAGTCTGAAAACTGTCTGTATAACACTAAGTAGAAACCAGGAATACTGACAAAGGAATTAATCAATATAAAGTCTGGAATATTTTCAGGCTGGCAAAGTAATAATTTGTGTTGTAATTCTTATTTATTATAACAAATAATGGTCAGGAGAATGTCAATAGTAAATAAATATTACATATTTCCATACAAATATTGGTTTAGAGATCCCATAAGTGATTTGTGTAGCAGTTTAATTGCATAAAAAATGCAGATATTATTGAGAAACAAACTGAATCACTATAAAACAGTGTTGTAAGGACAAGGGTAGCTACATTACAGACCTAGAGGCTACTGAAAAGCTGCCAATATAATTGTCTGAGGAATTTGCCAAGGAGACAGATGCTGCTGACAGAAAATAATGTTCCACTCGATATTCAGGTATAGCAATGGTCAAACCTAAGACAAACATAAGTGGAACTGTTCCTCATTCCCATGCAATGTTATATCTACTAAAGGTGAGCACAGCAGTGTTTTCCTAGTTCTCTGAAACAAATGAGTAATTGACTAGTGCACAAAGAAGAAACTTTTCAAACTCTGCTATGAATCTAAAATTTTACCTTACTGCAACACACAGATGCTTCTACTTCCATTCCTTAGAGGAACAGTTTTAGCAAAATCATAGTGATCTTCACAATTCTCAAGTCAGCAAGTCAGAACTAATCGCTTCATGTTTGTAGTTCTGATATTTTGTTCCTTGCAGAATTCCAGAAAGAACTGTCTTGGATTCCACTGTGCAGACTTGACTGAAGTCCATGTGATTACTTGAAGCAGAAAGTTCAATTTGCCCTACCACATAATGCTTAAGTGATACATCAGGTCAGGGGAAACCCAAATTAGAAGCATGAATATAAACTGTAAACCTGCCACCCAAAATTCCATTTTAGAATGGACCATGTAGCTGTTGATCTTCGAGAGCACAGCTAATATCAATCTTCTACCTTTTTGAACTCAGGAAGGGCAAAGACTCAGATTATACCTTGAGAGACTGCTCTGTGGTGAGCACGTTCATTAGTGAGAGAAAATGGAGTACTGCTGAGAGCAGGAAACCCACTAGAGGTGTAGGACATTGACTGCAAAAAATCTCAGAACGAGCACTGTTGGAGAGATGCAAGCGGTTGCTTTTAGGCTGACCTACTGATGAGTGAAAACCAACAAAGAATTTAAGAAGAATGCAAAGCACAAGTTCTGAGTAAATAGAAATTGTTTATTTTTATTTTTATTTTAACTTAGAATTTAGTGAAGGATCCAGAGAAAAGGGAAAGAACAGTAAAATACCAAATAAAATGCAATATCTGTTGTTCACATAGGAGAGGAAATTTGGGTTATCAAAGATCCTGGAATCATGGCAGATTTATTTCTGAAATTGAATTGAATTAGCTAAGTGAACATCATTGCTCAAATGGTTAAACTGGACATCCCAAATTATTAAGAATTAAATAATGAGTAAACCAGAGAGTTTCATTATGCCATTTTTCCATTATATGGAAACTATTCTTTCACTGCCTAAGAGACTGCATGCAGGTCTTATCCTTCTATCTCAAAACTTCTGGAATAAAATACAAATAGAAAGAAAGGAGAGCAAAGATAATGACAGAATATGTTAAAATGTTGCTGTGTGAGGACTGGTTAAAAGACTAAAACTCTTCTTCCTGGCAAAGAGGAAACTGAAAAACAGTAAGATTTAGGTTTCTAAAATCACATGTGGTATTTACAAGAAGAACTCCACAGGTTTATTCCCTAGTTTTTCTAGAGAACTGAAGCAGATGAGTAAAGGATTAGGCTTAGTTGCTATATTTTCATACAAGATATAAAAACATTTGGGACTAATTGAAAACATAAAGAAGCTCAGAAATCTTGAAAAAAATATGACATAAAAGGGTTTTTTTTTTGATAGCTGAGGGGTTATACCTCTCTCTTAGCGGTCCATTTTTCATAAGTACTGCCAGTCTCAGATAGAAGGCCTTTGACCATTTCATGTAGTCTTAACTTACTGTTTTTTATGCTTTACTCATCACAAGAGAAAATAAAAAGGGATATCAGGATGAATAATATAAAATTTAAGATATTTTGCAATGTTTTTTTATTATTTTTATTAGCTATTATTTACAGACCTGGATGTATTAGAAGTTGCAACTATGACATGACTGGGTTAGATAAGAGAATGTCATGTCCTATGAAATTACTTGTAGAATGAAATCATGACACAGGCATAGTCTTAAAAAAAAAAGGGAATTGATGTAGCTATCTAAACTTACTTCTGGAGGAATTATGATAGTTCAACCTTACCCTCTCCCATACAGTATTCATATATAGGCTCTTCCCTTGCCTTATCTTGCTTTTCTCTGGTCATGGCTTTGCCAAATTGAGTTATAGCTCCATGTGTAATCATTTCTGTCATACTAGTTCCCTAGGATGTTTGGAGTTTAACAAGGCTTCAATTCTTTCAACTGTTATGAAGTGATTGCTAAGACAAAGTCTTAAGGAGAATCAAGAGTTGCCGTGGGAGCAATCTGTCCTAACCAGGCTACTCTGCTAAATCCATTAGGGCTCTACGCAGTCATTTGACTCTGGATCTGAGCATCTAAATGGAGAAGCAGCTGGCAATAGCTCAAAGCAGCTGTTGTCTTCCCTCTCTCCCTGCTGCCAGGACAGGTGGTATCTCAAAATTATCTTGTTTTTTGATAAATATATAATAAAATTGCATGCACGTGATTGCATTTGGAAATAATTAATACTTCTGTCGATCTTCATCAAGCCCCTAGCATTCATAACATTGCAATAACTGAAGACTAGATTGGCAGGTGTCTCGTACAGCACTTCTGAAAAGCAGATCACATGTATTAGATCAAGTCCTGCTAGTGGTCAAGTCTAGCTGAGTCTCTGCAAGAGTTTGGGTTAAGTTATTGTTTTCTGCTTATTCTTTGCAGTGCCACCCAGGTGTTCATTTCCAAGACGCTTTGTCCAAGACAGCTTGGAATTAGAAAAATACACCCATTATTAGACATTAAGCATTTCTTTTTCTCCTAAAAATAAAATAAGTGATCTCTACTCACTCTTAACAAGTATTTGGTCAACTTTTATGTAGAAATAAAATGAGTCAAAATATAATATTGTTGTTTGTTTTTTAATAAATCCTGCTGGAATATGCATTTTATTTCTTCAGCTTCCAAACTGCTGTTAAATTGTTTAGCATGGTTCTTCTAATAACCTCCCTCTGATGACTCTTTTCTATATGCCTTTGGAAGTTAAATCTAATTAGCGTAGCTGTAGAACTATTTGGCATATGTCTCATAAAATTCTTTACCCCCTGCCCTCCTCCATACTTAATACTTCCTAATTAACTCTGAAATGAAAATGAAAAGGAATTGACACACATAGCAGTTTTCACCCAGACAAACACAGTAGAGTTCCCCACAGAGTATCTTTGAAAACCATACTCACAGAGCATTAGTTTATAAAACAGAGAAAATACTTTTTTTCTTAATATATGACTTGTACCCAGGTCTTCACTTTCTAAAATATCTCCTTTTGTTTATTGATAACCCAAGAAGGTCCCTTTAGATCAAAACATCTTACTTCCCAATAAAGGGGAAGTTCACACTCCTAAATTGGTGTGTTTATGTGTATAATCTCTATGGTAACAGATTAAAACTAGGTTTAACAAAACACATATTTCATGTGTTGTAGGAATAAAATAAAAAAAAAAAGCGTTGAACAAAGGACACAAAATTAGTTACTGACTATAAGAGTAGCTATTAATGTCGATGCTCTAAAGCTGAATATCTTAAGTTTATATTATAAACTTATACAGAATTACATGATCAGGAAATTGAGAATATAATCCCTGAAGTTCTAGTGTCTTTTTTAAAGCTGATTTTCCTCTTTCATATTTCAAACTTCTAGGGGCAGTGAATATATTTTTTATGTGCATCAGGTTTTACAGTCATAGTTCCCAATTGAAATGGTCTTGTTGGGCCAGCAGTGGCTAACAGCCAGACTCCCACCCAGTAACTCACTCACTCCCTCCATTCAGCAGGATGGGAGAGAAAATGGGAAAAAAGCAGTAATGAGAAATCTCACAGACTAAGATAAAGACAAGGAGATTGTTTACTTGTTAGAAGTGTTGGCAAAATGGATTGGACTCAGAAAAAAAAAAAGGCAATTTGAATAGATTTTGCTAGTGAGAAACAAAAAGACAAACAATAAAACAGGAACTTTACTCACCCCTGCCATGGTTTAGGACTATGTGGCAATCAAATAAAACTGATCCGTCATATGCAGTTAAATTCAAAAGTAAGGCAAAAAGTATCATTGAGGTCATGTACATAATTTTATGGTTTTTTTCTTTTCAGGTTGGGTTCTTTTAACTTAATGAGTCATTCAGGGTATTTCTGCTTAGCTCTCCATCTCACCCTTGTGACTATAATGTTGGCTGGAGTTGGTAATCACCATTGGTGTAAAAATTCTGTTCATATTAACCTTATTAATCAGCTTTTAAAATGTCAACATTATGATATCCTCTTTAGTTGAATTTATATCAGTATTTAAACTACCTCAAAAGCAGAGCAAATTATCTGAAAATTAAATCATAAAAATCAACTGCCAGTAAAAGAGGATAAGCCTAGAACAGATTATTTTTCCAAATCAAATATATTTCTCTCCCATATTAAACATATATCTCCTATGCTTTTATCTGCAAGGTTTTTTACATTTTATTTATCCACCTCTTATTTCTGATAATTTTATGATATTAAATTAATAATAAATATAATACTAAAACTGTCATTTGATAACAAACATCTTAAAAATCTGAAAACAAAGGTCAGTTTTGAAGAAGGTCCAAACAGATGTAAATACCAGGTTAGCTGTTATATGAAGATAAATTCAAGGCATATTGTGTATGTCTACACAGGCACTGATAATTCTTGCAACAATTCCATACTTTTTTTTAACCATCCTAAATTAGCTAAATGGATCCTACTTTTACTATAACCCTGGGGTAATATTCATGTGGGAAGGAGGTAGTGTTGGCAAAGGTAGAATGAGCAGAAACAGGGTGAAACTTGGGTCTTTGAATGACTAAACTCTTGTTCCATGTTATTCTTTGTGTTCCTTGTAGCCCTGAAACAAGTGTTCCCTTGGTGTACCTTGCTATCCTGATTTAGACTCCCACAGCAGCTCACTAACAGTTTCAAAGCAGACCGTATGAGAAAAAGATTTTTAAAAAAACCCAAAACACACTATTTAACTATTAACCATATGCATAGCTGCTGACACTATTCCACCTCTGTCAAGAGAAAATGGTTCCAAGAGATCTCTTACCACAACACTAAAACAAATGAACAGTAGAGTCTGAGCCTGAGGTCACCAGCACAATGGGTGATCCAGACCAGAAAAACCAGGAAGGAACAACACTGATGCCACGCTGTTCTCCCTTTGGAATGTTTGGCTCTCACCTCAGATTTGAGCAGTCATTTGCTTTCAGGTCAGAGTTAGGGTTCAGACAACCACAAAGATCTAGGGACATTGGGACTGGATAAGGCATGCCAAGAGTCCACAGCACTGCACCAATATTGATCCTTCCACACTTTTTAAACCTAGGGCACTCCTTATCCTGGAGACCTGATCTTCAGCCCCAAGCCATTATTAGGGTTAGGGTTTGGAAAACCACAAAGCCTACAGCTCCAGGCACAGTGGAGCTGCAAAAGGCATGCCAAGAGGAGCATGGCACTGCACTCACATTGCTCCTTCCACACATATTTAAACTGGACCATTCGTTGTGGTGGGGATGTCATGCCCAGAACCAAGCCACTATTATGGTTGAGGTGAGGGTTCAGAGAACCACAAAGCCTATAGCTCCAGGGACATAGGGGCTGAAAAAGAAATTGTAATGTGTGCAGAGACCCAGATCCATATTGCTCTTCCAGATCCTCAAGCAGAACTTATTACATATGACATTTTTCTTTCAGAGTTATGCAGATTTTTAACCTAATCCATACTGTTTGTATTTTGATAACTCTATAAAATAGTGGGCTGAAGGTATTCCTCATTTTTTTTCTCTTTGTTTTCCTATTTGGGTCTTATTTTAATCTCACCATCATTAATCATGGTAAAGCACAGAATGGACAACCAAAGCATGCAGCTTTAGAAGCTGTCTCACCAAAGACTGCTTTGGAATCAGGGTAAATCTTGTCACCTTCTAAATCTAGTATTTCACACTCACACCTCAGCTGGGAACAGACAGAGGTGAAGAAACATTCAAAGATACAACAAAATGCACCACTAGACTAAGGAGGAAAAAAAATTCACTATGATTATACTCCTCCAGAACAGACTCATCAAAAACCTTCTCAATTCCATTCTCGAGAATGATTGTTGACAAAGGGACATGGATAGATGAAAACAGTAACAGGGTATAGCAGTAGGTACTGGGAAGGCTGCATTTTTTAAACTATTTTAAGAGTATAATTGATGTTTTCTTGTATTAATGGGATAATTTGGATGATTAGACTCTTACAATGTTGACACTTACAAAAAAGACATACCTGCACATGTGATATGCTTCATTCACCCATAAGAGCATTATGGGGGTAACAGTGGATTACATGTAATTTTTGAGGACAATCGATGTGATATAAACATAGTAAGAAAAATGCACACAAAAATATAAATGTAGACATATATGTATATTAAGAAGCATTTTTCTGAAAGAGATTTGAATTAGTCACAGTCCTCCTGTTTGCCCTAAAGAAAAGTCACTCAAACAAAATTTAACTAATTATAGGTTTTTTTTTAGTGGGGAGTGGCAAACTCACATATGTGAATGGGAAAGAGTTTTAGTTGAAATCCTGCCCTCACTTCTATCTGTAAATTACTATTAAAGTCAGGGTATTGCATCTTTGAAATAGAGAGTAGAACTTGGCTTCCATAACTACCCGAATAATATTAATAATAGCAACATTTTAGATGAAGTGTATTTTATATCTCATGAAAGTTGTTAACTGTTCTAAAGATTGTAAACCTGCTTCCTGCAGTAGATAGGATAGCTCAGGAGCAATACCAGAGAAAGCTGCTCAGATTGATTCAATCATTGTGCCTGAGTACTGGTGTGGTGGGACTGCTTCTAAAGGAGGGGCTGTATTACACTCAGTTGGAATTGGCTGCATTATTTATTGCAGTAACATAATTATTTATTTCTGCTCACAAATAGGCGTTGATTTGTATAAATGTATTTGACAGGCATAGTTGTTCAATCAGTGCAGCCGGAAAAAATCCAGCTTTTAAGTGCCTCAGTAAAGACTCAGTTTTGCAAGGCACTGAGACTTGTCATGGCATTTTTTATGACATGGCAGTTTTGCTCTTCGAAAAATTGACTGAAGGCTTCAGAACAGTGTTGACTGACAAATAAACAAGACAGAGCAACTGGTTTGTTTTGTTAACAAATCACACTTCTATACGGATCATCCTTAAGGACTGTGCTCTCAGATATCTATGATCAGGCAAATAACACCCTCATTCTTTTTTGTCAATATCAAATAAAAAGGGTCAAAGATAAAAATTGGACTAAATGGCTTTTAGAAATCTGAACAGCCATTCATGCATACAGGACTTTAAAAATCCCACATAAGTTTTAGGTCAAGAATAAAAGAGGAAGAAAAGGAAAAATTGCATTAAATAAATTGCATTAGTTTCTTCTACCTTGAAATTTAAAACCTAGGCAAAATTCTGCATAAGTCTGCAATTTCACAGCAGAAATTGCCACTTCCTCTCGAACTCATAAAATCTTATGATGAGCTGATTTGTCACACAAAGTTGATGAAATATGTACTTGTATACAGCTATATCTCTATGTTGCTGGCTATTTTACCACTTAGGGAAAGGCCTGATAGAGACCAGAAGTAGTCTTTATAAGGCAGAGGGCAAAGATAAAGAGGAAGATATCATATTAGCTAGAAACTGCTGGTTGATACAAATGGATCTGAAGTCTAAGTTACACACTGTCATGTTATGATCATCATAACATTTTGCTAACAAAAGAGCAGCAATTTATCTCAAAACAGTGAAACGGCTACCTGTGATGTGACTGCACAGAGGTTTAAACACTAACCAATGAAATGGATGACCTACTACAGTAATAAATTTGAATCTCTCATGTATGTAAATGACTTTTTTTTAAAATATTATTTTCCCTTACGACTTCAAACTTAAAGAAAATGAGTAATGACTGTCTGACACTGCAGAGTGTGAAATGTAATCATAATGATGCTGAAAGTCTGTGGAAGTGCTAATACATGCCTTCCATGTGAACAAAGAGCTTGCTGCAAGGACAACCAACATCCTCTTTAACATTATGCTATACTTTCTTTATATGGCAAATATTGTAAATCACTGTTGAGGATTATTTTTGACCTTCAGTAAACTAAAAGAAGTGTGTGCAAAATGTAGCATATCAAGCAATTTTTTAAACTCTGAAACTTAGAGGCTAAATATATATGAGTCATGTTATGTGATTGTAAAAGGTTTCATGTTAACCAAAGATTGGACCTGTTTCCAAGACAGCAGGACTCTCATTTGCCTATTACCCAAGAAAAGAACACAACTACACCACGAAAAAGAGATAGCTACAGGATTAGAACTGTATTCTGTGGAAAGATTGGCTTGAAACATGTAAGTAATATAAAATGAAACATTTTGAGCATGGTGCCACATGCATACAAGGGAATTATTTCTGTGTTTATATAAAGCAGTAAATATGGTCTTTGACATTTCTAGTAAAAAAACACAGCGTCCAAACTGCTTATTCATGAAGGTATGAAGAAGTCCCAAGAAGACCCAAGTTTATACAAGGCCCAACAAAACAGGACCTATCCCTGGCTCTTAGTCAGTGTGTAGTGAGCATATATAATACTCCCCCGATAAACTAATTTAGTGCAATAAAAAGAGATTCCTGTATTCTAAAGATAGAGTGTCTCTCATCTTTAGGAAAATATTTGTTTCAGTCTTTCAGCATTCTTGCACAATACCATTGTTTGCAATCCATTCTATAGGAACATAAGGGTCCAAAGTATAATTGACCATACTTAAAAAACCTGTTACCTTCTTTAATAAGATATATTAATTTTTCATTAAATGTTTTGACAAACTTTGACTATTTTTGAAACTTGCCACTTGTTGCAGATTTAGTTTGTTTCTAAAACCTTATACAAGAATATAGGATCTTTGTTCCTCTGCAGCTGATCCCCTGTTTCTATTTGTCTCCCACTTGAAAATCATCATCCTGAATTTTTGACATCACAGTTATCTATAGGAGGCACTATTATGATTCTTCAAATAGAGAATTCTATCATCAGATGAAGAATAAGGCATAAAGTTCTAAGGAAAAATAGAAAACTCATTTTCTGTAAGTGATATGAGTGCAGGGGGGGAAGAGTAAAGGATTCATATATTTTCTTATGAAAATAAAAATTATTTTAATTATAATGTGTTTCTTGCCCAAGTTTTCTCTAAAAAACCATGAAACTCCTCAAGTTTTAGGAATTCAGTTTTGGCCAACAACAGATCCTATTACTTCAATGCAACTCCTTCATTTTAGTGAGGCTACTCAACGTTTATGAATCCATTAATTACAAGTAAAAGTATTAAAATTAACATTGGAGAAATCACGCCATGTTTTACATATTTATGCAAATGTTTTGACTCAGCAATTAAAAGTCATTGTCTATTTCCAAATGTTGGAAAGAACTGAACAGTTGAAAACTATTCACAAGGGTATTTTTAGTCTCAAATTTCTCTAAAGACAATGCCCTGTAGCATGTAATCACTCTGCAGCCCATTTCTACTCAGATAGGTTCCTCTAGGAAGTGTTTCAGAACTGAGTTGCCCTGAAACACAACCTTGAATTCTCTATACAAGCAGATCAAGAGATTAAACTAAAGACAGATAGAAATTATGAAACTAATTCCCTATAAACCAGGATTTAGGCCACTCTTTTAAACATCAAACATTTGAATTCCTTTTTCCCAGTATTGTTTTGTCATGTATTGTTGCTTGAGTAATAGGATTAAATTATCAAAGAGTATGAAACAAGATCCTCAAAAGTCCTGCTCCTAATTTTTTTGTAAAAATCATAGTACATTTGACTTGAAGATTTTTGTATTATACTTATTTGATTCAAACCTAACTACATGTGTTTCAAGCTCTGGGTCTGCCTTTAATTGCCAAATGTAGGTAGAGGTCAGAGTGAAAAATAAGCTATTACTGAAAGGGTTATTGGGAGATCATGGTTTAACATCAGCTGGCAACTAAGTACCACTCAGCCTCTTGCTCACTCCCTGCCAGTGGCATGGGGAGAGAAAATTGAAAAAGCATAAGGAGTACAGGTCAGAGTGAAAAATAAGCTATCTTTGATAATGTTATATGCTACTTACCAGGAAAAGGAAAAAGTGGATGGTTTTATTCTGTATAATAATAAAGGACCTTTTATTTTGGTTCTGTCATGACTAATACAATACAGCATCCCTGTGAAGCTGAGACCAGAGGTTCAGAATCTTTTAAAAAATGAGCCCCTTATAAATGTTGCTTGAAAACAAAAGTTTTTAACTTATAAATAGCCAATAATAGTTATGCTACTGGTATTTGAATGTTCCTAAATTTGTAGCTATTGCTCTGAGCAGTATGAAAAAACCCAGCAATGATAATTCGTACATTAACCTTACAGTTCACTGATTGTCCACGAAGGCAGAAAGGTGCTGGAAGATCTAGGAATGTCTGCATTTACTGACAGCTCATTCTGATGCTTTCAGTAAATGCAGAGAATTGTAAAAAAAACAACTTTCTGTAGCTAGGGCATGAGTACTATTCTATTTATTCTATATTCTACTCTGAGTGTAACTCAGTAAATTGTGTTGGCACAGCAAGATCTCACTGAAAGAAGGTTTGGAAGGTTTCATATTTTTTCCTAATATATGTACTGGTTATCTCAGTAAGGTTAAGCAAAAGGAAAGCACTTGTAACACTTTAAAGTTTATAAATAAAAGAATCTCTCATATTAAATACACAACACATTGCTAATGAATTTACCATACAGTTCTGTGAAGGTATGACTTTTCAATGTGAACAGAGCAAACATATGTGGCCAGTAAATATTGATGTCAACATAATATATATTTGATTAAATAAATGTAATAAAATATAAATGTTATACTATACCATATAACACAGTATATATAGACATAGATACTCACTTAGCAAAAATAAAAAAAATTCAATTTTAGTGTATGCTCTTATGTGTAAAGCCACTTCAGGAAAACCCTTTAGATGCAGTGTCATTTATTTTTTATATTTTTTGTTTTTATAAGGAGAAAACATCAGTTTAAAAACAACCCACCTATCAGTTTCTAGCGCTCCTGATGTGTAGTCTAATTTCAATTGTTATTATTGCTTATCTATGTGATGAACTATTCTTTGTGATGAACTATGCATGAAATTAGAAGATACACTACAATTCAGAAATATAGTTTTATGGATTAGAAATAAAGATCACTTAATAAACTACTAATCTCTTAGATTATTCAGACCTGAAGGCAATTTTGTTCATGTGGTCAACAGAGAAAGTTATTCTGTTCCATGTATTAATAGAAGAATTAAATTTACTGTGCCCATTTAGTTACACATAAATTCAAAGATAAACTTCAAGTCCATAAGAAGTCACAAAACATAGAAAACTTTTATATAAATGATTATACAAATGGCTCTTAACACTTTGTATCTTCCTTACATAATTCTTCTCATATGAGACATTTTGAAATAAGATACAGTTTGTGTCTGCTGCAGAAAAAAAGCTTATTCTTCCAAAAGGTTTGCCTAAAGTGTAGAGACAGAGTAATTATTCTTAATATTTATATCAACATAACATTTATAGTATATTGCATGAATGCAAAAATATTTAGATTTAGATTATTTATAAGCCTTTTACCTTCTATTGATTAAGACATACTCTAATGGAAGTGTAGCATAATGAAAGCAAAAATTTTTTTACCTTTTAAACTGAGAATCTCTTTATGTCTTCAAGGCTTCCCTGTTGGATACTGCAGAAGGGAAATAAAGGTAAAGAATGAACAAAATAAGTGTTTATGACTGTCCAAGTATATGAACAGAAAAAGAAGGGAAGAGACTTGGAATGCAACTGCTTTGAGTCCAGCCTCCTACATATAGCTAAAAGATATACATATATAGAAAGGAGTATACAGATGACTTACCTGATAAGCTATGGGTAATTGTTTGGATGAATTATGTTCATTTATGTTTCAATATCTGCGTCTTACTTTCTTGCCTTAGGGTCCCACCACAATCAGAAGATTCAGAGAATAAAGTTTTCAACATCTCATTTTACCCTGAAGCAGATACTAAAAACTGGTCAGATAATCAGTGTGATGAATAATGCCAATCTTCTTCCACTAACAAGTGAAAGAACTACAAGTAAATCCTACTTCATATGTAGACATCATTTTAGACATCTAAATCTAAAATTGATTAAAACAAATAAACAAGGACTACAAATTTTAACTTGAGGAAAAATAGGATCACAGTATCTGAAACACATTGCCTGTTAAAATTTGTCATGGTTTATAAATATCCCATTCTACCCTACCTGCCTAAATGGTTTTAAAAGGTAATTATTTTTACAGTGTACCTGAATCAGGATAGATATATTTCTGATTTTTTTCAAAGATGACTTTTCAAAGTAAAACGCATCATGGATTTTTTTTTCCTCCAGTGAAAACTTGAACATTTTAACTGTTACCTTTTTTACTTAAATTCTGTGGTTTGTGCTTTCCTTGCTAAAGAAAAACAAAAAAAAGAAAAACAAATACTTCTAAAGTAAAAGAAACTCAAAGGTTCTTTTCTCATTCATTTGTCTATTTATATAAAAGTTGAACATCTACTGCAGTAATTGGGCTCCCTACTAAGTGTTAAAGTCACTC
The DNA here is from genome assembly GCA_013400315.1 of Bombycilla garrulus. Classification (NCBI taxonomy): domain Eukaryota; kingdom Metazoa; phylum Chordata; class Aves; order Passeriformes; family Bombycillidae; genus Bombycilla; species Bombycilla garrulus. The sequence continues at coordinate 76,306 of VXBU01015949.1, read as the reverse complement.
AATCTATAATAGTTTGCAAGAGTTTGGGTTCTGGCTTCATGATTTTTGTTTGACCTGCATTTTAAATTAAGTTATACTATTATTTTAAACAATGAAGAGAAGATCTGCAGAGCTAAGCAATTGTTGCCAACCACAACATATTTTGAAAGATTGGCAATGCCATCAGACATCCCTTGTGCAAAGTATTTTATTAATTGTAATTATTATTATTCATACAGACACTTTCAGGTTCCTCTATCATGAGTATATTCTTTGACCTAGGATATGACCCTTAAATCTGCAAGTCAGTATGAGGGAAGATGTGCACTTACAGCCTGGTTGAGATGTATGAGCATAGCTGCCTGTGCGTGACTCTGAAAGTTCAATCAGTTTCAGTAAATCTCTTGCATTCAATTATGGGTCACTGTGTGCTATTTCTATTGACCTTCTTACTGAAGAAAGCTATTAAAGTAGGTATTAAAGTAGGTTTGCTTTTGCACTTCATAGTACTGTACCATGAGCAGTTACAGTGCCATTTGGGGGAAAATATAACAGAAATGGGCCAATAACTTGAATAATTCAAGACCTGAAAAATATAAATTTATACAGTAACAGAAATTATACTGTAATGAAGAAAACCACTATATGTGATGTAATTGCTTAAATCAAATATACACTGTACTTAACTTCCCTGACTTTGAGAAGCAGGTCAGCTTCCTGCAAGTAATGGAAAGTATCTGCTACAGTGATTTGAAGTTTTATTTCAGACAATCTTGCTGTACCATCTGCTGGTTCTGAAGATCAGCTGTCAACACAAAGGGTGTGTTCATAAAAGATACTCTCACCCTGGCAGAGTAGTAAATATAAGAACATAGGGGTGCATGTTGTGTTTTCAAAGCTGTGTGGAGAGGGACCACCACTGTATAAGTTAGTGGGGTGCTGCCAGGTGCAAGTTTCCAGTCAGTAATCTTAGCTAGCGGAAACATCCACAAGAAGAAGCGAAGGGATTTCCTGGCATTACTGAAAAAAATCTACATGGAGCTGGGGCCAGGTGTTGCAAAATTAAAATACTGTGTGGAAAAAGTAAATAACAAATGACAAAATAGAAACAGATATGAATGAGCTGCAACTACTCTGCAGTGTAAAATAAATCTACCAAATAAAATACTAGAATAAAATCTGCTTGTGACTGCATTTGACATATAAAAAATTTAGTTAAGAAAGGTAAACAGGAATAAAACTAAGCTAATGGACTAGGCCCACTTACTAAGTTATTTGAAAGGGATTTAAAGAAAAATGTCACTGTGGACAACCAATTGTAAGCATATTTTCCTTCAAACATTCTGACTGCTATGAAGACAAAGGTATGATCAAAAGAGAGGGTCCTGTGGAGGTGGCACAGTGCTGTTCTGAGCCAACTTCATGCTCCATCTTAACACTCGGGCTCAGCTCCCCCTCAACCCGCTTCCTGTGTCCATGCATGAACAGAACAGTGCAAGAAAATTTAGTTTACATACGAGATGTACACCAGATTAATTAGAAAAGGAAGAAAATCAGACTCCATCACTCATTTTTCTTCTCTTTTGCTCTCATTGTTTACCACAGCTTTGGACCATCCATGCTGCACGACAAACATGGGATCTAAGGATGGAATTATACTCTTTGTTCTCTCTGTCCCTGTACTGTCTTTGTCTCCCTCCTTGCTTTGCCTGGGCAAAGCAATTCTATCATATTCTTTCCTGTACTCCATGCTGAACTTTGTTGTGGAAATGGGGAGGTTGTGAAAGCATTTTGTGTCTTGGTAGCCAGCACCTTTGAGAAGTTTCTTATGAGGAGCTGAGAGCTTATTGAAGTTTACTGTATAAAAATTAGGGCTTGTTAACTTCCACCTGTAAAAGTGTACTGTAGGAATTTAAGGGCTTGTTAGCCCTTAAACCTTTTGAGTCTAAACAGTGGGCTGGTTGACAGAGTTATGGCAGCTGTACAATAAAATCACAAGTTCCCCGGCACATGGTATGGTGTCTTTGTTTAGCTTGACAAGGAAATTTATAGCAAACCTTGTGGCCTCTAGCAGTGGGTAGTGACAGCCACATAGAAGGAAGCACTGGTGAGCACAATGGTAAAAAGGTAACAGTTCTGAGCTCTGCAACAGTGAGCTGCACATCTTCAGTCATGAAGGGCAATTGGATTCTTTCTCAGCACATGCTTTGCTTAGGGTAACTTCCATTCTGGCTTCTTCAGACATACCATTACCTTCACTGTTATAATTATTAATAATTTATTTTAAACCTGTGTAAACATAGCAACATCTTCTCAACCAGTTTAAAGCCACAGATATTGAAAGACATTCAAGCCCTTTGGATAATAAATATTATATTTACAAATATTAATACAAACAGACAATTGAGCAACATCTGATTCCAATACAATCAATACTCTTTCATAAAAAAATCTGAACTATGACTTCCTAATGTGCCTTCAAAACCTTCAAAAATTTAGTCCACCAGTCCACCTTTAGATTAAGATATATTAACATAATTTCCACAGTTCCAATATGTTAATACTCATTGCACAAAACAGGGCTTCTAAGACATAGTGTCTATTTGTTGGGGTTTTTTTCAAAATTATTTTATATTATTTTAAGACTTCTTTTCCAAATCACCCATCTTATGTTTCTGTTTTAAATGTGGTTCTAAATGTCAAACAAATATTAAAGTATGAAGCCTACAAAATCTAACCACTTTTTCCTGATTGAGTGTGAAGGCCACAACTGATTTTTTTTTTTTTCCTAAGCATCAAAATTGGTGCATGCAATATATACCAGCTACACCATCATGTTATTCAAATAGCATGCAGTTCTAATCTTAACTATACACCTTACACATAAACTACAAAATGAGTAATGTAGTTGATTGCTGTGGAAAATAACCATGTTAGAAAAATCATTATTATTTCAAAACTGTGGCAGAAATAATTCTCTTGTTGCATGCCAGAATTAGCATTTTAGACCCATTATGGGACTGTAGACCTAGGGAAGTTATCCTTTTGTTTTGTGTTTTCTTTTCCTATTTTTCTTTCCCCTAGAGTTAATGCCTACATGCCTACAAATCAATTTGAATATTCTAATAAATAATCCCATGACATTTCACTCATTAAAGCAGATTGAGCTGACAATATCAGTATGCTTCTAAAGAAATGAGACTTTTGCATACACCAGAAGTATGAAAAAAAGAATTTTTAGTGTAATACAAACAAAAGAAAACACTGAAATACGGTCATGACATCTATTTACTTAACAGCTCCTTTGAACTACCATGAGAGTTAATTACAGTCAGGAACTTATATGTAAGGAAACATATCATGTTCGTGTCTAGCCACTATCTAGGTGTTTCTTTCTCATTCAAACTGAGTGCCATGTAGTGAAAACTTCAGTTGTAGTAGTTTAATATGAACGCTTACCTAAACAAGGGGACAATGGTTGCATGAAGAGACTTCTCTGTTTCAAAGGACGTTCATCTCAAAGGTGGAAGGGTGATGTTTTCATCTCATTCTCTGATATTCTGGTGGACACTACTGCCCTTGATTAGCAGATGTGAATCTCTTGCATCTCTCTTTTCAGAAACTGCAATGAAACAGCAGATTCCTGAAAAAGTTTGATTAGGTACTACTTTTTTGTATTAAATTGATGATTTTCTACTGTTTATAAACTAACAGATAAACCTGCTGTATAAACATGCTAAACTGGGAATTTAATTATCTGTAAACTCAAAATGTTTTGGTGAGACTGGAGTTACAAGTACAGGCACTATGACATTTCTCCTGGAAAACACAGGAGTTTTGAAGAATGATTGAGATGCTGCTAGAAAGGTGCATATGTACTCCAGACATCACCACACTTGGAGAACTGATAAATGTCCTATTTTGAAAAAGTAAGAACCTAGATGTCCCTTCCAATAACAGAATATCTGGTAGATTAGTCCTGAGTGCTGTCAATTTTCTTTGCCTCAGCTTCTGTGAGACTACAAGCTAAACTAGAAATTACTCAGAAATTTAGCTGTTGGTGGTGTTTTAATTAAAGTAGTAGGTTCTATACAACATTGGTTCCCACAGATTAAAAAAACTTTTCTTTTTCTTCTATCTGGTAAATTTATAGATTTTTTTTTTTTTAATCTGGAAGTGAAAAGCTCTGACAGAAGGATTCTAAAAGTAAAGAAAGCTCCCCAGGGTAAAAAAAAGGACATGAAAAAAAACAGTTCGGAGTTGATTGTGAAGGATGTATTTTTAAAAATTATCTTCAGTGCAATATTTTCATCCTCAACATCTTTTCTCAGATGCAACCAACTTTGGAATCTCCCAAAATTCCTCAAACACCCAAAGTTTTTCAGTCTTACATTCAGGTTAAATATATGAAGATATTGAAGTTTAACAAACAGAAGCAGGGTTATTCAAAATTCATGTCTACTTATGGAAATATAAACCCCAAAATCACATGAAGACTCTTTACCCGACAAAAGGAAAGTGCACAATCATTTCAGTTCAACTTCTGATGCAGACATGTCACTCAAAATTACTTCACATTTCATTTCATGTGACAGTTTTTATTGGCAATTTGACACTTACACTTAAAAGTGATCGCTCATGGATCACGCTTATCAGAAGGGAAATCTTTTCATAGCTGTGACTGAGCCCTATCTGAGCTTCGACTGTTTCAGGGACATTAGAGGAATTACACTTCAAGGTTATAAGTACAGACATATATATTAAAAATATATAAAGAGTATTAGAGTGCATATGATATCAATTTGAATGTCTTTATACCAAATAATATAAACAGTGTACACCTTGAAATTATCTCAGTTGTATTTTTCTGGTTAATAAAATTGTTCATGCATCATTATTTTGATTTGCCTCTACTTTATGATGTTAGATAAATTGACTTCTTTATTCAGGTGCACAGTACTGTGACATATTAAACCTGGTTTTGACATTTCTAGAAAGAATACTGAGAATTAGTGGATGGGAAATATGGTACCTTTCATGCTTATTTAGAGTGATGCAGCCATGTGCAAATTGTTGTTCTACTACATTCACCTTTCACTTCATGTGTTACAAATATTACAGGAGGCAGATATTTTCACACATTAATTAGCAATTAAAAACCTTATAAATAAAATCGATTCATAGAAACTTGTCTTATTAAGATGCAAACTATTATTCCAGATGACTTTTAAATAAGAAATTAACAGAAATGTTGAAGACTGACTACTAACCATGCAAGAGCATCTTCAAAAACAATTTGTTGAATATTAATGAACTGAAAATGTCATTTCTGGTCCAATTACTACAAGTAATTAGTTGGGGTTTTTTTAATTACAGAGGAAGTGGAATTTTAATAAGGTCAATTTTACAATTTAAGTTTTGAAAAAAATCCTAATTGTATTGTCATCATCTTATATAAAAAAATAGAATAAACTCAATAGCATCTGCTGAACTTAATGTAAAGAGAAAAAAAATACTGTGCTAATTCAGTTGAAACGGATATTTTAATAAGATATGGTTTGTTATTAAAGGTGGGAAATAAAATAGTTTACCTATCTATTAGTTACAGTAGAAAAAAATCCTAATGCCTTTACATTCAAAAATATTTTATGCTAATGATTAAAAACACAAACATTTACTTTTCATTTGAAATATTTCTTATATAACTGATATGTTTACTGAAATCCAAACATCTGCTTCTTAGCTTGGAGAGGTACTACTTTTTACTTTTATTTGTTCTAGCTTCTGTTTTCTATAGTAAAGGTCAGTTCTTTGCTGTAAAAACTTAATTCATCCAGACTGTATTATCTCTGAAGATCTGAAAGCTCAAGGGTCAACACATTTATGCACCTTGTTATTTAGTATTTATTTTGAGAAAATACATCCTTATTGAACTCTTTGATATAACTTTAAACGTTGGTTGCAATTCAAAAAATTTTCACCTTTAACCCAGCATGTGAATTTTATTGAAGAGATTGAAATTTAAATCTTGCATTAAATTAGCCTAAACCCAGGTAGTATTGCCATTACAAGCTAAATTTTTCTAGCCATATACTATGGCCACTCTCATTAGCTATGGAATGCAGACCACTTATTACCCACACAAATAGCAATATAGGTCACACAATTTCTTTTTGTTATTTTTGGTTTTGTTTATTTTTAATGCAACCAATCATTCTGTGAAAGGAATAACTACATAGTCAATATCTCAGTAAAGATATAAACTGTTGGTTACACTTTGAATAGAGGTTTTTCAGTAACTGTACATCTCTTCCTATTGATTCATCTACACCATATTGTTGCTCTTTGCTTATGGAAATGTCTAATCAGAAAGCATCACAAGGATTATTGTCTTGCAAAATATGTTATATCTTTATCCTATCCTCTTCTAGATAGAAAAAAAAGTCTGT
>VXBU01015949.1:39989-52503 GCA_013400315.1 Bombycilla garrulus | reverse complement strand
AATCACAATCTTAAGGAAAGATATATTGAGATTACGTCCTTCAGGGATATAGAAGGATTTTGAAGTTTTGATGGGCACACACTGACATGTAGATTCAGATAATTTGATTTTTAAATTAAACTCTATTTAGTTAGGTATTTATAAAAATTAAAATTGGAAATTAAAAATTAATTTCATGATGATTAATTTCACTTTCAAAGAAGGGCAAGAAATAAAAGGCTTTGGATATTAAATCTTCATACTATCTGCAGTCCTGATTCTGTTTAAAACCAGACTTTAGGTGTGACACAAATCTAAGATTGAATCCTAATACATATCTACCCTGAGAAAGCCTGAATTTCATTATTTGGCAAGCACTGATGTTGCTGCCTCTGAACATTCTGAGAGGCATTAGTGTCCTACTGAAGGGTGGTATAATTTGAGGTCTTGCTCTCAATCATTCTCTGCATTGACCTTATTTAACTTATTATTACAAATCTACCTGGTGTTATCAACCATACATAAGAATTTGTAGATACTACCATTTACATTTTTTATCTCTGAAGCATGAGAGAAAACCACAAAAACTCATTTTATTAAGCAGATCTAGTCATCTAAATAAATTTGAAAACATAAATTATTCTTTCCAAAGTCACTTGGAATTTTTACTCACAACACTGTCTCCGTATTTACCTTCGCAAACAGCAGGGGAACAGAAGAGAAAGAACAAACCCAGTCAAATCCAGACTGGTCATTTTTGGCATCATCTTCACCACTTTTAAAGGGGATCTATCACTAAAATGAAGACTTTAGGGTAGAAAAGCATGTTTCCTTCAGCCTGATAGGATAACCAGCAATTTTATGAAGTGCAGTGGCCACTGTCAGAGTTTCGCATGTTTAACTTGTTCCAGAACTCTGAATTATATAGTGCAGAACTATAGCCAGAATTACCCCCAAAGAATGCCACTTTAAGACTTTCTGCCTTTCAGTTGCAACAAAAGTGATTCATAGTTTAAATTAAGAACTCCGGGAACCCTGCAGGGTGAAGCTACCTCACTGGCTTCTGTGATTCTCAGAAGTAATTTTTCTTTCTCAGTCTGTACTATAAAATCCAGAATTAAGCTTTCACAGAGGATTTGGAGAACAAAACCTAAGTTGGGACAACTTTGAGAATTAAATCTGGGAGTAGGGGAGAAAAATGTTCCTAGACTTCCTTTTACAAACTATGCAGAAATATTCAAGATCATTTGCATATTTTTCTCCCTGTTGATTGATTAATGTATTCATTGCTACTACTCCTCTGCTTCTTATTTTCTACCCACAATTAAGATAATGTGTTCACTTACCTTATTGGCAACACAGTGCACATGAAGACTGATGTGTTACATAAATACTCGAACAGTAGCAATGGAAAATATATCTTTCAGTACTGTACTTTGTTATAGTCTAAAAAAAAAAATACATCTAAGTGTGGTAATTAGAGCTGTTGAGTTGTATAGGAACTTTATAATGTTATTTGCAAAATTTGGACTGAGGCAACATCATAAATGTATTCACAGTGAAGAAAAAGGTGGTATTACACCAGAAAAACCTACCTCTTTCCACAAGCCCTTCCCAAATTTGTTTTTGTCACTTCTCTATTATTGTGCAGAGCTTTTTCTTAACTCAGTTTACACAAATGATCATCATATGGTTTTATAGAAATGGATTGAAGTTAAATGAGACCTTTTTTGGTTAATTTTGGTATGCAAATCATCAGACATTAATTTCAGGCAAATCTATTTCCAACCAACTATTCAAAAACAACTATTCAGAAAAATAAGGACTAAAAAAAGAGAATTCTAATTATTTTTCAAACAAATATTCCTTGCATTTGTCACATGCTTTTTAAATTTTTGAATGGAATTGAAGTTTACTTTTAAACATATTTGCATAGATTTCTTTCTCTCAAGTAAAGTTTTATTTTAAGAAAGGTAAATGGAGGTAAAAATGGTAACTGCAGATACTGACGCTTGCGGTGGAGGGGAAGGGAAGAAGGATGTAATCCTAATACATATTTCTCAGCACAACCTGTTCATAGTGAACTTGGATTTTGTTTTCTTTTCTGCATACTTCTCCTTCATTATCTCTTGACTCAGTATTTCTGTTTAAACAATCCATCTCATATGATAGTTTTCTGCTGCTTTTAGTAGACTTCTCATTTATTTCTTTCTTTTTACATGATATAAAAAATTTTTACATATCTTTGCTTTCAAGATCATAGTCCTTTTCTTTCTCTTAACTTCTTATGACTTTAGTTTCATAAAAGGTTTCTCTTTCTCTTTCCCTTGTGCAAGCAAATTCCAACATAGGATCTTGCTTCATATAGTACTGTTTTGAAATGCTACCACCATCTCATATATTAAACTATTATATTTTTAATTCTGTTTTATGAAAGAATCAGAGAACAGATTCAAAATAAAATTTGCTAATTACTTTCTTTCCACAGTATGATTTTCATTGCATTGCTACCTAGAAACATTTTGACACTAGACTAACACTAGATGCTATGTTAAAGAAGTACCAACCAAAATGAAATTATCTGCCTTTAGCAAAATATAACTGGTATATGAAATATTACCATCTTACAATATAATGAAAATTATTTTGGTATTAGAGTATTTAAAAAAGTTGCAAAACAAAGCTGTAAAAACTGTGGTGCTCCATAGAATGTTTAATTTTTAGCTATCCCATCTAAAGAAAGCAAACAATACTTTGTTTTCAGACTTATTCAAGACCAGGATCATCATTAATAATGCTTTGCTCTAAGCACTGACTCTCAGTTTGTGAGCTTATGAGCTGATCTTGTAATTACTTCAATTATTTTTTCTTTATATTTATAAAATGTGTCATTTATTATTTCTCAACAAAATTTCTTGAAACAAAAAAATAATTGAAAAAAATAGTAGTTAAAAACAAAATAATTTTCCCCCCCAATATGCTTATAAGCATACAGTTCAGTAGGATATAATGTAGTATACATTTATGAAAAGTACACAGAGAAATAAGGTAACTGAATTGCATTATACTCTTTAGTATCTCCTTTGAAGATATGCATTTTTCCATGGGGGTTAATCTTCTCCACTGGTAAGACAAAAAGTCTTGCTTGGTAATAAACTGTGCTTCCCTAAAGTGCATTTAGGAGACTGGAAAAGCCATAATCATGAAAAGACTGAGAATAATTTCATGTTCACTAACAATTATGCAGGACTGTTTGGAATAACAACATTGCTGGGATGTTTTCATAGAGGTTCAGACAACAGCTGTCAGCATATGACAATCTCTAGACAATAAAATGGGGAGTCTAATGAAGAATTAAAATGATAAAACAACAAAATTTCTAAATTATACTTTTTAAAACAGAAGTTACTAAATGACGTAGAGTTTATTCAGGTGGATATCTGTCTTTTGAGTCTTGTCTTAACCTTTTAAAATGATCCTAAAAGTTTTTAGTGCTCCTCATTCAGTAATTAAATATAAAACAGCATATTCTGGGTTGTTCTGTTGACTCACTCTTTTCTGACAATAGAGCTCTATTAGAGTCATATGGTTTGGTAAAACATCAAGGAATTGTGGCACATGAATATCACAGAAGTTTTGGGAAGGCAAGACTTATTTGCAGTGCACAGCTATTGGCACTGATACAGAAGAGTGAAAGCTGTGGTAACAGGCTCCTTTGCCTTTCACTCATTTCCTGTTATATTTTCACTGGTACCATGCATGGCCTTTTCATAGTGAGTAATTGGACAAGATGAAGTGCAACATAAAACTTCTCACAAACACAGACACATGCACAGAACTCGTGGAAAGAAGATACAGCACCAAAAAGCAGGACTCCTGATCATTGTCAAGGAAATAGGGACACAAATAGCCAAGGACCAGGTAGTATTGTCTGGGAGTTTGCAGTATAGAGCTGTACCACAATAAGTGTCCCTGTCTGTGCTTCAAAACCTCATAGCAGAGGCAGCATATTCCTTTTTTTCTTAATTGTATTTATAGATTGCAAGAGAATTTATGTTTGTTTCCCTAATTCCTTGCACCTGAGAATATTAAAGCTCCTCACAAAATTGTATAAAAGCTCACTACTCTATTTAGGGTAAGTAACTATAATTACCTTCTTGTTTCTGATAGGGAAATTGGAACTTTGGGAAGACTGACTGGAACTAATGTAGTGGTGGTGAAATTCTGAGCTATATCATAATTTTCTAACTCATTAAACTTCTGTCCCTGCAATTTGTTGAACACTTCATGTTGAAATTTGAATCAGGAATACTGAATTTGATATAAAGATATGGAGCTGATATAAAGATAAACTAAAAGTATTTAAAATATCTAAAAAGTAAATATAGAAAAAAATATTTACAAGAACAATATTAGTTCACAACTACTGCCAGATAATAATTTATAAAAAAAAAGACTGCAAATCTATTGAGTGTGGTTTAAATTTCAGAAGTTAATAAACTGGATGTCTTCAATTTGAAATAAATAACTGGAGACATCTTTAAGAGCCTGCTTTTTGAAAAGATGTTGATTTCTTCAGTATTCTGAGGGGTATGAGACACTCCAACATTGAAACACCCTTAATTCCTAGATTTTGGAGTGTTTTTTAATTTCTAATGTCGTTGGAGCAAATAATTCCTCTTTCACATGATGTTTACATGGTGCCTACTTCAGTGGAACAACTGTAATGTAATAGGTAATATCTCAAAAATGTTGCCATTATACAATATATCAACTTCTTTAAAATAATACATTCTTTAAAACTGTCTGGCACATACTTTTATACTAATAATCAAAATAATGTTAAAATAATTAACAGAGCAATAATAAATATAATTAGAATGTTGTACCTTAAAATTGTCAGTATTAATATACAGTAACATTTTTTATTCCAAGTTCTAATAATAATATTTATAATCAGAAGCTTTGTTTTGGAGGGCATTTCTTTAATTGGCCTATATAATCTCTTTTTCCAGTAACTTTGTTATTTAAAATTCATGTGATTTTTATATCAGGCTTAGCTCTACCAGAGCATGAACATTTTATAATTCATACATGAAATACTAGCCTGCAAGCAATGCCATATTAACAGAAGCCTTTGTACTGTGTGAAGACTAAATTATTGATATTAAAATGAAGGAAGAAGAAATAACCATCATGAGACACAACAAAATATTTTTTTATTATGGCATTGTCTTTTTAGGCACAAGGTGTCTTATTGTTATTTGTTCTGTTTCAAATAGTTTTAATCATGTTTAAAAGGGACAAAATAAATACCTTTTTTCAACTTTTTTTTCTCATTTATAGAAGTCCGGCCTTCTGCTGAAACAGATAACCTTTCCTTCATGAGATAACATTAAAATAGCATTCTTCCCACTTGGAAGATCTGGATGTTTCGAAATCATGACCCTTGTACATTCACCTGGAATCCAGCTATGAAATCAGGCAACACACTTGTTCTCTGGTGAAATTCATAAGCCAATGAGGAAGTGAATAAATATCAGAGTGACATTGGGTTCAATAACAGAGAAAGGAGATGATGAGTAAACACTTCTAGCATCTTCCACATGTGACTCAGTTCTTAATTTATAGTTAAAAGTTGAATGGTTGTGAATTGTGGATGAAGCTGTAATTTAATTACAAGTATAATTTATGCCTGAGCATGGACTGCTTAGGACTTAAGGATTTACTTTACTTTTTCTTTTTAAATATTTAAATACTTGACGTGTTTGACTTCTTCATATTGTGAAGCCATTTGATTTCAAATATACACTAAACTCTGAAATGTTTTGGTTCACAACTTCATGTGAAAGATTATATAATTTTCAGAGTGAACCTGTTCAACTTCTTCACATCCTTGCTCACAGATATACCTTTATATCTAGGATATTTGGTAAGCAGTGGTAAGAGCAGTAAATTCTGAACATTATATTTTGCATCGTTTACTAAAAGGGATTTTTATAAATCAGAATTTCGCTACAGGTTTTGGGTATTCATAATCACTTTAACTTTTTAGTATAGAGTAAAAGTACTTGTTTTCTTGGATAAATGACACCTACACTAACAATTAGCAAAAGCCCAAAGGACATCTTGAGCTTTTCATAGGTAAAGAGGAAAAGTGGTGAAATTCTCTCTGTACATGGCTCGCAGTGGCCTGTCAGAGGTGTCTCAGCACAGGCAGTGCAACTTTTACAATGATCCTATCAGTAACTCATAACTTTTTACAGCATGAAGAAGAATGGGGAAATTCTGTCATTAATTTCTAAAACCATTCAACTCATCACCATGATTTCAACATTTGCAAGGAATGATGAACATTACTGTTTCTAAGGCATGCTTGAGTAAGCATGGCTTTATACAGTAGACATGTGCACAGTATGTCCAGGAAAAAGTGACCAAATAAGTGAAAGACCTTGAGGGCAAGATTTGCAAGGAGCAGCTGAAGTCACTTGGCTTATTCAACTCAGATAAGGCTGAGAGGTGACCCCATTTCAGTCTACAACTTTCTGAAGGCTGGCAGCATAGAGGGAGATGCTGATTTCTCTGTCTGTGGTAGGACACAAGGAAATGGAATGAAGCTGCATCAGAAGAAGTCCAGACTGGACATCAGGAAAAGGTTCTTCACTGAGAGGGTGACTGGATTCCGGAACAGGCTCTCCAGAGAAGGGTCAGAACATCAAGCCTGTCAGAGTGCAAGGCGCATCTGAACGATGGTCTTAATCATAGAATTTATTTTCAGCAGTCCTGAGAGGAGCAGAGAGTTGGACTCAATGTTTCTTATGGGCCCCTTTCATTATCTTTTATTTACACAGAAATATAAAACATATCAATGAAGAGTAACGAAAAGTAATTTTTTAACTAATAAAAGGGTGGTTAGAAAAAAAAAAGAAAGAATCCCAGTGCATTTCTAGACATCAATTTAAAAAGAGGACAGATTTCTCACCATCAAATAGTAACACTGCTTTATAATCAAGAGAAATGGTGTATAGTGGAGATGGTTGAGAAACAACATTTACAAACAGAAAACCTCCATCCCAGAAATATAGCATTTATTTGTCTCAAAGAAAAAGACAAACAACACTTGACAAAAAATTAGCTTTTGAAAACTTAGCTTAGTCCTGAGATGAGCTGCACAAATTCTTAATTGTTAGGAATGGGCCTAGTATTTTTGCATTAAGAAAAGCTCCAATAGCTTCTGCAAACAAAAGAGAAGTCTGATAAACTTTGGGTGATAATAAAGGATGTGAAAATGTTCATGGGAGGGGCAGAACACTGTTAACATGTTAATCCAGTTTTCATCTGCAGTTCTGTCAGTGGAAACAACTATTCCTGTGGTTTACAAGAACTTTTGCAATTACAAATTTTAGCTGGAGACTGCAATTATGTTGCGGTTAGTGAAGTGTCTAGTAAATATAGACAAAGCTGAGAAGTATATGTTGTCCAATGTAAATGTGCTTGCAAGCTCGGGTGAAAGTTCACAACGGAAAGAGGCTGTAAGAATACAAAAGCAAGGAAGATGAAGTAAAGCTGTATATTAAGCCAGATGAACTCCACAAGACATAAAACACATATTTTCTTCTCTTGAAGTACACCTGGCATATGGGAGTTTGAAATCCAGAATCAAGAAGTAAAAACCAGAATTAAAATAAATTGTGAGTGAAACGGATTAGGCCATGGCCCTCAGTATTGACTTGTACATTCTCTGTAATGCGAATGTCCCCTCAGCATGGAGGCTCCAAGCATGAGGCTCACCAGATTAACAAATAGTGGTGCAAATGGAAATCTGGAATTAAAGTGATCATGAAGTCATTTTCTTCAGTGAGTTTCAGGCCTGTTTGGAAAACAATAATGTAACTACAGTTTTACATCCTTCAGTGGAAGGATGAAATACAGAATCTTAATATTAGTAAATCTCTAAACTGCCTTCCTACTAAAACTTATTAAAATTTTCACTTAATATGAGTCAAATTAATGTTGAGATGTTTTATTTCTCCTTGAAGAAGTATCCAACATAAATGGAAATTAGTCTACCTGAAAGACAGATGAAGATCCTTTACAAAAATGTTTTTACAAAAATATTGTGTTCAGTGATGTTTTGCTGAAAGGTTGCTGTTCAGAAAGAAAGTTCATTGGTGAAACAAAAGTAATTTTCCAAGTGACTACAGCAAAGTTGTATTTGCTCCATCTGCAGGCTATCAAAACACATTCACATGGACTTCAAGACTGAAGAGCACCTGTTTTATCACAAGGATTTCAAGACTGAAGAACACTTGTTTCAACTTGCATGATCCACATGATTTTGTATACTAGACTAATTTAATCAACCCCATTATCTACACACATATAAATCATCCATAAAAGTATTTTAACTTTCTCACACCACACTGTGCTGTCCCATAGAACCTGAGCATAATGTATTGTCCTTGAGATGACATTCCTTGTGATATCTCTTCTATAGCTATGGTAATTTGCAGAAAGTTACAATCAGATATTTCTTTTGCAGAGCAGTGATATGCTTAAAAATGAAGGCAATAGTTTATTTCAATTGTAAACTGGTCTTATATAACAAGAAATACTAATTTCAGTTTCCAGAGAGGGACACCTTTGATGCACACTGAACCTGCTGAGACACTTCTACTAATGCAGACTGCCTTTGCAGTACAAATGCAGATCTGTTATATTGGAGTTGCAGATTATTAAAGTAATACAGCAGGGTAAAATGCCAATGCTGACTTGACATGGACTTGCTAAGAGCAGTTCTTAAAGAAATTCTAATAAGTCTCAGATATTGCTATTTAGAGTAGTTTTTAGAGAACTTCACTTCTACACAGAGCACCAAATGTTCTTATATTTTGAATATGTGTTTGCACTGGAAAGGAGATCAACTAAAGACATAGTCTGGAATCTTCTCTATCTGCAATAAAGATATATGATTAAAAAAAAAAATAAAAGGTTGTCAATAGTTCAATATTTTGTGACCAGCCTGCATATTCACATTTAAAGTGGAAAAGACCTGCATATATTTTGAGATCTGTGTCATATTAAGTAGCACTCTTTAGTGTCAAGCACTCATAAAACAATAAAAAGAAGAACAATTTTTCCTCTTACAAATCAAGTATTGCAAATGATTTCTCAGTTCATGGAAATGGATGGGTGCAAATGCAGCATTTTTGAACCCTCATCCACTCCTTTAACCTCATCAGGAACACTCAATGTGTCCCTTACTGTCTAAGAACTAAATTTTAAGCCTTTGAATACAATATCTCTCACTTAAAATGGTGTTAAAATTTTTATAACACATAACGACTATTAGATTGACTGTCAATTCTGTGGGTGAACATCTTTCTCAAGCAGGACTTTTCCTTTAATGTTGTTATTTTTATTAGCAAAATTCAGGTTTTGCTGACGCAATAGTGTTCAGCGGTTTTAAAATTATTTGCCATCTGCAAGAGCACAGCAGAAAACCAGTTTTGTTCAGGGCATGAAGATCACTGTGCACAATTATGCAATCCAGCAAGTGTTCAGTAGAAAATAGAAGTCATATTTACTTGCAAAGGGTTTACCATAGGAAGTTTGTTCCTCAGCAGCTCTCTGGATTGAATCTGGTTGCAAACCTTCAAAGTATTTTGCCTAAACAGATTTATGTCAGTATAGAGACTTGTGGGCCTGTTTCCAGGACTTGACAGAATGAGGATGATATGCTAAGACAATAAAAATATTTAGAATACACACTGTGTATCAGAGCATACAGGCTGTGTTTGGGATTGCTTATTTCCATACAACAACACTCTCTCAGCCCCTTCATATAGCTGCTGATCAAATTGTGAGATAACTATACCTTCAATTTTTCTAATGTAGGTTACACCAGTATTTTCTGCTGGTGTTACCAAGAATGTTTTTATTTCTTGCAGAGTTTTGTTTTTTTTTTTTCCTTTTTCCCTTTCTTTTGCTTTTTTGCTTTCTTCCCCTGTATCATGAGGTTTTGGGGTGGTGATTTTTTTTTTTTTCTTTTTCAGCAGGATATTAATTAAGTGAGATCTGTATGTTGTTTGAACTGTTCTTGCTTTATCCTATTTTAAGAACATTGCTTCCATGTTTCACTTACAGCTTTCTCCTGGAGAATCTGTACTCTTTGCTGGGTTAGAAACTGTCTGAGTGGTCAAGCCCAGTGAGTGGTGGCGAACAGAGTTACATCCAGCTAGCAGCTAGTTACAAATGGTTGTGAGAGACTGGCAAAAGTTATTACCGGATCAAAACAACTGAAATGGAAGCTCAAATATGTGTTCTTTAATAAGGAAAAAAAAATAGTTTTCTATGAGCTTATTTCAAATTACCTTAGCTATCAAACCTCTAAGCTAGTATGCAATAACTTCCTTCTAGGTAGCAAATGGTGTTTGGTTGATTCAATTCTATTTATGTCAGCAAATTTTATCACATGTAGCAGGATAACTAGCTTTACATACAATACATAGATGTATTTTATGCAGTGAACAGATTATATTCTTTTAGCATCTGATCAAGGAAACATGTAACTCTAAACATTCTGCTACAAGGCAATGTAGACTCAGCACACACTTGGATGCCTCAGGTCTTTCTTTCTTTCTTATGGCTGGTCACTCTGCAGTTTTCAAATCCCCTGACCTAAGCGTTAAAAATGAAATTATGGACTCATCATTTCTCTGCAGTGTAGCAGAATCATCTAATCGCTCCTGTTGTGTAAACAAGTGAGAAGAGTAAGTTATGTTCTAAAACATTAAAAATACTACAGGTGAAAAACTGCAGTAATCACACTAGCCACCAAGGTCAACAAATTTAAACAGATCATTCCTTTTTTATTTATGTAGATCATTTGAGTGTGTCTCTTTCATATTTTCAGCCAAACAAAAAAACAAAAAAATCCTCAATACGTTATCTACAGAATGCTTATAAGATCTGCCAGCACAAAATGATGACCAGCAGGTCTAAGAAGGCTGCAAAGCAATACGGTTCAATCCCATTCACTTCAAAGAAATGTTAAAATTTTCTTAGCTACTTCCTTTGCAAAACTGATTCTTAGTTCAGAAACCTGCTTCACAGGTCATGACCCCTTCCCTGATGCAATCTTACTAGGTACAGTGTAGGCCTATGCAGAAAACTGCATCATAATATGGGCTTTTTTTTGAGAAAATGTTTGTAGCAAAAGTGAAGAGCACAATCCCATAGCTTACACACACATACTCTCACAAAAGTTAAGCTCTAAATTTCACAATTTGTGTAAGAAAAACTTCCAAAATAGGCTTTCCAATCTTCATAAATTGTGGATCTCTATTTTCTGTCGCTTTAGTTTACATCATTTTTATAACTGTAGCACCACAAATAAGTAGTTTTGGGATTGTTTTGTTACTCCTATGAATGTTATTCACATTATGTGAAGCATTCTAATATGTGAGTGCAAGTGGAGGGAGCAGGAGATAAACCACATTTGAATACAAAACCAACAGCTGAAATGTGGTCTAAATATAAAATAGGGACAGATGGGGCTCCCAATGAAGAAATCCTGGTAAAATGTCATAGATTTTTGTAGATATTTTTTTCAGATATTAAATAACTCTTTACTTTTTAACTTTCAGTGAGTTTATATTACGTTTTCCTGCTACCAGTATAATATGTACAGTCAACAGAAAAGCTTATTTGCATGTCTACTTGTGCTGCACAGCAAATTTTTTAGTATCCAACAATAAAACTCAGATACTGCAGACTTGTACAAAGGTAGGTGACTCTGTAGACTTTTTATAAGTGCAATCTATATGTGAAGAGAATTAAAAATAAAGGCAAATTCCTGTATTGAATAAAGTCAGAAGTTATTAGGTTGAAATAAAATAACTTATTTCTCATAGTAATTAAAAGCCAGCCAAATATTTAAAACCTAAACAACTAAAAATTAGCCCCAGAAATTAATATCTCAGCAATGACATAGTCTCCAAGAAAAAAAAAAAAAAAACCAGACATGAAAGAAAAATTAAAAAACCCCTAACAGAATGTCAAAAAGAAACATCATTTTTTTAAATAATTAGTCTTTCCATTATGTAAATATTTAAGTGTTCCTATTATGTTGAACATATTTACACTCCCCTAAAGAAATGAATTTTGTACTTGAAAACCTAAATGACCATACAGCAGTAAAATTAATTAAAAACATAGATTACTATCAGTCTGCATCAAAATAATTTCTTTGTAGAATGAAACTATTAGAAACCAGGAGTAGCTATCTCAGCAATTCTTTGAGTTGTGAACTTCAGTTAAAATTTCAGAATATGTGAAAGCAAATCATTATTCTGATTCTGATTCTGAGTCATTTTTACAGGATTGCTTCGTACAGAGGCTAAATGGAAGCTGTTAACTGAAGACTGACACTTCTTTCCTAAATATTAATTTTATATTTATATTTAATATAAATCAATATATTACTTAATATATTTATAAATATATTACTTTAATAAATATATTACTTGTATGT
>VXBU01015949.1:746-32603 GCA_013400315.1 Bombycilla garrulus | reverse complement strand
TATCTTTGCCTGAGAGCCCCTTTTAATAATTTGGAGGGAGGGGGTTTACATTTTCTATTCCAAGAGAAGCTCCTGCCTTCCTTGGCAGGCACCTGTCTTTTAAAACCAAGACAAGCAGTAAGGACATATTTCTCCCCTTTTTACAATAAAGTTAATTTGCCTCATCAACTCCTTTAAAGTAAAAGTCTAAGTAACTGAAGCAATAAAGTATTATCAGGCTTTATCACAGTGATGCCAAATTTTGAGTGATGGGCTTAACACTGAAAATGTAATGTGTACCTTAACATATGTAAAAAGTGTATATATTCAAGGATACAGACTTTATGTTTCAGTTCTGGTGTACAAAACACAATAAAGGATGATAGAACATGTTTTGTTCCATTGCCATATTTTTCAGAGCTGCATATTTGTGATTAATATTTGCCATGATTTACTTATCCCAATTTCTGTAAAAATGGGAGAGATATAGTCTGCTGATTTTTTTTTCTTTAAAGGTCATTAAAAGCAGAATGCTTTTTGTGTGTTGCTATGTACTTAGTCAACACCTTAAAACTTCTTATAACCGTTTTGAAAATTATATCAATGATACGGATAACTATTAAAGGTCCAGTTACAGATTTCTGTCTGCAGATGCTGGTTATTTGAAAGTTATATTAGCTAACACAGGGTAACTCACAGCTTGTGCCTCAGATGCAATAAGCATTCAGCAAGAACTAATGACTAATATGAAGGAGTAATGTGCAAATGCCCTCAGTTTCCAAAAATGAGAAGAGAGAAGGAAGGGAATCATCATGTCATCCTGAGTTATCAGGGGCACCACACTGTCCCTCAGCATGGCACATCTTCAGAATTTGAACAGTCAATAAATCCACATGGGATCATGTGCTAATGAAGCATGCCAAAGCAATAGAAATCTGTAAGCTCAGCAATAAGGCAGTGTTATTGAAATTAACCCAAAAGGTGAAGTAGAAGGATCTTCACAATTAGTTTTTAAACTCTGACCACTTACTTTCTGATATTGAACAAGCAAAGCATGGAACCTGATGCAAACCTGATGGTGTTGGCTAGCAATTATATTCTGGAGCTGGAAAAGAATAAGGAGATAAAACATCTTGCTTGAAGTTATTTTCTACCTCAGCTATTTATGTCTCCTCAAGGGTTTAATATACTCTGTGTGCAAAACCTCTATTTTGTGAAATTTCTCCCTTCCCATTTTACGTATGTATATATAGATTTAAATGCACACACAAACACACACACTCTGTTAAATCTTATTTATTAATTGTATCAGAGTTTTTTATTTATTTTTTTAGGCCACTGCTTGTTCTATATATGGGTATTCTGGCACTAATTATAGAACAGATTGTGTTGGGATTTCTACAGGACTGCACTATGGCAATACAGATTAAGCAATTAACCTTGATGTCACTGTAATTATTAAGATACTTTAGCAAAATGAACTAATTTCCCCACAGGATGTTCTGCTGAAATCACTCTTTTTAAGATGCCAAAATAGCAAATGTTAATGGAAAACTAAGTTTGCAATTTTTGTTAAGTGCTGGGCCTTTTCAGTGGTCGTCTTTCAGCGTTTCAGGGAACAGTTCACCCCAAAATCACAAATATATATTTTCATAATAGATAAATAAAAATACATGTGATAATACTCTGTAGATGTCATTGCAACAAATAGGAAAAAAAGGAACCGATAACACATCTTCACTTGGTGTCTTTACCATGCAGCTTCCAACCTTAAAATTTTAAAATATACAGCCAAGAGTAACCAGCTTGTATTTATATTCTGTATGCTATTCAGGCAATAAAACTGCTTGCATCCAAAAAAAGTATTATATACTAAACTATACTATATGAAAAAGACAATAGTATGAAATATATTTTCTTCATATTTACATATGTATAATGAAGTAAATATTAATCTAAAAAAATATTGTTTTAAATCTCATTATTGTGGTCTTTTATATATAGAAAGCAATATCTGTCTTGCAGAATTTTTTGTAAACAACAAGCGTTTTCTTAACTCAACAATTACATTTTGATTATTAATATAATAATATTAAGACTAATTGCAAAAAGAAGAAAAATGGAAAAAAAGCACTCAAAGGGAAAAAATGTTAGGCAAGAAGTAGGTATTATTTTACTATATTATTTGAATTGTTTTTTAGAAAATATTCTGGGTTTCAATACTTTTTTTGAAGACCAATTTGAATGTATTTCAATTAATATTTAAAATTCTGAGTAATTACTTGGTAAACTAATGAAATACACATTCAGAATAGTTATTGTCATAAAATTAATTGCACCTATATTACAATAAAATGTAGGCATTACTGTTATTAAGTATTATCTTACTATGTAGAAATAAAACCACAGAAGAAAAATGGGTGAACATGAAGACAGGAAAATCTTACTTTTTTTTAGATTAGATAAAACCCCATAGTTTGCTTTTTTAATAATTCTTCTAGTGCAGCACATTAGCATAGTATTGAACATTGTTCAAGCAGCTACTTCAATTATAAAGGGAATTGAAGCTAATATCAGTTACATTTGTAATTCTTCAAATAATGTCTTTTTTTCAAAGGAGGAACAGTCCTTGAAGTTCTGCATTCTCTATTTTGTAGTAGAACCATTTTCTTTTTTTTTCTTCAAATTTGATGAAATTGGAGGGGAAAATATGCAGAAAATATGTAGGCTTTGTCAGGCTGATATATCCTGAGTATATCTTTTTAGAAGAACTCAGAACTTAAAAAAAAAAGTTTTGTTTTAATGGAAAAACAAGACTTGTAGGTTTCCTGAGATTTGTTTTTGTTTTGAGAACAGTGAAATAATTACAGACACCTGAGTAGACAGAGATGCAGCTGCACTGGAGCCATTTATGCAGGGGTGTGTAAAGAAATTAATTGGAAAAATTAAGAAAATCTTAACTAACCAATCTAGGATACTGAAAAAATTAAAGTGCTCTAAAAAGAAAGGGAACATTAATTTGCAAATGTCTCTTTCTACAACAATCACTGTTTTGATTGAAAACAATAGCATTCCCTAACTGCCACATGTCAAGAAGGGCCTGTACCTGATTGCTCTCAGCAAAGGGCAAGCTGATTTCTCTCCTTCTCTGTCCTGCAGGAGTCATTGCTAAAAGCAACAGTTTCAGTAACATATTCCCAAGAGATGCTAGCACAACACAGCAATCCACTGCTGACTATTTGTGGCCATTTGCATTTATGATTTGCTCTAAATTATTTTCTTCAATAATGTGTTGTTTCACTTGACCCTATTTCACTCCTTTCCTCTGATTTGCAGATCTTTGCATCAATGGAAAACTTTGTCTATCTTTAATATGTAAAAAGTCTCAGTGTATTTTAATGTGCTTGTAATAGTCCAAACAAAATATTGTATAAAGCATTTTATTGTGAGAATTATTGGTTAGTGGTTCTATTAATGAGCTGGATATTACTCACTTGGAATACTTAAATAACTGCTTTGGAGGTGTTTCAACTTCCAGACAAGTACCACAAATACACAAGTTATATGGAGAAATAGGAAAATTACAAAGAAGTGAAATGATTCACTGGGGTCCCTGCGAGAGCTAAATGCAAGAAAATAAGGGAAAGAAAAAAAGAGACAACATACAGAACTGCTTTGAGGTGAGTTGTAGTGTATTGGATAAACATAGTTATTTAACATTTAATTTGTTTAGTCTTTTGTTGTTGTTGTTTGGGTTTGGGTTTTTTTTGTCAGGTTTTTAATAAGTATAATAGAGACATTTGCAAACAAAGGTGCTTTTTCTTATTGACTGCCATAAGGGGCAATATTAATATGATATTATACATTAATCATTACATTTACCTACCTACTTTTCTAAAAGTGTGTATTTCCATTTCTGTAATGTGTGGCTATGTGATTGTTTAATATACAGAACAGGGAGACTCCAAGGACTTTATGCCTTCTCATGGCAGGGGCCAAAACACAAGCCTTAGGTCTCTTTTCTCTTTTACTGAGATGTTCTTCTCCATTATTTTTTTTCCTCTTTCTTGTACCTGTCAAAGATCCTTGTTCTGCTGGCTCTTGCCAGCCGTTCAGGTGATCAGGGGTGGTCACAGGGTCATTTACAGGCAATTGAAACGTCCCTGGGGAGCACAAGCGGCAGAAGCAGGAGAGCCGGGCTGTGTTGCGCGGTTCGCACAGGCAGGGCGAGCAGCAAGGGCTCAGCCATCCTCCCGGCTCCTGTGTGTTAGGAGGGCACGCTGTTTTGGCTGGGGGTTTTTTTGTTTGGTTTTGTTGGGTTTTTTTCCTGTCAGCTTGACTAGACCCAGGAATAATTTACAAACCCTCAAAAGCCATTGGTGCTGCTGCCAGCACGAGTGTGCTAAGGCAGACGGAACCTCTGAAGGATGCAGCTTGTCGGGCCGCTGGCTGCAGGGAATGTCTGAGCCTGCAGTCGTTAGCGGAGCACTGCGCACAAGACCGTGTGAACTGGTGAGAGATTGCTCTGTCTAGTGGCAGAGCTTAAGGAAGAAATGGAAAGGCTAAGGAGTATTAGGGAGTGTGGAAGACAAATAGGCTGGTAGAGCTACACCCTTCCAGTCCTGAGGGAAGCTCAGGAGGAGTCAGAGGAGCTCTGCCTGTCTTAGTAGTATGCTTTCTACATAGTAGGAGGGGGTTGTTCAGCCCAGAGGAAAAAAGGCTCAAGGGAGACCTTATTCAGCATTGGAATGTGCTGCCAAGGGAGGTGGTGAAGTCGCAGCCCCTGAGATATTTAAGAAAGGACTGGATGTGTCACTCAGTGCCCTGGTCTAGTTGATGAGGTGGTGTTAGTTCATAGGTTGGACTCTATGACCTCAAAGGTCTTTTCCAAAGTAGCTGATTCTGTCACTTTTTTCATCATTTTGTCAAAGGTCCTTGATTTTTCCTTCCCTCATGTACTGACATTACAATATAGTTTTTCTTTTAAATAATCAATTACCTATTTCTCAAATGGCTGCCCGACAGTGGATGGACAATTTGTTTCACTGGTTTCTGTTGTTCAGGGCTGAAAATGCTATTACCTTCTTTTCTTTTTCATGTCATTTGAATTTCTATTTAGATTCAAGTCATTAAAGTCATAACAATGCTTAAAATATATTTATTAAACAAATAAGCATATTCAACACAGCTTTTTCCTCTCTACTCATTTCCATAGCCAATATATTTCTGATATTTACGCAATATTCTTTTTTTTTTTTTTAATATATGGATAGTGTAATCAATGTATTACAATGGGGAAAGGATAATTTCTCTGAGATTCTCTGAATCAGAAATGTTAAAGAATCAGGTTTTTGGGAAGTAAATATTCATAAATCAAGATTAGACATATAAAATTGTAAAGGAAGATGTTACATATTGTCTGTGTCAGGAAAATGGAAGACCCTATTAAATTTTTTTTAAGCTAAAAATTACCTAATTACTCAATTCAGACCTAATAGTAATTGAAGCAAAATTCATAAATCTACACTTTGTAATTTTACATAATCATTTAATGACTGTAGGTACTTTCCTAAGCAGACTGTAGGTACTTTCCTAAGCAGCCTACAAGTCAGATATACAGATTTCTCTTAATAAGTTATTACTTTTGTGATTTCTAGCAGAAACTATTCTAGTTTCTATGAATATCTGCACAGACTTCATCATAACTGAAACATTGATAAAGAAAGTTTTGAATAAACAAGAAGTAATGCAAGAAAGGAGATGTTAAATGCAAATAAATTATCTCTAGTTCATGAGTGTAAAATGCATACATGTGGATGCTAATCAAATATTCTGAGAAAATTAGTTGCATGCAATATAAGAAAAAGAAATGGTATCAATTCATCATCTTGTATATGCTTACGTTTTCTGAAACCTTTAGGAATATATAGGCCTGCCAAGAAAACACTGTCTACAGTCTGATGCAAATTAAATCCTTTAGCCTGACATTAGGACTTATTAAAATAACCTTAAAACTGACAGTTTAAAGAAACACATCAATTTGTTTTTCTTTCTATTTTTTTAAAGGCTGCAGAATATATAAGAATATAGGGTCATACCACTGTGTTAGAGAAGAGAAACTATATCATACTAAACTGTTTGGAAAAGGTAAGAGGGAAAAAAGCTTCATAATATTTTACTTTTCAAGTATGTCTTTATATATACAATACTAAACAAAAGAGAGATTACCTTGCTTGACCTAATTTTTATCTATAGGTCTTTAAGGCATACACATTGTCAATTGAAACAGGATGAAATGATGCTGTAAAACAATCACCTCCACAAACTCTGTCATTATTCTTCTCTCAACTTTGATGTTACCTTCATAAATTTTAAGATGTCATATCTCTCAGCTTTGCTGGATGAGATCAGCTTCCTAGATCAGAGAAAAAGAGTTTTTGAATTGTTATAGAAGTTACTAAATTCTGTCTAGAAATGTGAATTATCTAACAGTAACTATCAGCATTGCAGCAACACTTGTGTTTTTCTGTCATTCATAATGTTGCATGAGAATAAAACTTCATGAAGCATATTTTGAGCTCTTGGGGACATACATATAAGTTTTGTTTCATGCAGTAATCTTTACAACCCAACATTTTCTAGGATGTTCACAATTTGGGGTTGTTGGTTTGGGAGAGGTGTTTTTTTGGTGGGTTTATTTTGGTTTTGAGCATAGAAAGTCATAGAAAAAAAGCTGGATCCCTCTGTTTTGCTTTCACCTACATGTAATTTCCCTGTAATAAAGGAAACAGTTAAAAGGGAGCAGCCTTTTTGAGAAGTAATTCCACTCTATAGATTAATAAAGACTGCACCAGCAGTTTTAGAAAACCAGAAGGCTTAAAAACTTATTTTTTCACATTGTTCATTTACAAGGATGTCTACCACACTGAAACATTTAACTGCCAAGAATATGTCACCTACAGTATGATGCAAAAGAAAATATTGATTTTTAATGTGAACACACTGTACTGTGGTGGCATTAACAAGTTCCTCATTTTGTTTATGTATTGCTGGCAAGTGTAGAGAATGCTGTTTAGCCTACATATGAGTTGATGTAACCTTTTCTTACTGAGGAACCATTACTAATAAGACTGTCTGACATGTTATAACAAGATGTTCACTAGACTAATGTGAACGTATTGATGGCATGGCTTTCCTTATCCTACTATATATCACTAGTTTACTCCAAGTCAATTGAAATCAGGCTGTTGATCATAAAGAACTTGAAACTTGTGTCATGAGAATTTGCTTTTGATAGGTTTCCTGTGAAGATGTATTTTCTGGCTCAAATCCCTCAGCCAACTTATTACCTCTTCCCCCTCTCATTAGCAGATAGCTGCACAAGAATTATGCTTTTCAGTCATTTCTCAATTAATTTGCATGGTACCACAGGGTTTTCTGAAATTTTCGTTTAATATCTGATCTTATCAGTAGTATTACTAGTAATTTTTGCAGATCCTTTTCCCTCTTGTGATCTCTCATGAACAGTATTTCAGTATCATGAAAATGTATAAAATTAGAAATTGTCACTGCAGATCCCATTTGATATCTGTAGGGACCCTGTAGTGGAAAACTGAAAAGGATCCTTAAAGCAAGGCAGAACACTAAAACTTAATTATACTCTACAGCATTTGTACTTTAAAATAAGATACATTGATTTAACAACTCTCCTTTTCTTATTCCTTCCTCTATTCATTCCTTTTATTTCTTTCTTTTGGAGCAATCTTCCTGATTTTTTTGTTGCATTTCATATCAGATTTTGAGAAAATTATCTATAAACTGAAAAAGCACTCAGAAAAGATGACAAAGTTCTGATACCTCCTTCAGGGTAACTATAGATACAAATTTTATGTTTGAAACTTCCACAAGAAATTCTTATCCAAAGAGATAAGGACAATTTGAAAAAAATATTAAGAAGTCTTTTCCTAATAGTTTTATATTTCCCTTCAACAGTTTTAACAACTGTTGTTTTGTTGGGGTGTTGACCAGACAACCTTTTTCAGGCTATTTTCTATTCTAGTTAGAAATTCAGAATTGCAGATTCCAGAACTTAAAGTGAGCTGAAAAGGTCACCTGTAGACCAAAGATGGCTTCCTTGGAAAAACAAACTTTTTCTGCTAATTGCTGCATACTTCTATCAGCATTCATTTTATTGGGACAAAAAAACCCAAACATGAATATTTTTACATGTTTAGTATTCATTTGAGTGATAAATTGCTATGAGGACCAGCTCCTTAGAAAAGATGGATGAAAAATTGTGGCTTCCAAGAAGATTTAAAACTTCATTATGAGGCTGGCGTGGGATGTTTTCCACTAACAGGAAAGGTCTGTCTGCTACAATGAAAGGCAGAGATGAGAGGACGGGATTTTGAATAAAGTTTACTTTCATGTTATTTATCTTCAGCAAACTACTCAAATTCAGAAGAAATACTGTTAAATATGCAACATCGGTGCCAATAACATCTGGCATCTTGAAAACAAAGTAGTTATTAATATTGCAAATATGTCAAAGCAGAATTTTAGGGGAGAATAATGCACATTTTTTTTTAGAATAGTGCCATATAGGGTTATGAAATCAATGCAAAACTCATTTCTCATTTCAAAATTTTAATCTTATTTTGGAGACATATCAAAAACATTATCTAACAGGATGATTTACAAAGTAGGGCATTATAGCAATTTATGATGACTTTAATAAAAATATATTGAAACCATAATTAAACATTCTTTTTACAATGTAAGAAGATAGAATTGGGTCCTTCTTATTGTGAGATAAATCAAAATAAGTATTAAAAAAATATATAATTGTGAGAAGTTATATGATATCCAAAAAGAGTGAAGATATGAGATTATACATATATGAAAATCAAGAGCTTCACACTATGATATCCCAAAAGCAATTAAAATTTTCAATTACTTTTAAAAGTGTTATTGCAAATTAAATGTGGTGCCGTATGACAGCAGCAGCATGAATTCTGCAATGGTAGACACATAGATGATGTAATCTCTTACAGTTTGATGTATCAAGGGTGCTTACAACTCTACTAGTTCTTAGGTACAGCCTGTGTAACTGTCTCTTCTGGAAATCAGAGACCAGTGAGCTCAGTGCAAAGCCACAGGAAGGCTTCACCTTATAGCAGATCCCTAAATTTATCATGTTCTCATGGAAAGAAGTCTATGGAAAAGAACATGATTTCTTCAGGGCAAGAAGTACTGCTACCAAAATTCGCTATAGGCAATGAACAATATAACCTATTCTTTACATCCACTGGATTTTTGACTCTACCAGAATCTGCTAAACCACAAGCCAACACCTATTTCATCTGCAATTTTCTGTTCTTTATGTGAACTTTTATTGGCTTGCCCACCTGTCCTAGAGCTCTTAATGTGATTCTCTGATGCTATAATGTGTAGATGTAGCACGACCCTGGCACTACATATTAAATTATGAGTTAATATAGTGTTCTTCGTGTATCTTCTTTTATTCTTAAACATAGGCATTTTAAAAGTCACATTTGGGGAAAATAAAAAACATCAGAAGTATTTACATAGATATCTTCCATCTGGGAAATTTTGCATAGTTTTCGTGCAATTTTCTTTACTTCATTTAGTACTATATTTTATCTCTAATTGGATTCTAAAATGCAAAGAGCATCTCATTGACGTTTTTAGGTGTACCTAAATATTTTACCCCTAATACACATTAAAGGTATAGAGACAGTTAATGTTGCAGATATGAACCTAGTGAGATTTAAAAGGATTTTACCTGTCTTCAGTTAAGAAATATCGTCTTCAAACACTTAGTGTTTCAGACTCATACATGTCTATAAACTTTCAGGTATCTGCTTTTCTGTGTGTAAAAAAATATCATTATACTACTTTTAGAAAAGAAAACACCAAATATGTTGATCTCTAAATACGAGAAGCATAGATATTTTTTTGAACAAGCCCTAGAAATATTTCAGCAAACTCTTGTTATGCTCATACAACTTATGGTACAACCCCATGCTGCCTAATTAAAAACTAAAGAGTGTTGCTTGCTGTTGTTTTTTTTTTCTAACAGTTTTAAATGTGGGTAACTACCATTCAGTAAAGGCACATATATGATCATGTGCCAGCTCTGTACAAGGTTGTGTGAGCTCACAGTGCTCACAAACCTCCTTCTCTGGTGCTTAACCCATGGAACATCAATGTCCTTGTGTGCACTTGTCATACTGTTTAGTGAGATGGTTGAAATACCCAATTTATACATCTCTTTTTACCTTGAGGGATCTTCTTCCTCTCCATAGAGAAATTAGTTTGTATTTCAAACATGTGAATTAACTGAATACCTTCGGACATTGTACTCGCCTAGGTCACAATTCAGTCCTTAGTAGATTGTCAATGACCAGTGTTTAAAAAAAAATTAAAAAATAAAAAAAAAAAAAAGGAAAAAGTGATGGGGATATGACAAATATTGTTCAAATCAACCTCCCATTCAAACCCTGTTCTGCTGCTTAATCCATCAAGAAAATAAGTGATGCATAATCCAAGCAATTGAGCAAAAGGCAACAGGCAGAAACTGACGCACAGGAGCTGACACCTGAATATGAGGAAGAATTTCTTTAGTGTGCTGATGATTGTGCCCTGGAACAGGCTGTCCAGAGAATTTGTGGAGTCTCCCTCATTGGAGATATTAAAGACCTGTCTGGACACAGCTGTGTTTGGGATGACCCTGCTTGAGCAAGAAGGTTGGCCCAGATACTCCACTGTGGTTCCTTCCAACCTTATGCATTCTGTGATTCCATGATAATCATCTTATACCAACTAACAGTCAAAAAATATTCTTCTAGGAAAAAGAACCCCAACATTTGGCAAGTGTCCCATCAGGGAAAACAAGTGCTCGATTTTATGTTGCATATGGAAGATTTCACAGGTCTCCGAGGAAATGGAATATGAACTAAACAGTTTCTTTCTGAATCGTGTATTTTAGAACCAAGTGGGAAAGTATCATACTAGAAATAAAGCCTGCAAGACTTAAAGCCAAACATTCAAAGCTCTGCATTTTACAGAAGAAATACAATTGCAGTTCTCATAACAATGAGGATACTGATCTTACCTATACATTTTCATCTAATCCAGGTATTCCTATTTGCTTGAATGTGGCTCAAAATCAGATTTTTCCCACAGCAACAAACTTATCATTAGGGACTAGTATAATTGGAATAGTTTCCATTTATTTTACCTTTGACAGAAAGAAACAGAATTGCTGCTGACATCAAAGCAGGGCTGATACTTTTTGCTGTAACTCTGGATTTTAAAAGAACAGTTCTATACAGATTTTCTAAGTTCTTGCAGGAAAAAAAACTTTAGGCAGAAAATAAAATGTTAATTTCTTTTTGCTCCAGGATGCTCATCAAACAATTTATGCATAGGTAGCTGCTGTTAATTACTGCAAGGAATTATTTTATCTATTTTAATATTCATCTTCTTTGCACTTAGGTCTTATTTTCCAGATGCTGTCAGGCATTGGTAATAAGGAAGTTGGTATTAGTGAACTCAGAACTGGATCTTTTCCTAGTTAGCCTGGGCAATGAGACAAAGTAAAACAACAGCTGGAAAATAGTAGGAGAAAACCTCTATTCTGTTCCATTCCATGCTAAGCATTGCCGTGCTATGCCATCTACACTATGGTATGCTATTCTGCTCTGTTAGTCCATTCTTTCTTACATTGTCTGGGATACTGGTTTTGAGAGAAATGGTGATGCTTATGCTACATGACATGATGCCACCTGAAAGCTGGAATGACTGCTAAATGTTGGATATTAATTTTTAATTATTAATTAATTCTCATTAATGTTTGTTCATTAGCTGTGCTTCCCTGAAACTATGAAAATCCGTAAAAGAACTGCAACTCATATCCTGTTGTTGTCTACAATGCTGAAAGGAATAATATAGAAAATAACTCTTATTTACATTTAATCTCTGTACACAATATTTGTTGTCTATGAATTGAAGACAGTGAAAACATTGCAGGGGCAATGGGCAAGAGGGGCTAGACAACAACTGCTGAAATTTCGGATTTATTTGTGAGCAACGTTTTAATGTTCTCTTGAAACAGAAAAAATGAGTTGTCATATGTTTTTATTGCTTGCAGTATATAAAGATATTTTATTAAACTACCATCCTTTATTCCTCCTTCTGAAACATGCATGAATATGAAAGTTCTTAGAAGCACAATTGTATTTCTGTATTAAAACTCAGAATCACCCTCCTTATATATAAAAGTAAATATTCTAAAAGACTTATCTGGATTTCACTTCTTGGTATCATACAGATTATTTTTCAGTGATAGCCCTCATCTTCCACAGTATGTTAGTAAACTGTCATCTTTACAACAACAGAGGAGCAAAGAACTAAAATACTTTAAAAGAAGAATAACATCTCTATGGAAACCTATGGCAGGGATATTTTTTCCAGCTATTATATACCAGTAAAAGTAATATCAAAGTAATTAACATGGTTCCTGAGAAACTAGAGGAAAATCAGCCAACAGATTCAGACCAAACGCTCATCAATTTTTAAATATGGAAACTCAAGAGTTAATACCAGGTGACTTAAAAAAACTTCAAAAAATTAGGAGATTTTTGGTTCAGAGACTACTACCTTAACTGTAGTACATAAAAGTATTTTCAAGGCATCCACCATCTTTCTTAAATTTATTTTGATTTATCAGTTATTTTTGTATTACGGTTTATCTTGGTTGCATATAAAACTAGAGACATATATGGGATATAATACAGCAGTCATTTTAGGACATCAGAGGCCTGCCTATATGTTTCTTGAAGTGGCTTTTCTTGGATAAATCCTCTTTAAACAATCTGACTGGCTTCCATGGTGGAGTAACTGGCTCAGTGGATGGTGGATAGCTGCGGAAGTCACTTGATTTTAGCAATAGGAAGTTTCAACGACATCCTTCTTGACAATCTGTTAAGGCATGGACTGTATAGATAGACCATACAGCTGATGAAAACTTATGCAGCTACCATGTTCAAAAGGTGGTTAATGGCTCAAAGTGGTCATTGGTTAAAAATGGAGCTCCTCTGACACATTTTCTTGTAAAACCTTTATTTTCATTTTTCACTCAGTCATATGACTTCTGATAAAAGTGAAGTAGTATTTTATTCAGAAGCAATGGGTAATGGTATGTATACATATAGTTTATCCTGAGACAACCGTTTGCTTTTCCCATTGTTTTGAAGGATGTGATACAAAACTGTGTATTTTACCTATGCCAGGAACTCAAAAAAACACTGTTTCCTGTAAAGCTGAAGGCTTTGGTATGTAGAGAAGACATGCTTGTGGATTGACTTTGGTTCTTTTCTCTCTCAAAGAAAAACTACAGCCTCCTCAGGAGGTCTTAAAGCCAAGAGTGTATGGACAACATACTAATCATCTATCTACTGTTTCTCTTAGTTACTTTCTTTATGCTTGTCCTCACTTCACCACTGAAAACATCCAGTATTGCTTAGATTTGTGTAATATCTGTCACAGCTCTGTAGCAGCAGTTGCAGGCAGAAGGGGAAAGCTCAGACCAATGGAATCACTTCTTTCCATATGTACCTCAGGTCAAAATTTGGCTAATTATTCTGGTCACTTTTATGTTCATATTTATGCTATCCTTTTCACAACAAAACCAAATGGAGCTGTCAGCTGTGACTGCTATGTAATGCCTATTTGGTAGAATATTTCTACTGAAAAACCTGAATGAAAATAAATCTAAGAATCTTAGAATCATAGAATCATGAGGGTTACAAAAGACCTTCAAGGTCATCTGCACCAACCACCTTATCTTGTTTTCCTATGGCTAGTATCAATCATGTCTTGTAATGATTGTTATATCAAAGCTTTTATTCAATATTTCAGTTTAACTGTAGTCATCTAATATCAATTAAAAAAAATAATGGTTTATATTAAGATTTCAGTCAGACACTTCTTTCCGGCCATATAGGTTTACCCATAATTTAGCATTTCTCAACATTAAAGATATTTTGTTGTTCATCTGAATTTTACCTCTAGCTTGTAGCACAATGATTTTTCAGCTAAAATGACAGACTGAAACTATACTTTTATATGTTAAAAAGGATTTTGAAACAATATGATCTGAAATGCTTCATCCCAAAATCCTGCTCTGAAGCTTGCACAAAAGAGCATATAATAATCCAGTCTGAGCTGATCTATAAGAATGTATTGTGACCTGAATAATAAGGATTTCAGTGGGGGTTACATTTGTCCTTGCTACCTACACAGATTTGGTGGTAGAGCCAGCAGAACACTTTATTTCACAGAACTATTGACAAGGTTGGTTATAAATAGTCTTAATAAAATCCTGTTCTTAATCATGATATTCAAATTCCACATGATTAT
Organism: Bombycilla garrulus; assembly: GCA_013400315.1. Classification (NCBI taxonomy): domain Eukaryota; kingdom Metazoa; phylum Chordata; class Aves; order Passeriformes; family Bombycillidae; genus Bombycilla; species Bombycilla garrulus. The sequence goes on along the minus strand of VXBU01015949.1, from coordinate 18,179 downwards.
AAAAAATGAGGGTAACAAATAGAATGGATTTACTGTATCTGCAAGGGTATTTGTAGTACAAATTCAACTGGTCATGCTTTATAGAAAGAGATTTTTGATGCTGACGTCCCCTGTCAGGAGAGCGCAAGCTTTACATTAGGAGAAGATGACAGGACTGAATAAATGGAACATCAAGGGACTAGAAATACACAGCAAATAGGCACAGCTAGGAGGTCATTTGGAAAGGGAACCAGCTGGATGTAGTTGGTGAGAGGGCACAGTGGCAAATCTATCATCTGTCCACCAGCGGAGAGAAGACACAGGAGACTGGACTGACTTGAAAGACTGCCCATACTAGTAAACAGTTTGAAAAGGGATAGCTAGGTGAACTGGAAATTGGTATTCTATCTTCACTTTATTTCTCAGCCCTTCCTCTCCACCCTTTATTCCCAAACCCATCCTCTCATCCTTTCTTACACCTTACTTTTCCACTGCTTGGTTTCAGATACTATCTTATAGGTTCTTCAGGGCAAGAAATGCAGTTATTACTCAACAAGTTGCATAAATATCTCCTGTGATTACTTTGTTTCTGAATAACTGATGAGAATTCTAGACATTAGCCCAATACCAACTAACTAAGTAGCTCCTCTGCCAGTGGGAAACCCATCACAAGGTGGGCCTTCAAGGATCAATAGTGGTTTCAATACTGTCTAATGTCTTCATGAGTGACTTGGATGACAACATCACGTGTACTCCGAGGAACTTTGCAGAACACACCCAAGTAGGGAAGTGGGTACTTTGAGAGTCACCTTGAAGACCTAGATAGGCTGGAAGAGTGGGCTAATATTATGAAGTTCAACAAAGACAAATGTAAAGTCCTGCACATGAGAAAACACAATTCAGAAGTACAGCACAAGCTGGGATGTACCCTTCTAGAAAGCAGCTCTGTGGAAAGGGTTCTGGGGATCCTGGTAGACCATTAATTCCGTATGAGTGATCAGTCACTCTCTTCAGCAAAGAGAGACAACAGGATTCTGGGTTGCATCAGAAAGGGCATCACTAGTAGAGATAAAGTATCCCAATCTAATCAGTGCTTGTCAAGTACCACATGGAATGCTGTGTACAATTTTGGTCCCTGCTATACAAAACATATGTGGGCAGGTTGAAAGGACCCAAAGATGATCCACAAAGGTAATCAAGCTCTTGTGAAGCCCATCATGTGAATGTCATAATATGAACTGGGTGTGTTCAGCCTTTAGCAGAGAATGCTTAGGGGAGATCCTACCACCATATTTAAGTATTTAAAGGATGGCTACAAAAGAAGATGGGGACTCTGTTTACAAGGAATCACAAGTCAAAAACGCGATAATGTGTGTAAATTACTTCTGGTAGATCTAATTGGACACAAGAGAAAAAGATTTTCACAATGACAGCAACCAGCAACTGGATCAATCTCCCCAAGAGAAGGGGTGGATTGCCTGACACTGGACACTTCTGAGATTCAGCTTGGACAGGATGCTGGACCACTTTACCTAGATTGGGCTTTTGACAAGAAAGTTTGAACCAGATGATAACTTGTATTCTATGATTATATGACATTCTATCTTCTTCCATTATTACCATGAGCTGTTGACCTGTCCCATGTTAATGAATTTTCAGTGAACTCCACTGACATTCTGTCTCTGATTAACTCCCTCTGTCCCTATGATAAGTACTATGTCATGGCTAGCACTAAAGAGCATGTGACTTTATGAGAGATTAACTCTTTTTCACAATCCATTTCTGTTATAAAATAATACACGCTCTGGGTCCTTTCATTCAAAGTTGATCTGTGATATTTTTCTGACTACTCAAAATGACAGTTTCTGGAGAGAAAATCTATCTCAGTTGTGTATACTTTTACTGCATTTTTATCTTGAAATTTTCATTTAATTGTCTCTTGGATATAAATCTGACTGGTTGGCAGCCAACAAAGTTTATAGTCTTTGTTTTCAGAACCAGTGGAGGTTTCTACAACCTCTGCTGCCTAAACAAATTACCAAAATGCTTTGTTAAAAACCACCAAAGGGACTTAGGAGTGTGAACCTCTGTAGATCTGAAAGCCACAGCTAATAAATTATAAGACACCAAGTAATTCCGTTGAAATTACATGACTAACTGCTTTTTGTATTTTGCTCTAATCTAGAAATAATGCTTGTATGGTCAGAGGAAATTTCTGATTATTACTGCACAAGGAGGACATTTTAGCAGTGCAAAGAGTGATCCATTAAAATTTAAAGAAAATTTTCTTATTCTCAGGTTTCACTCCATTTAATCATCATTTAATGATTTTTTATAACATTAGAATTTTTCTATAGCAATGAAAAAAAGGCACATTTATATTATTATTGAAATTTGAAAATTTTATTTCTTAAAGAAATTAAAATTTTATGCTCCTTAAAACATCATATAATATTTGAATATTTGTCCTGCATAGTTGTGTGGAGCAGGGCTTGAAAGCATCTTAGGTGATACACTTTATCATTAACAACATTTGCTATTTGCTTATGGGAATTGTCTTTATTTATGCTACCAGGCATCTATTAGCATGACAGGAATGGTGGACAGCAAGTTAAACAGCTCTTAGAATCAGCATCTACAAATATAACTCATTTATCATGCCCATGTCAGATTTGTCAGAAACACAACCTTTCTGGAAGAATGAAGGTGCCACTAGAAAGGTTAACAGATTTAGAATGCTGCTGAAGTCTTAACAAGTAAGCATATGCAACAAAAACTTATTTAATATTTGCCATTCTTTGTTGTCTCTGCTGGTACAGAGTAATTGAATAATCTATTTGCTATTTACTATAGCTGAATGACATCCTGTGGTGCAACCATTTTCAATATGAATAAATGTTCTTGATAAACACTGGATGGAAAAATGCTCTGGTGTGGAACCAATGAATTGAAAAGCTCATTTAGGACCTGATCCTGTGAAATACAAAATGAGCCCTGTAAGTGGCTATTCTCTCAGTTTGTATTTCTCTGAGAGTTAAGAGGCTGATTATCACCAAATATATTCAGTATCCTGCAGGATTAGATATTAATCATGGATGATTCTGGCAAATGAGAATGTCTGATATAAAAATGTCATTAAAACTAATTTTCTTCATCCTTCCTAAAATGTTTTTTTTTTTTCCTGTGAAATTCAGTTTGAAAATGTGAGAAAAATAAGTTACAGTCTTCTGAAGTTAACTCTTATCTGTCAAAACTCTATTGTTTATTTCCACTGTCATTGTAGATATATATATATTCAAGATGTTACTATGATTTGTTGCTTCTTTGCTGACTGTTTTATTGTTTGTATTTTAATAAATGATGGGAATGAAAAGTAACAATAATACAACATAATACGAAGACAGACTGTTAGATACATCAATCAAGCATGTTTATTTCACCAGTATAACCAGTTTTGTAATTAGCAAATTTAGATTTGCATACAGAGGATCATATTGAAGAAGAATATGATGGGAAACATAATTTTGAAAGTTCATGTCATCAATAAATGAAGTCTAGGAATCAGATGCATAGCATTCTGGGTCATTGTATTGAAAACTACAAATGTTAAAAAACAATAATGTGCTACATTACTTTAATGAGATCTGTGAGATTGCGTGTATAGTACTACTCTTAATTAGTACATCCTTATAGAAAAAGAAAAACAATAATTGATAGAACATTGCATATATCAAGAGCTAGTTCAACTATATTTTGCTAGTTTCTATTATGTTTTATGTTATTCAGGTTTTATTCAACAGATGACTCACTAGATGGGTATATGCAAGAAAAATGTCTGCGTTTCACAGGAAATGGAAGTACCATACATTGGTAAATACATAAATAAGTGAATATTAATGTAACTGTTTCATTTTGGTTAAGAATTAAATAAATAACTTTGAATCTACTTTTAATATTGTCAGGCAAGTGTTAGGCATTTGGAGCTCCTAAAGTAAAATATTTTCAAAAATTCTAGTTTAATTGTGTCCACATAGAAGTTAAAAGATTTGTAAAGAGAGTATAAACATGGGGAGAAAATAGGAATTTCAGCTGAATATTTAGTATAGTGAAAAAAACCTAGATTTTATCAACATCTCAGATACATAAGAAAAAACAGTTTGTTGAAAATGTAGCATATCATGGGCAGTTGAGAATTTTTCTTTAACAATATCATGAAATTGAAATGATTTTTTACTTGACATTACATATTAAAAATATTGTAAATATATGTCTCGAATCTCTCTCCTCATCTTGACTTCTGAAATTTCTGTAGATTTTTCTTTCTTTAATTAATCTGTATTTCCATTTAAGTTAGGCTTTCCTTCTTTGCTTCTGTGTTGTGGTTTAGCCTCAGCCAGCAGCTAAGCCCTGCACAGCCTCTGGCTCATCCTGGTGAGATGGGAGAAAGAACCAGAAGAGTAGAAGTGAGAAAACTTTTGGGCTGAGATAAAGACAGGTTAATAGATAAAAAAACAAGATCTGTGCAAACCAGCAAAGCAAAACAAGGAATTAATTTACCACCTCTCAAGGGCAGACAGGTATTTAGTCTCCTGAGGAAACAGGGCTCCATCATTCATGATAGTCACTTTGGAAGATAAGATGCCATAACTTCAAAAGTGTCCTCCCGCAACTTTGCCTTTCTGCTATTTCTCTTCAGCTTTTATTGCTGGTCACAATATCATATGGCATGGGGTACCCCTCTGGTCAGTTTGGGTCAGCTGTCCTGGCTGTGCCCATCTCAGCTGCATGTGCACACCCATCCTCCTTGCTGCCAGGATGAGGTGAGAGACAGAAAAATCACTGACCCTGTGTGAGCACTGCTCAGGGATAGCAAAAGCATCCCTGTGTTATCAACTGTTTCCAGCACAAATGCAAAACATTGTCCCATGCTAACAGCAAGGAGGAAAATTATCCCAGCCAAATCCAGCTCATTCTGCATTGTTTATGTGCTCCAAAATATCTTTATATTTTGGTTGGTTGCTCATTTATTATTTGTATATTCTTGGAGTGTGTTGCCTCATGCTCTTCCATTGGAGAACTGCAAACTTTCAATGATTGGTTCTGTCTAGTCAGTTGAAGTCTGTTTTTTCTTGAGTCAGTGGTTGTTTGGCTGTTTGTTTTCTTATTCATTTGAAGCTGTTTCTACAGAAGCACTCCATAGACTCTGCCTGTTGAAGGATAATCAACAGAACTTTGAAAAGTAGTCTTCCAGGCCAGCAAGAAATTGGGTGCACTATTTCACTGATGACTTCCCTCTGATGGCTTTTTAGTTGGCAGTTTTACTCTTCTTTGAGACAGCAGTTATTTTTTGGCTTGATGTCAGAGAGCTTGCCGGCATCCTTTCCTGCTCTGCTTCAGGGAGGATCAATGGCCTGAAAGAGAAATAAAAAAATGTGTTTCACTTTACCATTATCATCCCAGGGCCCAAAGGAGAGAGCTGTCAGTGGGTCTGGGAGAGCTGCCTCAGAGTGACACCCTTCTTTGGTGGCCTAAAGAGCCAGAAAAGGAAAATACTAGTGAGAAAAGAAATGGTTCCTGTGGACTTCTTGCTCCACAAATCTCTCCAAGAGAAGGCAAGAGAAGCAGCTGACTTTGCATAAGATTGTTACAGGTCCCTGAAAAGTATTTGGATCAGAAAGTGTAAGGCAAGATGCAGAAGATAGCAGGTGATGGTCTCTATTCAGACAAGCATGATAGAGATAATTTCTCAGAAGTCACCACAGTGACTATTGTCGAAAAGAGCCCACCACAGCATATCATTCCAAATTTTTAGATTTAGAGGTGATAGCAGAGCCCCTACTCTTGAATTTTACTTCCACAGTAAGATAGTAAAGCAATGATTCAAATTTCTTTTGCTTACTCATTTCATGACAATTATATAATAATGTCTTGCATTCATAGAATGCAGTGTCACCTCTTGGGAACACACACAATACCCCTTTCCTTCACTGCAGGACTTGGTCTTACAAAATATTTAGTATTGTAGAATTACAGGGAACTTTTCCATTTTCTTGTTCCTTACAGGGAAACATCATGCTTTTATCTTCCTCAGCATCTCACTTCTCAAAAATCTTTTTAGCTTTTGGGTGCCTTTTTCTTTTCCAGTTCAAAAAAGCTGAAAAGTTTAAGTAGTTTATTTTAAAATATCTTTAGTATTTTAAAATATGTTTCATATGCAAGTTTGCATTCAAAATTAAATTTTGTTTAAATATTGTGAAACTATGAGACAAGTTTCCAATTTGCTAGCTATATTCTTTTATATTGAAAATAGATTAACCCCCTGTGTTATCAACTGGTGAAAGTGTTTCTTTTCTGACTTATAGATATCTGTATATGTGTTTTCAAAATGTATCATTAGAATTAATTACAAACATTTTCCAAGAATTCTTAGAAAAATAGAAACAGGAAAAATATTTCTCTGATTCTGAGAATTACTAAAAATGGAGTAATATTTAAAAAATACTTTGCTGGATAAGAGGAAGCCAAGGTGGTTCTAGTTTTTAGCTATAGCTTCTGATAACTTTCTTTTATATCATCTGATCTTTTAATGATTTTGTCTTCACTGTAATTTCTGCATAAAGGAGTATTTGGAAAAGGGAAGGGAAAGAATGTAAAGGCATTAAAAATTATGTAAAAGTTTGGCTGGTCAGTGTAACACACCAGTTTTAGGCTGGTAATCTGAGATTCACTTCACTGCTGTACATAGTATTATCTAAGCTAAAAAAAACACCAATGAGAGATAAGTGAGAAGGTTGGAACAGTCATGAAAATCTGAAAACACAATAATAATGAAACATCTCTGTGTTTCCTCTCAGATACCTTTCCCCATGATTGTAAACCTGACTTAGCTAACAAATATTCATTGAAAAAAAAGATAAAAGAAACAGGAAGTAAAAAGAATATCACTGCAGGCAACAAATTAAGTTTCTTGATGACAAAATTTACCTTGTAATAAGACCAAATGTACTAATGCAAGTTTCCTGGGCAGTTTCATCTATATTTTTAGGTAAGGGAAATATTTGTGTGTGTGTGTGTGTTTGTGTGTGTTAATAAACAACATTTTTACATAGCGAAACAATGGAATTCAATAAGAGTTTTATACCTGCTGATGTTATTTACAACTAACCACATGCACATTAAAAACAAATTAAACAAAATAGATAGGACCACAGCATTTTCTAGTTTTTCAAAGTAGGTGAGAACAAATATATGATTTTCTATATGGCCTAAAACTCATATCCAGTTAGAAAATGATCTTGCCACATATAATCAGACTACTGTGAACTCTAATTCATTTGCACTATAACAGATAAAAATTGGTAGAAGTAATTATGACATTAATAAGAATGGGTGATAAGATGTTTAGATTGGTTCTGGATTACTACAACAGTTTAAATTGATTGAGATATTAAATGTCACTAAACTCAGGCAATATCTGCAAAAGTTTAATTATTTTAAAAAGAGAATGAAATATTCATGGCTATTACAGTCGGCGTGGAAAGTGTCTGGCCACGTGGCAAGCTAGTGCTATTGCCTGATCAGTCCATTTTACCACCATCCTGAGTACCACCACAGCCATTTGTCTCACTTGACCACCTGGCCTGTCTGGTTACCATGAGCTCCCTGGAGCAGGGGCTACCATTTCCAGTTGCCTTTATATTTTTACAGTGCGGTGGAGCCGAGATCATTGATTACTAAACATGTTATTAGGATTTAACACATTGAAAATCCAGCAGGGAATTTCAGTATCAACTGTATTTCAAAGGTGTAAAAATATTTAATGTAGTAACTTCTATAAAACAATAATGATAAAGTGCCCAAATGTTGTGCTTTTTAATCACAAAGATGTTGTTATAATTAACTGAAGACAGACATTTGGTACTTTTCTAAGGAAAAAGGCCTACTTAATAGCAGTAGATAATAGGTTTCAGTTTTTTTATTTGCAACGTCTTCACGTCTTTGTAATACAGCTAGGCTAAGGGGGAATTTTGATGTTATCAGTTTTTATTTTTTAAGCCTATTGTTTTTGTCATCTTTCCTGACATCCCTCTGTAATCTGCAGCTGTGCCAATGCTGGTGTGACAATTCCAAGTAAATATAGTGTAAACAAAAGAAATTGGTTCCCTAACAACAGGATCTCTGTGAATTCTTTCTCAAGAGCTTTATCCCCCAGTCAAGTTTCCTTCAAAGTAGCAAACCATCTGTGAGAAAGAAAATAAAATTTGAGAGATTCAAACAACAGTGAAAAGGACTAATGAATGGATTAGATGGAATGCAGCAGGGAGTTCAAGTGTTATTCATATTAGTTCAAGGTACTGAACTCCAGAGTGGTAAATTTACAAGGCCGCTTGTGAATACCAGACATATTAATATTTTCATTAAGGATATTAGAAGTGGTCAATTATAAAACAAAAGAGAAGACAAAAATGAGAGAACAAATATTTAATTTTTTGATTTAACCTACAATTTAAAATCTTCTCCTTTACCTGACCACATTAAGTATTTAGACTTATTCGGATCCATCCTTTCATGCATGTAGCCATGTATCTGTGCCCATGCAAGTAAAAATATGAAATGTGTCGTTTTTACTATTTCATTATTTATGTTTTATGTAAGATTCATGTCCACATTATTTACTGAACTTTTTAAATATTTTGTCATCTCTTAAGTGAAGGAAGTCTGAGAGATTATTTTTTATTTTGTGGATTTTGGTCAACAAGAAATAGATTTCAATAAGTTCTCTGAGTATCCATTAGTAATAAATTAAAAACTATGACTTTAAAACAAGCTTGCTTGGAAAAAAAAAAGAGTAAGGAACACTAAGGCTTCTTTTATTCCTAGTTTCTCTGTTTTGAAAATGTAATGATTTTCTTTAAAAACACGATAGCACAAAACACATTTATAAAAATGTGAAATGAACATTAGATTTCAAGTTAGATATTTACATGAGTATTTGGTATCATTAAGCATTTGCTTAATTATCAGATTATACAAGGTTATCTCACTCTCAAGCCTAGTTTGACTGCAGAATCAAATGATTAAAATACCAAAACACTAACACATATTCTGTTATAGTTTGGCTTCAATTACAGGAGATACAGCAGTCTGAAATGTGGCAGTGTCGAACTCCACGTGTAGTTCAGGTAGGGCTGCTCAGCTGCAGTAGCCCTGTGAGATAATGATCTGACCCAGAGCAGTCACTCCATCTGCTTCAGTGTGACTACAGAGATACTCACAAAACCAGGCTGTGCACAGATAGTGGGAAAAGTGGCAGTGTCATTTGAGGGCTGACAGAGAGCATGCTCTAGAACTCAGATGTCTTTTGCTTAAATTGCTGTTGAAGAACCACAGGCAGATGCAAGACAAAATCTTAGTAAATTAAATACATATTTATGGAAGTTATTGTCAAAAAGAACATTATTATTCTTGCCAACTGGATTCAGCTACTGGTACAGATGCTTTCTAATAATTTCTCCAATAAAATCAACATTCCCCATAAATTTATATAATCTTAAACAGAATAGTATCGATATTTGTGAAAGTCCTCTGAGCAGGTGTTGCGTCTATACAGAGCAACAGTACCAGAAAAGTAAAACTGATGCTAAGTCTACTAATAAATTTCAAGCTCTGTCTGGAAGCATTATTGAGGACCAGCAGATCCCTTTTTATAAATACTTAGTTCTCCTTATCTTTCCATTGAAGGCCATCAGTGACATTTGAGTACATTTTTCTGCTTCTGTCTAGAAGTAACTAAAATAGACCATGTTTTCATTTTTCATAGGCCAAAAAACACTCATCAACAGTACTGACTTTGAAGCAGTGCTGAATTTGATTTGATTAAGACTAGCAAATTAAAGATGAAAGGTTCTGCACCACAGATGAATTGTTTTTAGACTTCTTTCATAATGTCATTATGGAAGTTTAAAAATTATTGTCAGTGTTATTTTCTGAATATATATTTTCTCTTGGGCTTAAGGCAGAGTGAACGGCAGAGTCTGGGACTGATCTTGATTCATAATGTAGATATGCAGCGAAAGGTTAGGAAATGAAAACCATAAGAAACCTGAAAGTTAGCATACGTGCTTCTCTGCATATGACCTTTGGACCTGCAGATCATTACAGAGATAGAATATGTCCAGAAATTTTGGCAAGATTATTGAGATCATTTGAGGACATTATATTGTCTAAATAAAATTTGGAATTTTAAAAGATCAAACTTGTCTTTCATATTAAAACAGACTGCTTCTACATGGAGTTTAACTAACCATGCAATAAATAAAATATCAGCATCTTGCAGAATATTTTTAGAAACTTTATAGCAAAGTGAATGCAGGTAATTAAATGAATGTTAAGTATATTTTTGGTAATATTTATCATTAATAATATCCCATTAAGGAAAAAATATGTTGAAAGCCATGAAGGGAATTGTTCCTGAAAAAATAAATGCTGAGTAACTGAGTTTTGTATTATATACCTGTCTTGGGTTGAAGATAGGTATCTGCTGGGAAAGGCAGAACCCTCCCTCAGAAACCCCCCTCCCTCCGAATTACTGAAATTAAGCGGCCTTCAGGCAAGATATGGGGAGGAATAACAGTCCTTTACTAATGAGTATAACAAGATACAAATGAACAATAACTACGGTATTAACAACAACTACAACTACAAAGGAAAAAAAAAAGTCAGGGACCCCCACGGCAAAGCCAGGGAGAGGGATGGGGAAGGCCTTGCTTCACGAACCCCGTAGGCAGTCTGTAGTCCTAGATGGCTCCGACGGGCCCTCTGAGGAGAAGGGAAGAACTCCAAGATGGAACACAGGAGTTCTGGTGCAGGGATGGATTCGACAGTTCTTCCCACAGTCTCAGCAGGGCAAGCTCCTGGGTTTTGGTGAACTCTTTTTTTGCAAGCAACCACAGCTCTGAGTGTGTCGTCCTGTCGTCCTCTCCAGTCGGGGAGAGTGAGAGAGGGAGAGAGAGAGAGAGGGAGGAAAAAAAGATTATAACAAAGGGACAACACCCCAACCCCCCACAATACCACACACTTGGATTTCTTATGGTAAGAGATATTTCACATATATTGGTTGAGAAGACCTCTGTAAATGAACTTACAACTGAATACTTGCTTCTTCAATAATTACGTTTTTCTACTTTAAAAATTCTGTATTTCAGTTTTCAGTGTACTTTTGTTGTGATATAGGGATGGGAAAATGAGTCTAGGAGAAATGTCATATTAAAATATTTTTAAATTTTATTTTTTAATTGACTGAGAAGGCAAAAGCTGAGAGGTATTTTCAATCTGATGTACTTGTATTTTATAGTGATCCATATTATATGTCATGCTGTCATAAAACCTCATAGGAAAATCAAAGAGTCTTAAAAATTATTTAGTGAAACATACTGTTTCCATTTTGATTCAAAAGTTTTGAATTAAACCACTGATGTAATTAGGACTCAAGGATTCAATTTTTCAACCTATAAAAAACTTTCTTTCTGTCTGCAGTTGCATGTATACACAAAAATAAATTCATGGAATCAAATTATTCTAAATTATCCTTAATCTATTAAGGGTAATGAACTAATCACAATCATTTTTATTGTAATTATTAAAATATTGCTATAATAATCCAAATAGTTGGAAGTAGTTATTAGTCATGTGTTACATTTTCTATGTTGCAATTCAACTTTGTTCTAATTATTAAAAAAACCAGCAAAATGTGAAAAACTTCACATTAATCTAAGTATCACAATACTGCAGTAATCTGTTTAAATTTTATAGCTAATGTGTCATTGTATTAGGTGGATATCTCATCAAATTTTTCTGTTTATATATAAATATATTTTCATATGCTTATGGTTGTACTTTTTCTTTATTAATAAAGAACTTTGTTTGCAATTTTGTTTTAGGATTTTGTTTTAATTTAATAGAGGACCTAAAAAAATCTATTTAAAATGTTTGATTTAATTTACCTCTGGGTAGTTTACAATTATATATATGCATGATATTTCATTATCTAAATATTTTTACTGTTGCAGTTGAGGGGAAAAAAAAGGAAAATCATTATGGTTTTTTTTGATGGAAGGTTCCTAGAAAGTTGCCAACAATAAAATATGCAGAGATTTTGCTCTTGCCAGCAACATTTGACCTTGATTGTTTGTATTTGGGCAATTTTAATTAAAACACAGCCAAAAGAGGAGACAATTTAAGGATATTGTACCTGCCTAAAATTTTTGTAAGCCTTCCAAATCATACATCTTAAATAGGAAAGTGTTTTGTACTATGATCTTCAGTATTAAAGAGAATCAAGGAAGCAAAAGTTAAAATTTTAACATAAAAATTTTTAGCTACATTTTAGAGATAAGAAATTGTTTTCCAGTGCCAAACTGTATACTGTTCTCAAAATGACCTGTAACAGATACTTAGGGATACACAAGAAAAAAAACCCAAACATATTAAGATTTAATTTTATGTTTTAAATCTATTATCTCCAAGTTCTTCTGAAACTGGAAGATTTAACTGCAAAAAAAAACAGGGAAGAAAATTTACTTTTGCATTTCAGTTATCACTTTGTGTCTCTAAGTTGAATCTCTCATTTCTTTCTGTCTTTCAGGTTGATTAATCTTATACTATTTGGTTTATTTAGATATAAATTACTTCAGATTCAAGTAAAGGATGAGACCTCGTGCCCTGAAAAAGGTAGATAGTAGGACAACATATTACTAAAGGAACTCATTGATTGTTAAATAATAACATCTTCTCAGCAAAAACTACGGTTAAAAACCATGTAAATGGAAATTTAAATATTTGAAGAAACTATTGTCATATTGGAATATTATCCAGATTACTACTGAGAAGATTTAATGAAGCCTTGGTGCAGCATCACTTTGCTGAGAGGATGTTATCAAAACTGAACACAATTCTCAAAGCTAAAAATAGCACTAAAAGAAAAGTAAAAATTGGTGTGATAGAAGAACTGTGGCATTCTATTTACAAAGACAATAAAGGCTTAATAAAAATTGCTAAAAATATAATGAAGGTTCAAAAGGGGATTTTAAAGCTTTTTACCTCATCCGTGAAACAGGGGAAGAGGAAGGTGAATCATAGAGGCAAAGTACTTTGAAGGGCAGTAAAAGAAAAATTGGCCTCTGACTAATAAGGTTGAAGATAATACTAAATTCAGGAAATGTGAATTGCCTGTCTCTGGACATGTCTCCCTGCAGACATGTCTTGACAGACATAGGACGAAATAACTTTCTTGTTTTTCAACTGGTGCTCAAAAATGTCCCAGTATAGATATTTTGCCAAAACATTGCTCATTTTCTAGTTTTGAATATGCAGTTACTTTTCTGTTGAGATGTGGTGAATTTTACATTGCTGAAAACAAAATCTTTTCCAAATCAAGGCAGAAAGATAGCCTTTAGCTCTGATAGACATCATGAAGTAAAAATATAAGCTAAGAAATCTGAGGTAGTTAGATTTAAAAAAAAAATTATATATATATATATGCATATTCCCAGCATTACAGACAGAAAAATGAACATCAGTTCAAATAAATAACATCAGTTTTTTTTTTCTGAAAATAACAGAGATGGAGATGATAAAATCTAAATTCTCATAAAACAAAAATAGTATTTGGTGGTTTATATTTTTCAAATAAAACCATTACCAACTGATTTACCTGAAACTCTTTAAAGGTGACAGATTAAAAAATTGAAGAAACTAAGGGAGAAATTCTTGCTCTAGAAGAATTGCCAAGACATATTTTTGTTTTCTTCAGAGCAGTCATAAATCTTCATGGTTAATTCTGCAGGGATTTTTCAGAGAGCAGTTAGCAAACAGGTTGCTTTCTTTGTGATATTGATGATGTCAGTTCACAGTTTTCAGGTCTATGTAAGCTTTGGTTCTCCAAAGCTGTAAACCTCACGGAAGTCATTGCTTATAAACGTGGTGCAGACAAGTTGAAAAATCTTGAGCTGACTTATGTCCTACTGACTTCAAATGGATCATTTGCTTTGAATATTAAATCAGTTCACTGTTGGCTCAAGCTACTGTTTCTGCTAGCAGGAAAAGTATTATACTTTCATGCTTACATTATTGGCAAGTATTTAATGGATCTTAAGGTGGTGGAAAGAAATACATCCCATGCTCAGAAATTAAGAGAAATAGTTCCAGTTAAACCACTGGAACTAGAGTTTTAAAACATCAAACTGTGATAGGAGAAGTGTTGTATGAACACTGGTGAGATCACACCACAGCTGAGGCCCCATATCTATCTCTTGGCATGGCCCTCTGAGCAAATAGTCATATTTGTGATTAACTTTGCCCCAAGGTGAGCTTCAGGTGGGGGTGTTTCTGTGTTCATTCCTGCTGCCATAAATCCACTGGTGACTACTCAGATCCATATACACAGAGGATGGAGAGCAGAGAAGAAGCATTTGCAGATATTTGTGAGCTCCCTTGGCTCTCTCTGCAGACAAAAGGAAGATTGTTGTTCCACCAACAGTGTGATTCAGACCACACAAAGATCAGTTGCTATTTTCTCTTGCCTTGCAGGAACATTTGTCTCTCTAGTGAATGAAAGAAGTACTGGAAGAGATTAGTTTAGATTAAAGTTAATGATAATGAATGCAAAATATAACAATTACTTTTAAAATTGAATTCACAAAATCTACAAAGATGTCATTCCTGGAAATTGTCTTTTTGCATGTGTGGAGCAGGTTTACCAGCAGGTCTGACTATTTTCCTGCTATCATAGAATGGTTTGCATTGGAAGGGATGTTAAATCATCTAGTTCCAGCCTAGCCACCATAGGCACGAATGCTGTCCCCTAGATCAGGTTGGTCAGGGAAATGCTGTGTTTGAATGTTTCTTTGAAATTGCCAATGCATTTGTTCAAAACAAGGGTTCAGAATTTACCCCAGTTTTAATTTCTTTTTTGGTAAAAAGAAAAATCTTTGTGTATGTTATAGTCTAATAAAAATGCATTTTAAGCATGTAGGATCAATATGACAAAGGTAATAATGTTTTCCTTTAAATAAAAAAAATAAAATTTTACTTAGATTTGTGATTTATTAATGGTCTGAGAGTTCACAGACTTGAATTCCTAGAGGTCGCTCTCTTTAACAAAATGCTAAGTCCGGTGGAAAGTCAGTTCATTGCAAATAAATTCATTGGTCTGCCGTGACAAGTTACTGAACAGCTTAGGGAAGGTTTGTAGGTTGAACTCTTGGGTTATGTCCTCTGATCACAGACTTTTCTGCAGTCTGTCTTCCAACCAGCTGTCACACAGCCAGTAGTGTATTACAACAGCTTTTAGACTGTGATAACTTCTGGCCACAGATGGGTGATGAATGTTTGCTGGCACAAACTCCAGATGATTATGTATTAAAAAAAAAGATAATGATAATTATCAAAGCATTTGGGAGCTCTTCTTTCTCCTTCACTTGCCAGAGGATTGAAGATAGTTCTTGGTCGTTGTTACTGTGAGGCGCCAGGTGGAGAATTCTCTCTTCTGTAATTTACAGTTATTTCTTATGGGTTTTCTTCATTAACTCTATTTTAAAATATTATTTCATAGTACTCTATATCCTAAAATCCATGCTTTCTGTCGCATGTCTAGAATGCTGTTATTTACTGCAGGGATCTCTTGATGCAGGTTAAAACTTGGAATCAGATCAGTGTTCTCTCAGTTATCCATAGTGCATCATAACATTTTCCTGTAGAAAGCAAGGAATCCCTGGCTAAACTATAACAAAGCCTGAACAGCATACCTTCATCGAGAGTAACAGCTCTAAAGTCCTTGAGTAGTAGTGCTCAACAATCTCAGATTTTCAGTTCTGAAAATAATTGTGAAATGGTTTTATTGATACAAAATGAGTGTCTTCTGTACATGTCCTATGGATCATTCAATTACGTTAGTTACAAATGTATTCTTGTTCAAGTTATATTTCTGTTTCATAAAAGCATTCAAAATCTCTAAATGTTTGTAAAACATTCATTTTTCACAAGGATGTAGATTTCAGGTTCTAAATCTGTTTCTTAGGTGAAATTTCACCTTATTCGAGAATATGAAGGGTAGGATTCATATCATTTTTATGTGGAAGTGAGATATCAAATTTGCCTTGGCCATTGATCTTGTCTCCCTAGATAGCAACATAGGAAATCTTCAACAAGACAATTTATGTCTATTTCAGTGTGAGATAAATCAACCCATATATTAATTAATTGTACAGTTAGATTGTATTCCAAATTTCTAGTCTTAGTAAGGAAGACACTTATCCCACTCAGCAAGTGAGGTATTTGAGGAAGATAAACCCCCTGAAAGTTTTACTGGTGAATTCAGGGTCAGTGAGTTCAGATAGATTCAGGGGTTTGCTTTTTCTTTAGCCTATCAAGCTCCTTTCTTCAGTGTTTCAGAAGTGAAAATGAGGGTCACAGAAATATCTTGTCTGGCTTGTTTTAGCAATTTTTTATCTCTTGTTTTAAAGACATGTGACCCAAAAGCTGCACGTACGTCTCATTACCTTCTTTAATGAATACTGCTTCTAAAGACTCACAATGAGCAACATAATGATGTTTTGACACAGTAATATATGTCCTTTTGAATACATTAAAAATGGATTAAAAACAAAAGTTCCTTTGGATAACAATGGAACTGATTTCTCACAAACCTGTCAAGCGCTGCCAAGCATTTAATTGAAAACACTGCATTAATTAGAATTTAGACATCACATTTCTGTTTTAATTTTATTCCCAGGTAAGGCAGTGGGAAATTTACCACTACTCCTTTGGGAGCAGAAACTAACAGTATATTGCTGACATTTTTTGCATGCATTTTTCTAAATATCCTGTTAAACTTCATTTAAATGAAAATTCATTGTCAGATCTAGTTTTATCAATTTTATCACCTGCACTCTTCTTACTCATATTTCCCTAACAAATAAAATTTTTCACTCACTGATTAAAAAAACCCCAAACAAACCCAAACTGAAAACAAACCAACAAAAGACAACTGACCAACCAATCAACCAACCAATCAACCAACCAAAAAAAAAANCTCTTCATAACATATGGAATTTAAAAAATATATAAATATTTAAATTTAGATCTTAACTAGTTAAATATTGTTACTAGATAAGGTATTTGAGCTTTACTTTGGCTGGCAGTTTAAATTGTGTTTTCCACATTGTTTTTCACCAAAGACTATGCTGAGCTATCCATTTTTTACTGAAAGATTTATTACAATAGAAAAAAATTCAAATGTATCAAGAGCTTAATCTTTTTGACTACAAATCTATGTTTTGATTGATTATAGCTGTTGGAGAAATGTGTAAAAATTTATTTTTGACTTGCTGTAAGACAGCAAGATATTTTTCAATGTGTCATGTACACAAATAGAAGAAGTGACAGTGACTTTAAACC
>VXBU01015946.1:0-11230 GCA_013400315.1 Bombycilla garrulus | reverse complement strand
TAATTTTTCCTATTTATGGTAACTTTTTTTTTATTTAATCCATTTAATATTTAGTCTTATGAAAATATCACATTCAATGCTTGGTTGTCATTTGATGCTAGCAGAAAATTCTTTGACAAATAGTCATCATCCTCCTTAGTCTTCAGTTTCCCATCATCAGTTTCAAACTTTAGAGCTGAAAAAGACAATCAGGTTTGCAAATGCATCTGTTCTCCCCAGTGCTCTGTCTCCCTGATCATTAGAAACAATCATTAGAGGAAGAAAGAAAGATAGGCTTCCTTCATTTAGTGTCTTCTTTCATATACAGCATATGCAGATCCAGAAAAATACACCTGCTGACACCTTGGTCATACTGTCCAAAATTTTTGCACTGTTTGCTAAGTTCAATTGGAGAAGGAAGTCTCCAAGGGAATATGTGCATACTGGGCTAGTGCTTGGTTTCTTGTGCATTCATAACTTCCTGTATTGTGCATATCTGTCAGTTTGTTGGCAAGAGTTTTTTTTAGTTTAACAGTAGATGTTTTTGTAGACATCAAGAGAATTGTTTTCTTCAGCAAATTAGCAGAGATAAAGCTTTGAAGAAATACTGCAGTGCAGCTCTGGTTCTACAGAATAAGAAGATGTTTTTGAAAATACTGCCATTTGTCAGTAAAAGTTTGTCACATGGCTTTGAGGTGTGGAAGATAAATTTTCTAGGACCATTGACATACTGCATAGTGAATGTCTTCAAGAAGCCATTACTTTTCTTTTTTTGGGTTGAATTTTTGCAAAGCACTCTTTACCTCATTCGGTTTAGTTACCCTCTGAATTACCTGTGAAAAGAATTTTCTTGTTGTATTTTTCATGTTTTCATTCAGTACAGATTTTCTGCATCTCTTTAGAGTCCATGGTAATCTTTCAGTTTTCATGTTATCAAGCTCAGTGATTTTTTTGCTTTAAAATTATGCTAAATACCAGGGGTTAGAACTGACACAGAGCTCTGGTGGAGAGCTGAACATCAAACTGGAGAGGTTGGCTTGACTCACTAAGGCTTGAGTCTTGCTGTCACAAATATCCAGGAAATATTAAATTCTTTGTAAATATAGTAAAATCTATTCTAAAATTAATTTAAATTTCTTGGCCCTTTGTTTTTAGTGGAAATCTGGGCATGATTGCATTCTTTTGATTCGTAACTAGTCCAAATCTATCCATGATGGTTTTTGAACTGTTGTTTTCTATAATAATGTTCCTATTTTTACTCCCCCACCCTGTGTGCCCCCACTCTGCCCACCGCCCTTTCCAATGCACTTGCTGTTAACTTGTGTGCTGTAAATTATGAGGCAGTCAGCTTTTTACTCAGGTCTTTTTTTCCTGCTCTTAGGTTTTTCAGGTTATTCTTTGCTGTGTGCTACAAACCTTTTTGTAGTATTTATGTCATTTCCATGAGAAATCATAATTTCTAGGACCTGTCATTGTGCTATATTTTTACACAACAGGTGTAGTGTAAAAAATCTAGACATTTCTATAATTATCCCAAATAGTCTTGTATTCCCTTGGTAACAGGGGCAGCTGAGATGCTCAAAGTCCCAGTATATTCACCAGAATTGTGGTGGTGAAACAAAACTAAGAACATCACCTGAAGTGACGTGTATGTTTTTAATTCTGTTTGTAGCGCAATCATATTGCTTGTGGAATGACAATAGCTATTCATTTAATTTACATCTCTGGGAAGACACAGATTACTCTAAAACCATTGGTAAGGGCATGCAGGGCTCTTGCCCCTACAGGGATGGAAAGATTTTATTTAATGTTATGTTTTAGGTATAGAAGGAAATGTCTGTGAGTACCAGAGCTGTCTCTATCCTAATCAGTAGTAGTGATCTATGGATGTATATGTTTACATATAATCTGTATATTTTATATGTAGATATATATTTTTTTGTATATCTGTATGTATGTATAGATGCCTGTATTTCAAATATGGGTGTGTATAATGACTCTTATATGTTAAATGCCACTCATTATACTTGTTACATTCAATTAGTAATTTTTGGTTATTTCTTCTGTTACATGCTCACCCAAGATGTTAATTTTTCTGAGGACTTGACATCCTTATCCTGCTGCAGTAACAAGATAAGGTATCTGTCCTAGAGTGTGTTTATTGTTTGCTGCTCTAGAGTAAGCATGTTAATCAGTATTTTGAGGTTGATTTTGAATGGTCTGAGCACAGGACAAGCAAATTAGTAACAGAATCACAGAGAATCACTGAGTGGCTGAAACTGGCAGACACCTCTGGAGATGGTACAGTATGCTCCCCCAGCAGATCCAGCAGTATCAACTACATCAGGCTGCTCAGTACTGTGTCCAATCTGGATATGTCCAAGAATGGAGACTCTGCAACCTCTCTGATTAGGCTCTTTCAGTGTTTGGCCACTGTTGGAACCCAGGGGGTTCCTATGATGCCTTTGGCTGACCCAAAACCTGGTCAGAAGGCTTTTCAGCCTTGCCAGAAGTGTCAGAGACCCTGGATTGATACTGAAAATGTCTGTGGCTTTGATTCTAATCCATGGAATAGGTTGTCAACTTTGTATGAAGAATTTCAAGTCACAAAAGCTTAGATAGAAAAATAGTAGTAGTTATAAGTAAAAAGAAAAAATTTAAGTGTATGTCCAGGGGGGTTTAAAGCCCTGTACACGGGAGTTGAAAATCAGTACAGGGGGGTCTGAGGCACAAGATGAAGAATTTTTACACGTGGCATGTTATCTTTTGTTCTTCTTCATAACCTCCATCTTCTTGGTGTTGTTGGCACTTTTGGATTGGTTTGACACAGATCTGGACATTGTGGTGTGAGGGGCATGGATTGGTAATTAATGGTAAATTAAATACGTAGTTATTGGTATAAAAGGTTAGAGCTCAGCCAGGGCGGGCATGGTGTGTCTCTGGATGCGTTCTGTGTCAACCCTGGCAGGGCAGAGAAATCTACTTTTGATAAGGAACTAATAAACTGCCTTGAGAACATGAACAAATGACTCCAGACTACTCCTTCAGCAACACGGATTGGAGACCTGGACTTTTCTGTACACTGAGAGATCTCCCGGGACAGCGGAGAACCCCCACAGGCTTTCAATGGATAAAAATATTTTTACTGTGTTAAGCTGGAATTTAGTGGCTTTTATTGGTTCTTATTGCCTCTTTTCCTGTCACTGAGCACCACTTGCAAGAGTCCGTCTGCATCTTCTTTCTAGATTGCCATCTGGTAGTTACAGATGTTGATAGGTCCCCTTCTCCAGGCTGAGCAGACCCATCTTTCTCAGGCTCTCTATGTACAGCAGATGCTTACTTAAATCATCTTTGTGGCCCTTCATTTGCCCTCTTCAGCCTTGTCCTTGTTTCCCTTATATTGGGGAGTCCAGAACTGGACACAGCACCAAAATGTGCCTTAAAATTTCTGACTTGAGGGGAAGAATCACCTCCCTTGCCCTGTTGGCAACATTATCCTCTGCACAGATCAGGATGTCATTAGCATTTGGCACAAGGCCACATTACTATTTGATGGCCATTCAGGGTCCACCAGGATCACCAGGGCATTTTCTGACAAGGTGCTTTCCAGCTTGTGTGTTTCCAGATTGTGCTTTTATATGGGATTGTTACCCCCAGGGGCAGTAATTTGCCCTTGTCTTTGTTGAACTTCATGAGGTTCCTGTCCAGCCCTTTGTCTGCCCTGTCAAGATCCCTTTCAATGGCAGCCCAAACATCTGTTGTGCCATCCCCCTTTTTTGTGTCATCAGCAAAGTTCCCATGGTGCATTCAGTCCCATTGTCTGGGTTATTAATGAAGATGTTGAAAAGCAGTGGCCCTGATGTTAGCCCGTAGTACTCCTGTAGTTCCTGGCTTTGAACTGAACTTTGTGTCATTGATTACAACTCTTCAGACCCAGTAGTTCTACCCATTTAAGGGAACTTTACTGTCCATTTGTGTAGCCTATACCTCATCGGTCTGTCTTATAGTATTTTATGGGAGACTGTGTCAAAAGTCTTACAACAATCAAGAAGAGCATCAGGTGCTCACCCCTTATCCACTGAGGTAGTAATCTCCTCAGAGAAGGCTGCCAGCCCAGTTGGTTAAAGCATGGTGCTAATAACATCAAGGTTGTGGGTTCAGTCCCTAGACAAGCCATTTGCTTGAGAGTTGTATTTGATCATTGTGGTTCCTTTCCAACTCAGAATATTCTATGAATCTGTAAATATTGTTTCCCCTTACGACCCCAGTGATCATCGTCTCCTTTAGATGGTCCATCACCTTCCCAGCGACCAAGATGTAGTTGACTGCTCTAGGTTCCCAGAACCTTTTTTTTGAACATAGGCCTTCCTAAAGAACCTGTATCCTTACATAGCAGTGCTTCACCCATGTGAGTTGTCCCACCTTGTCTGTGTGATCCCAGTGAGTCCAGCAGGTGCAGACAGATCTCTCATTCCTCCTGTTGTCTTCCATGGAGATGTGCCATGTCTGTTTGAACAGCAGCTTCAGATAGGCACTCAGTTGGGCTTATTTCCTGGTGTGTGGAAAACCATCCTGTAAAAGGCCAGTTTCTATGAAGGAGACAGAGGGATCCTGCAAGAATCAACTTCATATGAATAAAGGGAGAGAGTCTACTAGGCGATATTCCTATAGGGTCTGTCTTGGGTTTTTGGAAGACTTGGCCTCCTTTATCCTAAACTCCTGACTGCATGTTGCCCTCCTCTGTTCCCCATTGGCTGAGGTACTAGAAAGGTACAGCCTTCCTGAATCACCTACTATTTCCCCTGTAAGATGTACCCTCCCACCCACATCATGCATTGCATGGCCATTAAAATTAGCTTTAAGCCCACCCTGGCTGGAGAAGTTCATATTCATAAGACTATTTTCAGCCTGCACTCGGTTCTGCAACAAACTTGTGCAGCTTGATATTCATGAAGACCCCACAGTCATTTCTCCAGAACTTGACCGGTTCTTTCAGATTGAGTTATTTATAAAGACATTATCACCTATTTCTCCTATCACCAGGAAGACTCTTAAGAACCTCCTTCATACTGTCAGCACTCCATTATTTATGTGCATAAAGTGAACATCCTCCCTGAACATTCTGCTGCTCATCACAAGCTCTTTTCTGTCCATGTCTACCTGTCTGCTTTTGCCTGCCAGTCCAGGCCATAGCTCTCTCACTTGTCATTTCATTAACATCTTTGATCCCTGCTATTCTTAGTTTAAAACTTCCCTCATTGATTTGGCTTACTGTTATCAAAGTGCTTATTTCTGTGTATTTATTTGTATTGCACATTGGTACTGGATAGTGCGTGTTAAGGTTAGCATAATTTCCATAGTGTTCTGTAAAAGTGAAATAAAAAGAGGCTTCCCCCATTGGTTTACAATGTAAAAATAGGATCTCATTTACTAAAGACAAAAGCAAGTGAAAGTACAAGTATGGATAAATAAAGTTTGATTTCTAAAGTGTTATGGAACTGTGACTGAGTTTCCTTACACTTAAAAAGCCTTGAATTTATCATAAACAAACATGTTAATGTGTTCTGACTATGCTGTGGTTCTTGTGCGGCTGCAAGATTTAGTTTCCCTCTCCCACCGACTCCCCTTAAGGATGTAA
The DNA here is from genome assembly GCA_013400315.1 of Bombycilla garrulus. NCBI lineage: Eukaryota > Metazoa > Chordata > Aves > Passeriformes > Bombycillidae > Bombycilla > Bombycilla garrulus. Next base: position 5,613 of record VXBU01015946.1, on the reverse strand, counting down.
CTGGAAGTCTGATAGTCAACAAAAAAGATTCCCATTGACCTTAATACACTTTGTGGGCAGGCCATTAGAGAACACATAATACTGCATTCTTGGGTGACAGACACAGATAACTGTATTGATGTTTGCATACAAATTAAAGAGTAGCAATATAGCAGACTGGTCGTGAGGTTTCAGCATTATCCCATGTTTTTCACTTCCACAATAAAATGAAGATCTGATTGGAGAACCTGTGCAAAATTAATATAATCTATGTTTCAACTGCAGTGAAAAGATGTGTTATTTTCTACTATATACACACAATCAGGGAAATTAAAGAAGTGCTTGTTTGGAAGCCTGTTTTGCAGCTGTTAAAAAGCAGTAATAAATCACTATGTCCGTATTTCTGCTGCTATTCTTCTAAATGGAATTAAATTAGTATGCAATACATACTGCACTTTGTTAAATCAGGAGTCTTTAATGTATTTTTACTCTTGTTAACTTTGGGGAACTACTTCACAATTCATTTGGAACAGGAGGAGTTGGTGTTAAGTCCTAGTAAGCATGGTTAGCATGTCCTTAAGTATTATCCTTTCTTGCTCTCTTAACAGGCTTTCTGAAATGGTGCTTTGTAACAAAATAAAACTGTCTGATTATTGTTTTGTACATGTAGCTTAAATTCTTATGTAATTGTTCAGATGTATCTGTATTGAATAATCATTAAATCACAAAACCTAATTAGTGGCACAGGTTTTAAGAAAAAAGTTTTGTGAATTTCCCTTAAAATTGTTTATGTCATTCTGTGTTTTCCCTGCAAGAAGATAAGGAAGTTGGTATTGCTGCTTACCTTTTGTACACTAATCTTTGCCTGAGTATCTCCAGAAACATTAGAAATATGCAATGATAACTGCTGTTAATGATAATTCTAGTCAGAGAAATATTACCTGTGTGTTAGAGATTACAGAGACAATTCTTTGAGGAAGTAAGAAAAATTAGTTGGAGTGCTAAATATACATTTTGGTATCTCTGTGCAATACTAGTGTGAAATGTGCTTGGGAATTAAAATGGAATTAAGTAGAAAATGTATAAACAGGGATTAATAAGAGTCATCTGTACTTTTAATATATGTTGCAGAAAATATTTAAAGTTTTAATTATTTTTTATAGTAAGTATTACTGTACTTCAATCTTAATTTAGAAAATCCATCAGCAGTGCAGTTAAATTATCAAGAAAGCTGATTATACTGGATCCATCCTATGGTTCCATTACAACACCATTCCTATTATTGTCTTTATAGGACTGTTATTATGTTATGTAATACTCACCAAAGTTTTTGCTTACTTTGTTTATGGTTGTTGCAGTGTGCTGTACCTGCAGACAAAAAGTAATTTATCAGCAAACATATTCATGTCTAGGGAGTAGATGCATTTCAAAAAAAAAAAACCAAAAAACAAAAAGCTGGCTTCACACATACTCTGCAAGTTCAGGAAAAAGTTTTATCTCTAATTGTTGTAGAATTGCTGTAGATTGTTCTAGATTGTTGTGGAATTGCTAAGTTAGAACACAGTTGATGTGTTCTACATATTTTAGATTTTGACACTTACAGCTGAAGAATTAACTGAATATTGATTAGAAAAAGATGAAGTAGTGAAAATTTATTTATTTTAGAGCAGTTAAAGCATTACAGGGAAATAGAAAGGCATTCCATTTTGAAAGTTAACTGTTTTGTAGATATTTCTCAAAAGTGTATGATAAATATTTTATATGTAACTTAAAGTGTTTTTAAGGCAATTGACAGAAAAATAAATGAAGACAGGAAGCTTATTATCTACAATAAAATTATTTGCATACTCTTTTTCTTAATTTCTCGGTATTGCTTGTTTTGCACAGGAAGGAGTTGGAGGGGCTACAGAATCTTTGCAGACAACACATCGGAGATGCAACTCAGCAGGCTGAGCTGATAAAGCAGCTAGAGGTTCTCAATGCTGATACACAAAAAGTACTGCAAGACCAAGAATATGCTTACACACCTAAAATAACATATCAAAAAGTATGTTATTCTGCTTCATGATCATAGTGTTCATTTTTATATCTATCTGTGCAATATCAATGCACAGAGTAATCAAAGCTCTTTGTAATGTTCCATCTTTTAGATCTCTGGCTTTCTGTTATTGCCAAAATATAGTTGAGCATCTGAGTTTATTGGCCTAATTGCATAGCAGCATATATGGCCCCTTGCATACATTCAATTTATCAGCTTTAAAAAATTAGGATATCGTTACATCTGAAGTGGAATAGTGTTGCGGCCCATATTTATTTTCTCATTGTCTGTATTGTTATTATGGTTTGGTCCCATGTTCCCCCCAGTTTCTATCCCCAGTGGTTCTTCCCTTGAGTATATCTGTCCCTACAGCTGTCCCTCAATGTATCCCTGCCCCTTGTTCCAGCCCTTTCCCTATCCATCACCCAAACCCTGCCCCTCTTTCCAGACCCTTCCCTGTCAATCTCCCCATATCCCCATTGGTCCCTGTTCAGTTGTGTAAGCCCCTTGTACCTCCCTTTTTTGGCCCTTTGGGGTATCTGATTGGTTGATGCATTGTAACCTCCCCCTAATTCGTAGCTGTATATAAACCCTTGAACAGCCGTGGTTGGGTTTCTTTTTTGTTGTGCTTCTGTTGTGTTGGGGTTCTTTTTTGTTCTGGTTCCTTTTGTTTGTATCCGCTTTTTGTTATGGCTCTTGTGTCCTGCCCTCTTCATTAGCAATAAACTCCTTTGGATTCTCCAGGGCACAATAGCTGCCTCTCGCCTCTTTGTTCCTCCCCTGATGGCAGCCTCTCTGTGGGAGCTTGAGCTCAAAGGTTCTGTCTGTGGTGCGACATCAGCCAGGACAGTTCCCCACACTTGGCGCGGTGCTGTCTGGGACATCAGTGTGGCGGGAAAGACCCAGAGCTAGCCGGGCTCCGGATGGCCATGTCAGGATAGGATTGAATTGCAAAGCATATCATTTTCTTTATCTAATGGGGTGTTAACTGTGTTTTCTTCTTCCTCCTATGGAGGACAGGAGCTTTCAATCACTAAATTCTCTCTGATTTTTATAGTTCAGGGGAAGATATTCTTTTCACTGAACAAGGTATTTGTGCGAATCACAAAGAATTTCAGTAGTTTAAGATACAAAAACCTGCTGTGTTAAATTAACCAGAAGAATTTTTTGCTGTAATATCTTTTGAAATTGTTAACTGGTTCACAAAATTGGAGCAGTACATACATTTGCAGAACAGTTTTATGTTTTTGGTGAATGTCAAGGAAAATGTTCACCCTAGTGATCTGTCAAATATACACTACTCAGAACTTCTTTCAGGTTTTTGAACTTATGTATGTTTTTCAGTCTGTAAGAAATATAGAATACGGGTTTGTTTACTTTTTAGAAAGATTAAGAAGGAAGAAGGCAAGGAAGAATTTGTATAAACAACTTTCACTCACCTTCTACTGTCTTGGAACTGCTTTCTGAAGTTGTGCATTGCCAGTGCTTTTTCCAAAAACTTTTCTTTCCTTTGTCATCTCACTTACAGTGTGCAGTCTGAAATAAAATTGTGAAGCTGGGCCTGAGTCAAACCAGAATCAGTACTGGGTTTCTAAAGATGTGTTTGGTTAGTGTTTTATAGCTCGTAGTGCCCAGCACATTCTTGTCTGCTTGACACTGTACCATGTGATGTGGTTTGCTTTAGGAAATTACAAATTTTATGTAATACCAGCATAAAGAGCTGCTGCATATAAAAAGGAGTGGGAAAAAACCCAGTAAACTCTACAGTTTATTTGACTGCAGTGATGATAGATATTAAATCATTTATGCATTGCAATAGTAACTCAGTCAAGCTACAGGTAGACTTTCTATCAAACTTGTCCAGAACATGTACAGGGGAGGGGGAATTTGTCTATCTGGGACAAGAGAGAGTAAATTCCAAAATGGAAAGAAAGAGAACATAGTTGTCAGGAGTTGCTAGTTTTTTCGATTCTGTTCTCTAGTCGGTGCTTCTGAAGGTGTTAAATGGATCCTTTGAGTCACTCAAGAAAAGAAAAAAAAAAAAGGGATGACAGTATGATGTGTCTTCGCTGGTGTCTATAAAACCATATTCTTACAGACAAGTTCTACAACAATACAATATGAAAGAAAATAAAACTGGATTTTCATTATACTGTTTTAAAGCATGAAAAAACTCTTTATAAAGGTTGCTTTATCTTGCACAGTAGAGATTTTACCAGTATTTCTTGAGTATAGGAAAGAGATTGACCTGTCCCATGAAAAGTAGTTGCTTAAGCAATATGTAAAATTGATGGGTATATTGATATAGCTATAGGGTCAAGCCACTTTTAATCTGGGCTCAGTTCAATATTTTGGATTGCTTCAGAAAGCCCGTTCACAGTTCCTAGTCAGTTTTAGGCAGGACTTAAAGCTTCTTCCTATCTTACCATATAACAAGAATAGTGTGGTTTATAAGATAAGCTCTAATTTTTGATAGCTGCCAAATACTCCGAACTTACAAATGACTCTAAAATTTGGTGGTTTGGAGATACTGAATTCAATATTTCTTAACGTGTAGGAGTAAGTTCTGTTAAACCAGCAAAAGTCAACTCATATCTGCTCAGAAATTACTATTGTGGAATTGCTAAGTTGTCTTTTTGTTAAGTATCTAACCTAAAAAAAATATGGAAAAATAAAGAAAAAGGTGAAAAAAAGAGTAAGTAAAGTTCCCGAAGTCACAGTGGAATAGAGCGTAATGTTTGTGGCAAGTTAAGAGAACTTTGGAAAGGGAAGGAATTAATTTATCATTACAGACCTATTCTGTATTTCTGATCAGAACTGTATGAAACAGCCAATTGTAATTGCTTCAAAGTAATGTGGATTTTTCAAATCACAATCACAAGATATGCAGTTGTACTGAAGTCACAGCAGGCTTTTGGAAAACTCAGCATCCATAGAAATAATATAAATGTCTAATTTTTTTGCTTGAATGAGAGAGGCATGAACTACTGCAGACAAATCTGTGTTCTGTTTTTCTTCCCTGCATTAATAATATGCAGTCTGCAACAGCTAGATAAGCATGCATCAGCTATTCCATAAATATGGTCACAAAGGAATATTTTCCTACTTCTTTAAATGGCATTGAGCCTATCAGCGTGTACATCCTATAATATATTGTCCCTTACAGCAAGATCAATGACCTCGGTGTTAGTGGTCAGATAGGCACTAGGTACTGAGCTCAGGCAGTATGGTTGGCTCACATATTCAAAGTTCATGTTAACAGGGTACAATTGAGGAAAACAGATATTTGTGCTGATATTAATGTGTAGTATGGAACAATAGACTGAAAAAAGAAAAAATATTTCTGATAAATCTGTGGTCATAAACTTGCTTTGAATTATGTGTAAATTTACTGAGGACCACAGATTTTCAAGTCTAGCTGTAGTGTTTTTCTCTAAGTACAAATTTTAAGATTTCTGTGTTCTACAATAACTCCTTTACATTAGAGCTTTTATGGAAATAAATTGATGTTTATTTCATATTGCAGCTGTAGTTCATATTCTCAAGGATAGAGAATATTTTTCTAAAATGTGTAGCATCTGCTTTAGTGGTCCCAA
>VXBU01015941.1:0-16692 GCA_013400315.1 Bombycilla garrulus | reverse complement strand
CCCCCCCACTCCCTGCGCCCCCTGCCGGTCGCGAGGCCGCTGTCCTCGCCGGGCGTGTTGCGGGGTCCCCGCGCCCCCGGGCCCGCTGTCTCCCGGCTCTGCCGTGCCTCGGCCGTTCGATCGCCGACGGCGCCTCCGGACCTCTCGAAGCCGCGTCAGCGCTTCCTCGCGTCCGGTCGGGAAGCTTCCCGAGCCCTCAGGTCTCCTCCCCGCTCTGCGGTGCCGCCGCCGCGGGATCTGCGCCACGCCGGTGCCGGGCGGCGGTGCTGGTGTTGCTGGCGCTGCTCCGCCTGCCACCTGCGACCAGAGAAAAAGAATTTCAGGGTGCGTTTTGCTCGTGGATAACGCGTATTTTAGCCTTCGCGAAAAATGTAGTCATGCCACTGATGTTGGTTTTCTGTGGAACAGCCTCAGTCCGGTCGAGATGCTTTTTTCCCTGCGCGGTTATTCCCCCACATGGTTCTCCTGGTCCTGTGTTGTCTAATCATATGGAACCCGTCCCGTTAATTATCTTAGACCTCTTTTTGGATCCCCAGGTACACTTTTCTCTCAAAATTTCTGCCTGTTCACGAGCACTTAGAAGTTTTTCAGAGGCGATGTTCAAGTTTCTGGTCTTCATGTTTTCCCTTTAGCATCCGGATATCTTGCTTATTTCTCTGCCATAGTTTACAGAGTATGTTACTTCATAGATCGTTGTGTCAAATAAGTTGTCTTCCACAAGGAACCGTTTATTCGCCATTTCTGTCCATTGCTGGTTTTATTGTTTGATACCTGGGGCTTGCTTTTTACACTTTTTCTTTTCTTTTACACTTTATTTTCTCCAAACTTAGTGCACATATTATCACAGTACATTCCCATTACTATTGTTCAGTTTGTCTACTCAACTTTTTTTTTTTTTCCTATATGTCAGCTCACCTCAGTCCAGTATGTTAGGCCCAAATTCCTTTAATGCTTAAATCTGGAAGTCTGTTTTAATTAGTGAATAGTGCCCAAAGAAACATGTAATACACGACACAACCAGCTCCTCCGTGGCCAGCTCTGTGGAACACATTTCTGTTGCAGCAATTGTTACAGAGAGCAATTCTGAGTATCTACAGCAGTGCTAAGGTGAGAGGGAGAGCTAACAGCTGGTATAGGCACCCTGATCTGGCTTGGTCATGGTCACTCATCCTTGACCAGCAGGCCCTGTGGGGATCCTCAAGCCCTGCAGCAGCACCTGTTAGTGCTCTTAGAACCACCAGAGCTCTTTTTCCACCAATCAGTCTTCTGTCCCTGCAGCTGGTGCACCGTCAGTGTCTACCTTTCGCATAGGTCTGGTTCACTTCTGCAAAACACAGAGATTGCTGTGGCAGCTGGTCCACAGTCCACCATACTGCTCTCCACACACATGGTCAACTTAGAGTTGGCCAGCTTGAGGACTTAAACAGGAGGTAGATGTGGTTCAGTTTGAACTTGGTTTTAGATTTCATCCCGAATTCTGATTGCTGCAGATCAAGATAATAAATGACAGGGATTTCGTATTCCTTCCAAAGTTACTGCTAACATTGATCTGGGAAATCTTGTGCATTCATGTGAATCCTTGCAGGTTAAACTACAGAAGAATAGCCCTTGATCTGCCTTCTCTATACTACTTATTGCATTAAATATATTTGACTGCACCTGATCCAACTCCTTTCCTAAACTTCTCACTCCTAATAATCTAAATTTCTATATTCTTAAAGATTAATGCTGTTTTCTCTGCATATACAATATTCTTTTTTGTCACATGGAGTAAATTATACTAGACATGATGCTGAACAACTTGATTTTTTTTTAAATAGATATTTAAGATTTGCTCTCATTGGACAACCTGGAGTGACAAACAGATACCTTGCACATGTGCAAAGCTAGTTGAGGAATGGGATTTTCTTGCTCCAAGTGGTCATGCTGACAGTGTCTGTCAGGCTGTGGCAGTCACAGCCAGGGCAGGACAAAGGGACAACTTTGAGCTGGGCATCTGTCTTACTTCCTTGGGTCTGGTGGAGGTGGCAGCTGTCCTGCTTCCTCCTGCTCCCCTCAGTCTTTTTGGCCTGATTTTTCTCTTGTAAGTATTGGCTTGATGTGTGCATCTCAAATGAAAAGGAGCAAAATTGTCAAGTCCAACAGGGACAAAACCTGCTACCAGGAGAATTTGAAAGTGTAAGATCTACACCTTAGCTGATGAAAGCTAATGAAAATAATATTTTTTGATTATGTAGATGTAATTTTTAAACAGTTATTCTCTAAGATCTTTCAGTTTTATCTGTAGACTTTAACAAAAATTAAGTTATGTGACATTAAGTCATTTTTTTTCCAGCACTAATGTTTTCAATTAGGCAAAAATATGGAAGGAAAATGTGTGCTATGTTATTTTCCTAGTGATCAAAACTGCAAAGAGAATTTGGAACAATAAAAAGGTTGCCAATGACGTTTTCCATCCTTTCCCACTAGTGAGCCAACTCTTGATTACTACGGTGCTGAGGCACTCTGTTGTGGATATTATAAATAAAATTTTAAAACCATCAATTATTGTTCTCAAGAAAACTAACCTGCAAAATTAGAAGCCATTCTAAGAAACATTTTTAAAATGAAAAAGAAAACAGCTTCCAAAGTCTTCAATAACCATCTGCAGTGCCCAGCAGATGAGCTGGATTTATTGAGCTTTGTTTCTTACTGTTTGGACTAGGGGAGACAGCAGTTTCAAAGTGAGAATGGCACATAGTGACCTAGAGTATTTTAGCTGCACAAAGCATGTATCTAGAATTCAATTGGGAACTGAATTTTTGGAGTCAAAGTGAATGTTATTTTAGAGACTAATAACCTATAGTTCAGTGAAAATGTCTATTATTTGCTCTGTTCCTAGGGACCTGTGATTTGAGAGAGTGAAGCTGAAAGCCAGACTAAAACCAAATGGCGACCAAAGAAAATATATATACATATATATATGGGATATCTCATTGCACATGAGTTTGTCTCAAGACACCATTAGTATGTGTGTAAAGAGATGTTTGAAAGCAGCATGATTTTTTTTTTGCTGATCAGCTGCAAAAAACTTAGAGTAAAAAATTTGGAAACATTTAAACATTTTTTAAAAAATGTTTGTATTTAATCTATCTTGAATTAAGAAAAAGCGAATGAATAGAGGCTCTGAGCTCAAAGGTAATTTAATGGAAGCTTATATTGACCTGTGAAACTTTTAGTTGAAGGTGTCAAATCTTTCCATCTTTATTTCGTTAGTGTTCCTCTATGCTGTTTGCTGTTTTACTGAGAAAAGCAAAGTGAATTTTCATGAGAGGAGATGAAACTTTCTTTGCACTAAGCCTTTTCTTTATGATGATAAAAGGGTCCTCCTTTGTTGACCCTGGAAAAACCATGTGTCTGGACATTGAACAATGCTCTAATAGAAAACACACTGAATAGTGTTTTATGCAAGGAAAGGCTACAAATAGGCTGGTTTTTGTCAATATAATTTCTAAGAGCAAATTTGGTGCAATGCTTACATGTGATTTTTTTTGAGTTTTGCTATTTTTGGTATATCTGTAGCTGGTGGTACTACCTCATCGTATCTAGAGCTGAGTGTAATTTGTTTAAACCATACAGATTGATAATAAATTTCACTCAATAGGGGAATAAACCGTTTTTCTTCCATTTTTATGTCATCTCTGACGGGCAAGTTTGGGTGCCGGGCAGGACTGCCACTAGAGGGCACAAAGTGATTTTAAACACAAAATTGTTTAAACATTTTACTTTTGCTAATAGTAAAAAGCTAAAGGCAAGTAAAGACTTTGAACTATCAAGTCAGTTAAGAAAATGAAATAAATTTGACAAACATGTTATTCTAGTGGTATTTTTTTAAGTTTCTGAAAGATGGAATATTATTTTATTTGAAATGTTTTGTAAAATCTTACTTGAAAACATAAAACTGAGAGAAATTAAGACACTTTATAGTGTTCTAGAAACTGCAATGTAGGAAAAAGATGCAGTGAGATACAGAAGAGAACAAAATATTTTTCAGTCACAAGCATGAATTTAAACAAAAGTTGCATTGCTTTTTTCAAACTAGGTTGTGTAAAATTAGAGATAATTGATCAGAAACACTGAGGTTTTTGCTTTGCCTTTGCAATAGGTGTTAGATAACTCAGCCCCAGTCTCTGTAATTGGTGGCTGTTACTCAGTTATTCTCCACTCTCCATTTAATATTATTTGGAATGCGTGTCTGTCTCCATTTCCTGTCTGAAGGGATAATGTTTCAAACCCTCTAAGGATGCTATCCAGATAAATCCATTATGTATGCAATTATTCTGTGCTGTGGCAGAACACAGTGCTAGGTAGACATTCTGATGGTGCTGAGTCTTTCATGGGCCCGTGGCAACTGCCAGTCTCTTGGCATGCACACAGGCAGAATTTGCCTGCTGAATAAAGACTGAGACAGCAGAAGAGCATCAATAAGCCTGCTGTACTTTGTCCTGAGCTACATAAGTAGCTCAATACAATACAATCAGTATTGAGGGATAATCTCAATCTTATGTTTATCAGTCCAATACCTTTAGTAATAACAAATACTTGATCAAAAGCAAAACTGAGAGCTAACTGGGTAGATGATATTGAGGCCAGCATTATATCCATGTATCATATAAATGTGGCATGAAAGTAAATTTATCCCAGCAATAAACCCATTGTATAGGATGAATAAGTCACAGTATAGAGAGAATGAAGAATTGAGTATTCATTAATTTCCTACATGCATGTGTCCCTGTCTTCACCCAGGACAGAGAAACTGCAGAGAATTGCAGCCTCCTTAGCAGGCTCTATACTTGTGCTAACTCTGAGGTTTATCATGGGAAAATAAATGCTAATAGGTTCTAAAAATCCACAGGACTTGGGCTGAGGTTGCTCTGGTGAAATCTGAAGTTGCTATGGTCAGTGCAGAAAGGTGCCTGGTGGAGGCTGGTTGCAGAATGAGGGACTAGTCACTGGGCGGCTCCTCAGTTATACCTATCAATGGATCAGGATGGGTGAGCTTGACACTAATTTATGAGTTTTTACTGTCCAGCATTGAATTTTATGAGAGTGACTTCTCAGTCTCAACCTGGAAACCAGGACAAGTGTTCACTTAGGCAACAGACCAGTTTTGGTGGCATTTTGACCATCAAAGTATCTTTTATTTTCTTAGATCTCGTGTTTAAGCTGATACAGTGCATTCTGTATCAGGAGACAGTGGCATTTTCATTAAGGTTAATTAATATTTGGATGAGATTGTTGTTTTATCTTCAATGAGAAAAATTTTGTTCATGCTGTTGCTTGAGGACATGGACTACTCAAAGGATGGCCAAGGACTTACTCATTTGTGTGTGTCAGCTCAAGACATGGAGAATTCTGAGAAGCTGAGAGACTGAAAATGACTCTATATTACTCTCGTTTAGCTTCTGTATTTTGCTGGTCTTTTGGACAACATAGAGGCCTGAAAATATTGAGGTGATGAAGAAGGTTCTTGCTTGTGCTTGCTTAGGGCCATGTATTTGAGAGGAAGTTAATGGTATGTCACAGGTGGTGCAGCCTGGTGCTTCCTTGTTTTGAACATCTGTTTTAGGAGGGAATTCAATGCAGAGACATATTGGGCATCCCATAGCCTTAGTAAAATTTTAAGAGATTATAATTTTGTAAGAGAAACAGTGTCAGAACCTGGCTCTGGTTGTTCTGAATGCATTTAGAATGTTTATTGCTATCCATGCATACAGAACTGTGCTCATATAAGCAGAATTACCCAAATTTAAAATACATTGTTATAAAAGGGCAAGTGGAAGAAGAAATGGAAAAAAAATAAGTTGGTGGCAAGCAATACCAATTGATAGGAGAAAAAGCTCCTAAAAGTATATTAAAAAAATATGGTCAGTGGGAGGTCAGTACTTATTCAACAATAAACAGAATCCTTGCAATAGTTTAGTGAGACATGAAGATGGCAAAATTACCAATGACGCAACAGGTACAAAGGTTCATAAGGTACAAAGGTATTAAATATATGCAAAATTATTCAATATGTATTTCTGCTCTATGTGGAAAAATTGTGCTTACAGTTTATCATGTTGGTGAATTCCTTTCTGTTCTATTAGTAGCTAATAAGGTCGTTTAGTAGAAACGATTTTGCTTTTATATCTTTGTAACTCATGAAAGCAGGATAGTAGAAGGACTATCTAGTTTTAGGATAAAATTATCACTGAAAAAATCTCAGAGGTCTAGGGAAAACCTGCTCCTTGTAGGCCATGATGATTATTAACATTTGAACAACTGATGTAGGGGTATAATGAGTTTTCCATCAACTGAAGTTTATTGAAATAAAGGTTTGATCTCTTGCTTAAATACGTGTTCCTTTTCAAACATAGTATGGGCTGGCTTCATGAGGAAATTATCAAGTGACATAGTGTGTGTTCTGTTCAGGGTGTCACACTAGAGATCGTCATTGATCCTTCTGACCTTTAAATCTGGAATAAAATAAATCTGGAAATCTTATCTGTCTTAACACTGTAGCCATTTCAGGCTGAGGTTTCTAGAAGGTTTAAGTTAAATATTGCCATGGTTATTATGATAGGGTCTAGAGTTCACATTTCTTCACTTAGTTGTCTCATAGTTTCCCAATCTGTATTGAGTCTCTCAGTTTCATTCCGGGATCAAGTCCTGAGGCTCCATATATACATTAAGGCAGAGACTGTATTTATGGTGTGTCTTGTACAGTACGTACTCCAGTGCTTGCGTAATTGTGGTAAAGTTGCAAAATGTGATTGAGCTGCTATTAAAATGCATACAGCTGTCACCAGAGCAGGTAGGTTGTGAGCTTCTGTCTGCCTTATAAGACAGAGTACAAGAATTATGTTTTTATTAGTCACACTCTGCTCTGAAAATCATTCCCCTTCATTAATTTTTCATTATAGCTGTGATCAGTGGAATTGCTTTTAGTTAAGAATTTGAATTATTTAAACCCAAAATCGAAATTCCAAATTAGCTTATTCATAGACACAAGCCATGCCTGCTCTTCGTGCTTACTCCAGTGTGCTACTGTGATGTCTGTGGAACAGATGACTCCTGTGTCCAGGCTGAGAGGAGAATGGTATATCCTGGAAAATGAGGAGTGGAACTAAAAATAAAGACACTAGTGCCACTGGAACCCAAAACATTCTCAGATCCCATCTTACCTCTTGTGGGAAGTCAGACACACAGAGAGAGCTATTCATGTGGTCCCTCTGGACATCTGAATCAGCTGCAGGTGCAGCCAGCTTCTACACCTGGTACTGTGGTGGTAGGGAGAAAGGTTCCAACCAGCCCTGAAGGCTGCACATTTGTACCTGAGTGAGAAAGTCTTGCTGGATCAAAACCAACTCCATGCAGAGCCAGTGAGAGGTACTGCATAAGTTAACTAGTTTAGGCTGATTCAGTAAACCAGTTTGAGCTGATGAAGACTTGACTAGAAATTTTGGGATGGCTAGTTCAGGAAGGGCTTTTATCCCTATGTCATTCAGCTCTGCTAGGAACAAATGAAACTTTTGGAGATTCTGACAGGCTATCTGCTTACATGTTGAAATGTACAATTAATAGATAAGATAATTGAAGATAAGATAATTGATATTATAAATTGATTATTGATAACAGATAATTGAAGAGGTGTGCAATTGGAAAGAAACTTAGCTGAAAATAATAGCTGAAGATACTCTTTCAGTCTAGCATAGCAAGGATTCAGTCCACGTACATGCTCCTTTTCCATTAACGATCAAAAATTTTTAAAATAGTTTTAAAATGTCTTTCTCAGCCCATGAAAATGGTTATTTTGCAAAAAAAGTCAAATATTTCTTGTAGAAAGTTTAAATATTATGTCTTCAAATATCTTTATAAATGTCTACTGGTTTTGACTTGGGATTGAGTGTATTTTCTTGGCAGTAGCTGCTATGGGACAGTGGTATAGATTTGCTGGAAACGGTGTTGGTAACAAGGTGATGTTTTAGCTGTCCTTGAGCAGTGCTCACACAGTGTCAAGGCCTTTTCTGCTCCTCACTATGTCCCACCAGTGAGGAGGCTGGAACGGGTTACAAGGAGTTGGGAGGGGACACAGCACAGGCAGTTGAGTCCAAATCATTACAGGGATATTCCATCCCGCAAAGCATCAAGCTCAGCAGATAAAGACAAGGGAAGAAGGAGGAAGGAGGGGACATTTGATATGATGGCATTTTTCTTCCCAGCTCACCATTACATGTGTTGGAGCCCTGCTGTTCTGGGGGTGGCTGAACGTATGCCTGCCCATGAAAAGTGCTTTTTTTTGCTTTTCTTGTGCTTTTCTTGTGCTTTTCTTGTGCTTTTCTTGTGCATGCAGCTTTTGCCTTTCCTACTACACTGTCTGTATTGCAACACATGAGTACACTCACTTTTACTCTTCCTATTCTTTCACCCATTCCATCACAGGGGAGTGTGTGGGTGGTTGGATAGGGCTCAGTTGCCAGCTGGGGTTAAACCATTACTATATGGTTAATATTATAGGATCTACGTACACACACACACATATATATCTGTGTGTGTGTGTGTATGTGTGTGTGTGTATTGCATATAATCTGAACCACATAGAATGTTTTCCCTGCTTCCCATCCTTGCCTGAGACACCTCTAGTGGCCTTCCTTGCTCTCTGTGTGCCAAGGCCTACCTATCCCGGTTCTAGAGTTTTTAGTTTCTGTCTCCTCTTCATGCACAGTTCTGCCTGCTGCTGCTTCTGTGCCACATAGTGGAGCTCAGGAGTGGCATTCTCCATCACCAGTGCTCACTGGAGTCAGGGCCAGCCCAAAGCATAGTAAACACACCAAGGAGCATGAGAGGAACTGCAAATTATTCTCTATTTGCACCAATTCTATTTGTGCAAACTGCTGCTAGACATACTTCCCCTTGAAAAAGCTGGCATCGGTGGTATTACCATGTGGCTAAAGAAGATTACTTTTAAAGTAGATTGATGGGATTTGTGGTGAAGATGCAGCCCACTGTGGCACAGACAGCAGAAATCTCCACTCTAGCACTGACCTGAATGGGGAGTCCTGAGCTGGAGTGCCTTGTTTCTCCTGTGTCTCTTTATGTCCAAGTGTTTTTTGGTTTTTTTTTTTTTTTTTTTCTTTTTTTTTTTTTTTTTTTTTTTTTTTTTTTTTTTTTTTTTTTTTTTTTTTTTTTTTTAGGGTTTTTTTTTTTTTTTTCCTTTGGTTTTTTTTGTTTTTTTTTTTTTTTTTAATAAGGGATTATTTTTCAGCCTGAGCACAGCAGTAGACAGTCTGAGCTTTCTGGATCTGAGCTGGCACAGAGGGACAGTACTTCTGGCTCCAGAGTTAGCACAAGTGGGGCCAGCTCACTATACCAGTATAGTGTACTTCAGACTTAATTCTGTGTTCACCTTGTTGGGCTATTGAGATGCTGTTCTCTGGGTGAGAGGGGCCAGCCACTGTCTCTGGTAGTTGGCAGGATGGAGGTCTGCATCTCTTTCAAGCAACAGAAAGTGTGCCTAATATTTTCAGAAATATTTCTACTCACTTTAAAAACCAGTCTTGTACTGTTACTCAGATTAAAAAGGGACATTTTAATTCCTGCATGTGAGGTAAGTAAGGAATGTGAAACCTCCCCCTCTGGATGGGAGTGTTGCCGCCATGATACCCCAGAGATTTTGTTTTCTTTTTTCCAGTGCTGCAGCTAAGTCATTACTGAGTGACTGGTGGGTGTCATGTCAGCCTTGGATCACTGTATTATCAGTATTGACCTCTGTAGAGAGATCTCAAATGCCCTGGGTGCAGCAGAAACTGTAAAAGGCAGCAAAGAAACGAAAGGCTTTCTGTGCACAAGAATCTTATGGAAATTAATTTTTTACCTTGTTTTTGGAGAGTAGTGTCATATTGATACAATTCTTCTCTATGAAGGCATTTTTCATAGTGCTTAGATTCATGCATGAAATCATCTTTATCTATTTGGAGGAGCAGTTTGATCAATTACAAATGTAATCCTGTTGCTCTGATTTTTATAAAACTTTCTAAACCTTCTGATATTTACATATTAATAAAGAAATTTCTCACACACTTTCTGTAAACAACTCACTGTTTTTGCATTCCTTCATGAGAAGGAAAAGTTTGATGTCTGTCCAGTGTCTTTGGAGAGGTGGCACTGTCACTCTCCAATCCACTGTCACTTTTGGAAAACTATAAAAGACAAAGTCAAACAATAAAGCTTCACTTCTCCTGTCCACCTGAGCTGCGGTGTGTATCTGTGTTCTTTTGTGTCCTATAGGGACATAATTCCTCACTGTTGGGAACTGAGAAGGCTTGGTAACACTTGGTCTGCAAGGCTTGCATAGATTTATCACTTATTCTGGGCCAGAATTTTATAGACAGGCAATTTCACGGTTCCTAATTTAACCACATCAGAATGTCTTAAAGGTCTCTTAAGCTGTAGCTGTTCTGAAATCCTTTGCTGTTGATTAATAGCTCAGTCTGCTGCCCATGAGCAATATTAGCACCTTTCTATGTGACATTCACAGTCAGTTCTAATCAGATTATAAAAGTAAAATATCATATAAAATATGTAAGAACAGCTCTTTCCAGATTATTCAGAAACAGTCTGATAAGTACTTTGTGATTGTTCTGGTAAACACATAAAAATCATCCATCCAAGATCTTTTGATAAATCACCACTAAACAAAAAAAGAAGGTAATATTTTCCTATGCTCTTCTTGGTGCCAGGTCAGGGGAACTTCCCATTTACTAAGAAGCATGGATGTAGGTTTTTGTAAAGATCTGTCTACAAGAGAAGGTAAAGTTTGGCTGGGTCAAACTGTGCCATGTCTGGGTCAAGGTGTTCTGGCTGATGACATTGTGAGCAAGTACAGACTTGGGCACAGAGTCATGCAGAGAGAACTGCAATACAGATTCTCCATCCAGTTTTGTGAGGCAGGCCTGTGTATATAAGCAAGTCTTTGTGTAGCCATGGTATTAACATACATAGAACAGATGAGATGATTCTGGCAGTATGGTCAGATTCCTTGCCAAGTTTCCAGTAGTTTAAGCATGATCTAATTTGAAATAATTAAATCTGTTACTTTTTTTGGGGGTTTTTTAGAAAGTCTTTCTCATCTATAGGGCTCTGAATATCATCACTGCAATCATAGCTAGAATAGTTTTCATAATAACTTGTAAGTTTAAGTGATAAAATTTACAAAACTCTCTGTAAACAAAAGTTTCCAAAGCAGATTGCTAACTTGTGGTCCTGAACACTTTCCCAATAGTTGTGCCATAAGGTGTTGTAGAAACCATGGGTTTAAGCTTGTACAGGTTTTATAAAGCTGGCCTGTAAAGTTTAAATCCAGACCTATATCTAGAATTCAGTTTCTTAAATCCATGTTACAACTTCTACCAGATTGCTGTCTGATGAAGCTCCTAAACATAGAAATCTAGATCTGATTTGCTATTTGATCTTAAACCAATGTGCAAATTGAACACAGAAAATATGACAGAAAAGTGTGGGGTTGAGTGGAAATGCGGGGACATATGTTTTATATTTCATTTAGCTTGTTAGAAAACATTAGGCTCTTGACTTCTGGTATATTAAAAATATAATTGCACGTGATGGAAATTTACAATTCAGACTTTATTTTGCCTTTCTTGTACAAATTTCTTGTGAATTGTAGCACAATTAATAGGTAAAATTCAAGATTTGTACTACCCACGTTTCTAAAATCAATTCCTTCAAATATCTTGAAGTCTAGACAACAATAATGTAAATCTTTCTCATAAATGGACATGTGCAGACATACAAACTTAGAATTTTCATTTGAAACTAAAGGAATTCTATAGCTTCAGCCAGTGAGAACCCAGGTTTCGTTTATCATAGTTTTCTTGTATTCTTAAATTGTATTTGTATTCAGTTTCGTTTGAATACGTTTTTGATTTGTCCAAACAGCAGATGGCTGTGATAAAGTGTCTGTATTTAACTTGGCACTTTCCATTACACATTCCTTTACTATTCATAGCACACCAGTCTTAGTCGTCTCCAGTACACATAAAAGGAAGCACTTTGACTTGCAGATACAGTTGCCCTCAAGTATGTGAGTAGTTACAAACCCACAGCATTATTGCTTTTTAACAGTGGGAAGACCACATACTAGATATAGAAGGTGGATATTTTTCATCTCTGCCACTCTCATGAAATATGAGATACTGGAATAGAAACTGAAGCTGTGTCTGCAGTAAAGAACCCCTGTATTTAAAATTAGATTAATGTAGAGCCCATGTTCCTTGAGGGGAGGCAGGGATTATCGTTGGCAGAAGAATTTGCTCATGAAGACAGGGTTGTGGGATTTCAGCTTAAACTGTCAAGCAACATGGACAATTAAATACTCATCTGATTAAATAACAAGACTACCTAAAATGTGTAAGAAAAAAGGCATTTGTGCAAGAGCAATATAAGGTTTCACAAAGAAGAATTTGGTGCTTTTGTAGGTAAAAATTTTTTTCTTCAGTTGTTATGGTTAAACAAAACCAATTTGCTAAAATGTCTGGTTTTCTTTCAAATTACTTTGACAGAAAACATAATTTCTATTTATTGTGTTTTCAAGCAAATAAAGTCAGGCAAATAAATTCTTTTTTCTTATAGTTTGAAACATGCAACACATTTGTAAAAAAGTAATCTCTTGGGAGTTTTTTGGTATAGAAGCTTGAACTGTGGAAATAGAGATTTTTCTCTTGATGGTATCTTTCAGTTTGTGTGTTTTTCCAGAGAAGAATTTAATCTCAGAAATTAGAAACCAGATTTTTTTGGTACATAAATTAGTATAAGATTCACAACTTGTCCATTCCTATTTTAATGTTTATGACTATCTATGACAAATGCTTATTCCTTAGAAATACAATTCCTGATACTTAACTCAAAACTGTGCTCTGTTTTTGTATGTTATCAAATACTTTTTTTTCTCCTGCTGGGATTAGCCAAAGTTTGCTACTGTTCAAACACCCTGGGTATTCAATTAATGGGTAGCCCGAGGCAAGCAGTATAACATTTCACACTAAATAGTAAACTCAGTATACAGAAAAATATATACAAAGAATTTCCTTTAATAAATACAGCTACATGTTTACTACACTCTAAAGCATTGCATGACTGATACTTTGTTACATTAAGAATGATTTTTATCTCACCGATAACTATAGACATGGTTTTAATTCTTTTCCACTCAGTTCTTCATTTCAACAACCAATATGCCATCATGGCAGAAAAGTGCCGACAAGTCTTTGTTCTCCACTCTGTCAGGTAATTTGTACTGTCTGGTGAAGCTTCTGGATATGAAACCATGTTCGTCCATCCTGGGTCCATGCTGAGCTTTAATCAGGAGCCAGCCTTCAAAAGTCTGGATAATGATATCTTCAGGGCGGAACTGCACAACATCCAGCAAGACCCGAAAGTGTGTATTTTCCTCCTCCTGGCTGCTCTTCCCAGCTCCAGCTGTGCTTTCTGTGGCACACCTTTGGTTGCTTGATGCAGTGGTCTCAGGGCCTGGCAAAGCATATAAAAGGTGGTTGAGTTTGTGGGCTTCCAGCTCTTGGTCAACGAACTGCTCCTGGTAGCGTACAGGAGTTTCCACCCAGTGTCTTACAACAGCTTCTGCCATTGCTATGGCAGAAAGATCAGCTGCTATTCCTGCTGTGTCGGGAAGCTTCAGAGTCAGATTGAGCTCTTCTCAGCTGAGTGTCTTACCCACAGACCGGTCTATCAATTGATGTCGCCTTTCACTTTTAGAACAAGCAGAGCTCAACATTTCATGCAGTGTCCTGTCTTCCAGTGCTGTGAGACTTGTTTCATCTTTTATCCACTAACAATAGAGCGCTATTTATAGTGCTACAGTCTTGAGTGGCTTCAACACATGCACGGCTTTCATGCAGGATTAGTAAAAGCAAAATTTTAATGCACCTCTTCTTATTGCAATATCATGCTGTTTATAATTATGAATAATGATTACACAGATAATGTGAAAAGTATTTTTATGTAAATGGAAGTTCAATACTTCTGTTTTTCTAAGGGATACATGGCAATAAGTACAAACTCTGTATTTCTTCTAATTAAAACATGGGAAAAAAGTGAGGGAAGAGGTTTAATTAACTTGGCAGTAGGAATGGAGCAGATTTCAGGTTAGCTAAACTGTAAAGTTAGCAAGTGCATTGGACATTTTTGCAGAAGCTGTGCATAGGTGAAATTTAGGCATGGTCACCCCAGGACACCATGTTTTTGGCGGGAGGAGGGAACCATCTCTGCCCAAAAAGGGGGAGCCTGAAGGGCTGAATCTGCAACCTTAGTGACCTACAAACACAGCAGAGATGTCTTCAACATGTCAGGGAGTCAAACACAAGAGTGCAGAAAGAACTACAGTGAAAGCTCATGTTTCATAGCTGCCAGAAAAGGGTAGAGTTATTTTCTCCCAGCAGCATAGTAAAGACCTTTTAAATCCTTAATGCTATCACATTGTCCCAGTGATCTTCATATTCTGTTGCTTAATATCTTGAATCTGTGGTCTTATCTACTGCATGTGTCTGCAGAGCAGGACTGATGACCTCTAAGGCTCTCTGAGGTTTAATTATGAAATCACAAAATGTTTGGGAATGGAAATGACCTCTGGAAATCATCTAAACCAACCCCCCTGCTAAATCAGATTCACCTAGAACAGGTTGCACAGCATCATATCCAGGTGGGTTTCAAATATCTCCAGTGAAGGAGCTTTTACAACCTCTGGCTTGTAATCTTGTAGCTATTCTGTGATTGCAGGGCAGATAATGCCTACTGAGGTCAATAGTTTGTTAAAGAGCTAAGAGAAAAGTGCAATAAAGAGGGAAAAATAACTTCTAAATTTTAGTGTGTTTGAAGAAAATCACTCTAGCTGAGCTTGGTAATGTAAAGCAGAATGTGTTATCGCAACTGATGGAGAAGATTTTTTTATTTGATTTGGTAGTGCACTAAGAGTTGCCCTCGTGCTAGAAGTAATCAAATAAGTTACTTTTATTCCTTCTTGTTTGGCTATTGTTGTTCAGAGTTCTGTCTCTCTCTTGTCCTTAATGTTCCATTACCATAGTAAATATGAGATCTTTGGTTGCTAATGGAGTAATGAAGAAAGAGGCAATTAAACTTTGATATTTATCAGATACTGACTTCTTTATTGCATTAATAGCAGAGCAGGATTACCAGATGTATGTGTAATTAAAGCTTTAAGGCTGCTTTTCTATTTTAAACTTAGAAAGGCTGCATTTGGAAGGTAAGAAAATTTTCAAAAGTTCAAGATAACTTATATTAATGGCCAACTGTTTAATTGAGTATTGTGGGAGAGGGGTATTGTAAGGAGACAGGCTACTTTATTTAACTATTGGCTCTCCTCCTGTTAAAGTATCCTCCAGAAATAATTTAAAATGCAATTCTGAATGTATGACTGACTAAAATAGTGGTAAAACCAATCTGGAGCATTGCCTGTTATCTGTTCAACAGCTGTTTTCTCTTTTGCTGGCAAATGATTCAGCTGAGGAAACTTTAACCCTGAAGTGAAGCAGTATGCCTAACTGGTTGTGATATTATGCTTATACAGATAGCTGAAAACTGTTGCTGTCCCTAATTAATTCTGTGATGATAGCCTGACTTACTTTACTTCAGTTTAGCACTTCATTAATAAATATACTGTACAGGAGGATAACTTTTAAATTTTGTTTTATTTATTCCCATTATCTCTGGAAATGATAAACTTACCCATAGTTACTCTTCAGATGAAAACACAAGTCACCATCTCACGGCAAGTCACTGTGGGACAGCTGTATCTATTCGCAGAAATAGCTGTGTTAGTATTTCAAACATCTGTGTTAAGCATACTTGAATCTGTCTGGTTTACTTAGCATGAAAAAAGCTTTGAATACCCTTTAAATTCATGTTGTATTCAAAATGCTGCAGAAGGTTATAGGATCCCTTTCTACTCTGCAGGATGAGAAATCAGATTTTGATAATGAAGCCGTGGAGCCTATTGCTGCTTTCCAATCCTGCCCTCTCCTCACTTCAGTCCTTTCTCTCAGTTTGTCACCTGTGGGCTCATGAATTAGCACAAGGATTTTTATCTCTTTGTTACTAACATGGGGAATATGCGAAGTGGGATAGGCAAACACCCTTTATCTTCAGCTTTCAAGTTTAAAGGTGGGTGCGTACAGTGCTGCAACACTGAGGCACTTCTGATGCTTATGGTGCCGTACTCTTCAAATACCTATAGTAGGATTCGGTCCAGCAATATGATTTAATAACGATTGGTTGCGGTAGTCTTTTTAAACCTTCAGAACTGATCCGATCGGAGCAGCATCGATGTCTTATACCGCCATCTGTGCCTCAGGTTTTGTTTCCCGATTTTGCTGTCTGCGAAGGCCTCTTTCCAAGCGGGTAGGCCCCCGCCGGCTGCCCTGGGAAAGCACTGCAGAGCTGTTCCTCCGAAGCAGCAACGGGCCAGCTCGGCAGTCCACGCCGTCCCTCGCTGCCCGCAGAGGTTCCCGGTGTCCGTCTCTCCCGCGTGCTTTCCAGGACGCCGGGATGCGCGGACGCGGCCGGCCGGCGCGGGACCTGCGGGGCACAGCGACATCTGGCGAGGCCGGGCAGCGGCGGCCGGGC
>VXBU01015938.1:77700-88562 GCA_013400315.1 Bombycilla garrulus | reverse complement strand
ATGTGGGAACTGGAACAGAACAGAAAGCCCTGACCCACTAATTTCCAGAGGACAAGAGCTACCAAACCTGTCTACAGAATCACTACTTCAGCAAAACCACCTCATCTAAACTGCTGCCACGACGCTAACTAACAAAGTATCAAATTATATTCTAACTCTATCAATAATTTTTTTATTTTCTTTATATTACTTGCATATATTTTACTTTTTCCTATTAAATTATATTTCTAACTTAAAGTCTCACTAATTTTACTTTCAAACCAATACAACAAGGTAGGACAGGCATATGTGTGTCTACATAATTGTGTTAATTTGAATGCACATGCCTGCATACATCCAGGGACTGCAGCAGGACTGCTGAGGACATCAGGGGCCAGAACTGGGGAAAGGAGGCACGGGCCATGGAGAATCTACAGCTCTCTGTATGTGCTGAATAAAGAAACTGAAGGCTTCAACTCATCACCATCCAAATGTCCATTCGAATTACAATTTCTCATAAATATAGAACATTTAATGCTGTATAAGACATTATAGACTTTTAGAATAACAGATAATACGTAGAGCAATGAAAATGCAGATCTCCATTAGCAATAACTGACAATAGCCTTTATTTGGTCTATACAAAACAGATTCTTAACCATTTACCTTATTGTTAATTCACAGTTACTTGTCTAACCAACATTAGGTCAGACGTATGTAGCAGGTATTGCAGTTAAAGAGTTTCAACCTGAGAAGTAATGCCAGTTAATACCACATTAAAAAACAATTCCAATTCCACCTTAGAGAATCTCCTTGTTAAAGGAAAAAGAACAAAACTCATGGAACAATTTGGAGTCTGCAGCAGAACCCCCATCTCAAAGGGACCAATAGCAAATTTTTGTTGGACATTGGATGGGTACAGCACTCTGTACAGTCTTCTCTGCCCTGGTTCTAATGCTGGGCCACCTTGGTCTTACTGGGGCAGAAGGGGTGAGATGTGTCATCTTTTATTACTGTGCTATAGTCAGTCTAGTCTTTTTAAATAGCAATGTACCTTTCCTGAGTGTCAGAAAAAGAAACAAAATAAAACCAAAACTGTGCAGGTACACACGACACGTTTTACAATGCAGGAGAATACAGAATGGGGTCACTCTACAGTATTTTGAAGACAACTGAACTGCTGGTATACACTGACATTACTCTTCATAACTTTCTGTTGTAATATAAATGCAATTACTGGTTCTTTCTCAATAATAAGTAGCATTTCTCATCAGAATACTAATACTATAATCTCTTCAAAGATGATTTTTTCCACAAACAAATGACTATCAGAGTTAGCTCTCTGGTGCTTTAAATCAGACAATGCTAATACAGATATATTTGATTTGTAAAAATAAATTAACTGTCAAATAATATTATTCTAAATGAGTTGGTAAAAACAAACAAACAAAACAAACAAAAAACCCCCCAAAAAAATCAAAAACAAAAAAAACAAGGTGACTTATTCCCCATTTTGGAACATTATAAAATGTGCTGTTGGTTTAATTTCCAGAAAAATAGACCCCTTAAAGCTTTTCTACAATGTTTTTTTTTCACTCATTCTTGTTCAAACAAGAAAAAATTTTCTCAAATGTTCACGTGTCTCATTTCATGAATAAAACATTTTAAGACTTAAATGGGATATTGGATAGCTATTTTCTGTCATTATAATTTTTTTCCAAATGTATCTCTAAACAAGAAATATGAATAATTGTAGACTTATACATACAACAGAAAATGAAACACTATAAAATTGCTTGGCAATATAAAAAGCCCCGCACAACCATCACTTCCCAAAAGAGGTAATCAGCAACTAACAGACTAGCCTGTGCAGATCTGTTGGAAGAATGCTGGGACAACATACTATTTGTAGAGAAGCTATTTGTGCGCAGAAAGAAGCAGCAGAAGGTTTTGAACCCAGCCTTAATTTGCACAGATTTCTGTGTATCCTTCCAAAAACGAACCAAGGCTCCATCAGGGTTTGGCAGACTTAGCAAGGACAATCTATTATGTTTCTGCTTCTCAACTAAATATGTTTCTCTATCTCCCTTGAAAATTACTGTTCCTGTGTCAGAGGCAGCAGCACAGAGATCTGCCTATCGCTGCCCTAGTCCACAGCCTGGGGTACCAGTGTCAGCCCTGCTTTCTCCACGATTTGAGCCAGGACACCAAGGCGTTGTCTGCAGGTTGCTGAAGCACAGCCACCCTTTCCCTCCTGCTGCCACTGCTGCAAACTGGGTAATTTACCACAGAAACACTTCATCTTCCCAATTTACAGAGGCACTTGAAGCAACACATGCCTGCTGAGAAAGTGGAAATTGGGAATACAGATGGGTACCTCTGCATATGTGTAAGGGCACAGCAATGTGCCACAGTCACATCCCACCTGCTTGGACAGGAAGGGTAAGAGCTGGCTAAGGGCTGCAGAAAGGAGGAGGAGAGATGTAGGGTTCCTCTTTCTCCCATAAGCCAGTTTGTTGACCAGAGGCTGTTAGACTGCTCTGGGTCAGCAACTTGTGTTAACACATAAGAGAATAAAACTAAAAAATGTAACAGACCGAGGCAGGGAGATGCCTGAAATAGCACCTCATGGTGTGTCATTCCATGAGATTATATTTATGTTCTCTTTAATATGAAGGCTGACCTCCCCTGCCTTCTGCTCCACCAAACAGGCTGCTAAAAGGAGGTGGCTGCAGTATTCAAGGCTGTTCTGCTGACCACCTTCTAATTAAGGTAGCAGATAATCATGAAGGAAACAAGATTTCAAGTCTAGTTTGACCTCTGTTGTCTGACCTTGCTAACCCAGTTCATTACAGATTGCTCCAGGTAACAGAGGGATGTTCTGTCTGCCTCCTTTCTCCCATACACAGTTTATGCCACAGGTAACTTTTTCCCCATCTCTGTTCATTCTCAAGCCTCTCTCTGTCTCCCCGACCACATTTCCTCTAAGCCCTACACCATCTGTGCAAGCAGTCCTTCTCTTTATGCACACTGTTGCATTCTATTCTTTCTCTCTCTGTCATCTATATTTAGTCGTTTTCCTGTTTATTCATCCCTCCAGAGAGGGGTATTGTTGAATGTGAAGTCAGAAAGAGAAACAATGTAGTCAGAGCACAAATCCTTTCAGAGGAGTATCTGGGACAGGAAGCTGTGCAGGACTTGGAAGGATAGAAAACTTTTTAAGATTAATCAGATGCAGAGATCTGAATATAAATCTCTTAGAGCACCCTGATCAAAGCTCAATACCTAAGCAGGGGAAGAAACAAAGGGAGCAAAGACATGCAAGGAAACAAACTATTCTGACATTACAATTTTTTTTGTTCTCCGTAAGATAAAACTCTTTCGATTTGGAAACCTTACAGTATTTGTGTGTCTTTGCTCAAACTACCAGGAATCTCTGAAAATGAATCCAAAGTGAGTAAATGAATTAAGCTTCATGAAAAGTGTACTTAAATACTTCTGGGGAGTTCAGGGTTGGTTGGTCCAGAACCAGAGTGCTTTTAGTGTAGCAGTAGTAAAGCGTAAACCTGGTTCTTTAGAAGGCAGCTGCAGTACCACTGAAATCAGGACAGGTAAGAGCCATGGTGGCACAGTAAAGACCTCCAGTGCAGTGACCAGAGAGTGTCTGTCTGGTCTGAGGGACTCTTGAACAACAAATAAATTGAGTGTTTCCCATCTTCAAGTCTCTAAGAAAAATAAGTGGCTTATGAACGAACAGGTTGTGAAATAAAACAGAGGTGTACTATCATGGGGAAGCTTGGCAGAGTGGGTATTCTCTGCAAGTGAGAGCTATTTATCATTAAGAAATATAGCCCAGTGGAGAACACATACATCTAATTATTTGAACCAAAAGAAATATCTGAATTTTTTCTTTGGAGTTTTACCATTATAATTATGCAGATAAAAATACAGAATCAAAAACTCTCATAGTCCTTAATATTATGCTAATAAATGCATTGGCAACCCAGAGAGAGTTTTGAGTGCAAGACATTAACTTCTCTAGCATGATGAACTATGAAAGGAAAAGCTGGAAAGGTTTGTAAAGCAGCACAGATATTTGAAAAACTAAAGAGGTATGCAACTGGTGATTTCATTATTAAGCCACATTTGTCACTAGTCGATGGTGCACAGTGTGTACTAGAAAAATGTCAGTGCAAAGGCAAAAACATCTCTCAGTGGTTAGGACTTAAATAGGAATGATGACCTGCTCTCCATGACCTGCAGACATTCTCTGGCCAAAGGGGTACAACACCAGAAGGGAGAATATGTGGTGACAGAAAAGGGATAATTTAAACTGAAAGAGGCTAGATTTAGATAAAGTATTAGGAAGAAATTCTTTATTGTGAAGGTGATGAGGCTCTGGAACAGCCTGCCCAGAGAAGTTATGGATGCCCCATCCCTGGACATGTTAAATATTGGGTTGGATACAGCTTTGAACAACCTGGTCTAGTGAAAGGTGTTATGGCCATGGCAGGGAACTCAGAACAAGATTATGTTTAAGGAGCCTTCCCCAGCCCAAGGCATTCTATGAGAAAGGGAAAGGCTACAGAGTGGAAGGGAGAGCAGCAGAAAAACCTCAGAAGTTTCAAGGAAAGTACATTTGCAGCATGAAATTATCTGCTGAGCTTGTTTGCTTCAGTTAGTGGCAAGAATGGTGGTTAGTGGCAAGATATTTAAACAAGGGGAGGCAAGTGGCTTAGTCTAGAAGATGGGCTTCAGCAGTGGAACAGAAGATGCATCTGAAGCAACTGGGAAAGAGATGCTTTCATTAGGAGCACTTTTCAGGGACAGGAAGAGCCTCTTACAGACCAAAAGGGAAAAAATCTACACCTGTGGGGACAGGAGACTATATAGAAAAATAGTTCAACCCTGAGAACAAAAGGGAAAGAACAAGATCATAAATTGTTCATTTCTGACCTGAAAATAATTTTAAGAGGAATTTAAACCCTAAAATGGAGAAGAAATTATTCAAATAAATTGCACAATATCAGTTTGGAGATAGATTTTCATTAGTTTAAAAAAAAAAAAGAAGTTATCTTTTTTAGCAATTGCAGATCAAATGGAATGTCAGCAGCAAGAATGTGAGCTGCTGATCTGTCTGGTGACCACCAGAACTAAACAGTCCTCTACTGTGAGTCAATGAGAGGCTGTGTACAGTATTATGAGATCAAACTCTAATCCTCTTAGTACCATTTTCCATGGAAAAACTGCCATACTATAAGTATTTACACCGTTAAATGCATTATTCATGTAAATGCCATATATACACACACAAAACATGGCTGTAATTACAACATATTCCTTAGAAATTGTATCATCTGAATCCTATACAAAAACTCTCCTGAAAAAGAGCAAAGACCACTAGACATTATTTTATTGCAAACAACAGAACAGGCTGTCTGTTAAAAATATGTGCATAATCTGTTTAGTGTAAAACATTTTTATACGTGCCTACACAAGTCCCCTTCTCTCCTGTATGCATTGATTTGATCTCATTTGCAATTCAGAGGCCAGGTGTAAGGAGGCTGTGCAAAAGTGGTCAGCTTTAACTCCATTTTGTGGGCCACAGCTGTGTAACACACTGGAATGGCCTGCCCGGGGAGGTGGTGGAGCCACCATCCCTGGATGTGTTTAAAAAAAGTCTGGATGTGGCACTCGGTGCCATGGTTTAGTTGAGGAGTTAGGGCACAGATTTGACTTGATGATCTTGAAGGTCTCTTCCAACCTAGTGATTCTGTAGTCAGATCTTGGCTAAGAAGCAGCTTCACCAAGTGAAGTGTCACCAAGCAGAATCTTGCTTTGCTATTTACATATCATGCAAACATCAGAAAATGTCAAAATTTTGTTGACTGACCCACCTGACTGTTCAGCATGCAAATATGAGACAATAAACTAAGACACTAATTTGATACTGTTTAGTTATATGCAACAGAATTTAAAAGTAATTATTATAACGTACTATTTTAATTACAGCATCAGTAAACACCAATATTCTTCCCAGACTTCCTTAATCCAAATATTCCTGCCTCAGAACTCCTCACTGCACCTGAAAAGCCTCTCTTGCCAGTCTAAATATCCAATTTTATCCAAAGAAATTCATTATTCATGTAATCAAAGCAACAATTAGCTAGCAAGACAGGATATTTCAAACCAACAGTGATATGCTAATTCTGTACCAAGGATTCTAAAAGCTTGTAAGTTTATGCCATGATAATTTTTTCTGATTAATTCTTTGCCAGCCTATACTTTGTAGTAACTTTTATAGGATTTTTAAAATAATTCTACTAAGAAATTAGTATTTTCTTTTTTAAGTTCTGTGAGTTTTTTACTCCATAAATTGTAAACAAATGCCTCTTTTTCTCCCTTGGCACATCACATTTTAAGTGACTTCAAACAATTATCTAATGCATTTCCACACAAAGATGATCACTGAATTCGAAAGGGAAAGACAACCAGTATTATACTACATTGCCTGTCCCTTATAGCAAAAGCAGTAAATAACCTTCTAAATCTCAGTAACCTTCACAAAACAGCACTGCTAGTGACTTCTTCTGCCTCACCCATTACATCAGAAGCAGGAATTGCTAAAACAAAAGAGCTTGCTTACTTGAAAGTAAGGGAAAAACATTAGTAAAAGACAGCACTCTTACAATAAATTACATCATTACTGGGGACTATAGTATTTCAAAGCCCCAATATTTACACAGGGAAATAGACTAATCCACTTGTTTCTACAGCAAATCCAAATACACTTCTCACCAAAAAATCCTATTTTGCTTCCTGGCATCAAAGTCCAGTAATGTTCTGAAAAGAGTGGAGTGAGAAATCCCCATTTCTTATCTTTCTCTCCCACTATCTCCCTCTCTTTGGTTTCTTTAGTGGCAAAGAAATATGCTCCCACTCCCTGTTCCTTCATTTTGGGGTAAAAGTGCTGGCCTTTCTCTAGGTCACTATTTTCAAGAATCTTACAGGAACATTATGTCTTCAAGAACGCTATTTTTTTCTCCCTTTCTCTGTTAAATTTGACAATGCTTTCAAAGCAAAGGACCAGAAAGGGGTTTGGGGGCATGCATAAAGCCTCATTATTTCAGGAATCTAGGCTAAAAATTAATCCAAATCACCAATTGAATTTTTCAGTAAATTTCCTATGTACACGCAGATGACTACATGACAGACACATTGCACACTGACACATCACCATTTCAGAAAGTAAAGGAAAACCAGTGTAATACTCTGACACCCTTGCTCATCCACTACTAGCTGCGAACATCAGCACTTCAAGATTCACTTTGCTGGTTTTATTTAATAAATATGCCTTGAAGAGTTTTAGTTTAGAACGAAAGAACAAAGCACTTTAAGATCAAAGATAAGAGTCTGAATTACACTGAGAAAAAGAGAGATTGCCGATTTCACAGTCTCAATAAATTTTAGAGGCCACATGGATAAAATATTGTGATTTTAGATCCAGATGTAATGCCATGGGCACTTTACCCTCCAACACGATCAAATATAGCCTTCTAAGATCACAGGCTTGGCCAGGGATAACACTCTTTTACACATTCAGTTAAGAGGACAATAATTTTGCGCTAGCCCAAAAGTTGGTCATAACACAAGATGTGCTTAAACATTAAACTACAAGGGTTTTTTGGTATAGTCTTTGTCGTCAACTTGAGGCCACCGGCCAGAAGAGAAGCCAAGGAAGTTTATCTAGAGCAGGTTGCTAAAGCATTCTGCTACATCTCAAGTTTTGGAAAAGAGGAAGGAAGTCTGCTCTATCAACAACAATGCCAGTCTGCCATGGTGTTAAGTGTCCCAACAAAAGCATTACAAGTTTTCTTCTAATTCAGTTCTCATTACAGTTCCAGGGAGGTCAAAAGAGCAATTTGATTTGCTTTTCATTTGAATGATGTAGGTTTGCACTGGTTTAGGTTTTATGCATTGTAAGCTTAACAGAAGTAGCCCTTAACAACAAGGGTAAAGTGCTTTCAGTTGAAGATCTTTTCCACATAAATGACTAAATTAATGCAGGCTAATTTTAACTTTGTCATGGAAATCCTAAGGTGAACAACTACACAAGTTTACACCTTTCAGGAAGTTGATGGATGATGACTGAGCAGAAACCATAAAACTCTGCATGATTTCACACATCTAGAATGACAAGGGACCAAATCATCTCATTTGCACTGTGAGTTCTTTTCATCAAGGTTCAAAAGAAAACATTTAGGGTGAAAACAGAGGCAAAACCGGAACAAAAGCTGTCATGCAACACAAAATGTTAACATTAATATCTTTATTTCACTATTTTCTAAGATATTGTAGATGCCATAGTAACCATGCTTTAAAGTCAGAGTAGAGGTGCCGTGAAAATGGTATTAAATAAAGCTGAAATCCCAGACATACAGACAGATGCTTGTGCTCAACTGGGAGCAGAGCTGAGTCACAGGTATGGAACCCTCAGCAACACACTCAGGAACTGTGAGGCAAGGAGACTCCCTAAGAGTTTTCTCTGCTGCTCTCCCTGAAGGAGAAATGATCACACGACATTTAAACTACAGAAAGCCAGAATGCAGAGATATTTGAAGAGAAATAGGCAAGGACTGTAGTATATGAGATGGGGACACTTCTAAGATATGTAGTAAGTACTGCAACTGAGATTTGCTCCAGAGCCATCTGACCATTGTCCAGCCTCACAAGTCTGTATCATCTCTGAATCAGCACTTCTTCAAACAAAGCTTTATTTCTACTGATTACTGCCAACTTACCTCCGTAAAGTGAGGGTGGAAAGTACCAAAACAGAGGCAGTACAAGTTGATGTGCTTCCCTGAAGAGATGATACAAAATACCAGACAACAACAGCTCTCTGATCCCCAGAAAGATAAATGAGTGCTTGTAGACCGTAGTGGTACTCCACGGAGAGAGCTCTATTCCTATTTCTCTCTCAGTCCCACAAATTTCACACCAGCAGAAAGATTTTAAAAGCTAAGTTAAAAGGGCAAACTTACTCTTGGCTGTTGTGCATACAACCCATTAAATGCTTTCCAAGTCCCCACTTCCCTGGGGATACGTTATAATTACCATGGTTGTGCCTGTGGTTAACAACAAGGAGGAAGAGATGAACACAAAAAACGAGGCAAAAAGAAAACCCTAAACGGATTAATAGAAGAATAAGTGGTCAAGAGCAGAAGCAAAGAACTGATCAGTTTTTCATAAATAAGGCTCTTCAAAAAAGTTATGTGTTTGAAATGACCCAGATCATCTGCACTGGAAAAGATTACAGTTTTAATTCACTCAATTGACACTGTTATGAGAAAGACAGAAATACTAAATCAATACCTCAAAACTTTCCTTACAACTCCAGGGAAACAACTCCTCCCATAACATCACAAATGTCTGCCTATTACAGCATTTCTTTTAATACAAACATTACTCAAAATAGTTTTATGGCTTCTTTTACAACCTGTTACAGAGAGAGAAGGTGCTTTTAAACCAAGGAAGGGAAAAATCGCAGTTAGTGCCATTCACATAATTATCTTTGTTATGGGTAACTTACACCCTTTCATAGTAGAATACCCATCTCTAAGAGTAAATTGGTATGTAAGCTTTATCCTGATGGGTGCAGAGATTTTCAAAAAGGCAGTTGGGATAAAACGTGTATCTTTTGGAAGATAATCACAAGAGGTAGTCTGTGCTTTGGAAGTGACAATCCTCAAAATCATTACCAGTATTCCTTCAGCAAGGGTCAGCTCGAAGATCTCGTTTTGCCTCCCGATCATCGGGACAGAGACTGGGACAGACCCCAAGAAACAGACCCTGGCCTGGCTGAGGGGGGAGATGGTTGCTGCTATGGTACAGTGCTTTGGGCAGAGCGGCTGTCGGGTACAGCACGTATGTTGACTGCCATGGTAAAGCACATACCTGATGTTGATCAGCAATGGGCCTACTCACAATAGACCACGAATCTCCCTGCCTTTTGGCCAGAGGCCACTCGCCTTGGAAAAAGACTTATAAACTGTGACTCTTTGAAGGGACTCTGGAGGTCTCTCCACAGAAGAAGACACGTCTATTGGCTGGGCCCACGAGGACTTAGTCTTGCCATTGGTAGCTATATCCCACCTTCTCTCTCTCCTTCTCTCCCTACTTTGCTCTCTTTCTCTCTCTCCCCTCTATCACATAACTGAGTCGATTAGCACTCAATAAAGTGCTTCGTTGTTTTGTTGAAATTATAGTCCCTTGCTCATTTGCCTCTTACTTTGCACCTTGAGATCGCTCGAACCATCACGATTTCCACCTTGATGTTAAAGCAGATCGTGACATTAAAATTGGCGTCACAGACAGGATTCTGATGCACAGAAGGATGCAAGGTTATGCGTAGTCTGTAACAAGGGAAGGATGTCTCACTCCAGGTGCACCTAGCCCGACACCCCAAAAGGGTGAGCAGCGTTAGAAAGTAAGAGGGGTGATTTGAATTTCTCACAGACTGCACATGCCTCGGTGAAAAGCATCTCCACACTCATTTGAGGGCTCTGTCATCAGAATTTCACAAAGGATCACTTGGTGCAAGAGGCAGGACTGTGTTGTTGACTTGTTTGTGTGAATTTTGACTGCTTGGTGTAGTGAAGAGACAACCTGAGATTTGTAACTAAGGCGTGCCTCCCAAGCAGATTGGTCTCTTAACCTACACAGGGAAGCAAAGGGGGACACAGCCCAGGCTGTGTGTGCCGCGTAACTTAAGCAATATACCTCCCTGTAGTGGTTTTTGATCCCTTCACAGAATGTCTGAAAATCCTAGTGCAAAAGATAAAGCTGCATTTTATGCTCTACTAGCTAAACACAATGCCCGACCC
>VXBU01015938.1:34299-77248 GCA_013400315.1 Bombycilla garrulus | reverse complement strand
CGAGTGTCTCTCACTGGAGGAGACCAAATTAACTTACCAGAACAAGAAGCTAGTGGTTACTGGGGACCTGGGGTTTTCTTAACAACAGAAGACAAACGTAGCCCATGATCCCTAACTTAGCACGCAGCTTGTTGGGCTGTGGGGCTTAACCCCTTGGGAAGAGGAGACCCTGTAGCTCTAGCTGGTACCCCTGAAAAACTCCTAGAAAACATTCACAAAGCTGCCTGCTTGCAAATGATACATGAGAGAAAGTTATCTGCTGCATATGAATCATCTATGCAATTACCTGTAAATACTCCAGAAGTAAAATAATGCCCTCTCTTCCCTCTGGTGCCAGGGAAGGAATCAAACTGGTTATACAGGACTTTTGAGACCAAGGAGTAATTAATTTTCTAGTCTGGCCGGTGCAAAAACCAGATGAGAAGTGGGGGCTGACAGTAGATAACACAGACTCTCTTACAGCTGCAGTCCCAAATCTAGCTGAATTAACAACATCAATTCAAGAAAAGATACCCAAATCTGACAACAAAATAGAAGTAGTAGGGGATACCCAACAGAAAATAATCTCCCATTTGGAAAGTCTTGATTTGCAAATTCCTTCTGAAAAGGTCCAAAAACCTTCACATGAAGTGAAGCTTTTGGGAATTTGGTGGAAAGGAGATATAACATGTATTCCACCCTTACCTCCTGAGATCAGATTAAAATGCCTGAATCCAGGAAGGAACTTCAACAAACGCTGGGATTATTAGTGTTCTGGAGAAAACACATCCCTAATTTTTCTATAATTGCCAGACCTCTTTATGACTTGCTGAGGAAAGGGGTGAAATGGGATTGGACTCCTTCTCAGGAGGAAGCGCTGCAATTGCTGATTTTTGAAGCAACGGCTCATCAAGCCCTGGGCCCTATTAATTCCACAGATCCTTTCCACATAAAATGGGGATTCACCATCTCGGGGTTGTCTGTACATTACCTGGGAAAAGGGACTGCTTGTGGTCAGCTTGAGACCCCCCCCCACCTGACGGGGTGGCCCAGAGGGCCTCAGTTAGCTCAGCAGCTGTGAAAAATCCGGCAATACAAGAAACTGAGAGCTTGGGCAACAACCAAGACAAACCTGCCTCAGTAACTGGAATGGCCCCTCCTTTTTCCTCCACACAATCAGCAAGTTCTTGGTTCACTGATGCCTCTGCGAAGCAGGAAGGCAGCGCTCCGATCACAGAGCTGGTGGCTGCGTGGAGTGTTTTTCAACACTCTGTGGAGTGTGGAAGTGTGGGAAGCCTCCCTTGTCTGTGNTCCACACAATCAGCAAGTTCTTGGTTCACTGATGCCTCTGCGAAGCAGGAAGGCAGCGCTCCGATCACAGAGCTGGTGGCTGCGTGGAGTGTTTTTCAACACTCTGTGGAGTGTGGAAGTGTGGGAAGCCTCCCTTGTCTGTGTCTACACCGATTCCTATGCTGTATTCAAGGGAGGTACTGAGTGGCCTCTTTTTTGGCAACAGAATGATTGGAAGGTACCACCAGTGCTAAAAACCCCTCTGAATAAATATGCACGGGTAGCCACCAGTGCTCTGGGGAAGGAGCACCAGATAAACACATGCCGGATAGTTCCATCATTTTAACCTCCTGCCTCTGGGCCGGCAGACTCTGTTTTATTTACTTTCACAGAAGAACTCCAAGGGAGGTGAAGACCAGACGAACCACGATAACACTACTTATACTTTTCTGCATCTTGCCACAACACCATGGCCAAAACTCAGCTGAATGGCCTTGGTCTCAAGCTTTTAATGAAAACCAAGTGTTTGAAAGGCAAGAATGGCAAAAAACAAAAGTTATGGACGCTTCAAGGAACCATAGGAGAAAGGTCTGTGATCACCCAGAGGAATTAGACTGTTGGCATAACTTTATGCTAACACAGACTGTTGAGATGATTTGTCTTTGGGCCTGTGACACCATTGGGCTCTCATTCAAATTTAGAATAAAAACCATAGATGCTAGCATGCCACCTACCACCCAACCACCGGTTATATTAAACCTGAGAATTTTTGAAATTTGACTGGCCAACCCAAAGAGACATAACCAGTGTTGTGGGAACAGGACTGGGAATTTTGAATAGTATTGATTCAGAAGTATTAATGAATAAATTGGCTGCCTCAGCTAGAGATTTGACCAAACTACAACAGCCACTGCAGTTGTCACTGACAGCCTTGGGAACCCAAGAGTGGTTGTTGTCAAACATATTACCAAATTGGGAAAAGGTAAATGTAAATGACCACAAACTGATAATTGATGCACTCAATGCTACACAAAACAATGTCTCTTTGGCTCTCAGCTGCATCCAGGCTCAATTGTGGATGCAGTCAATTGCTGCCTCAATTATATGAGAGGGCGAGGAAGGCACTTTTCCCACTGAAATCTGGAAAATAATCTGGGACAGTGTCACTGATTTTGAAGGAGAATTCCAATCCTGGTGGAACTTAGTAAATTTTACCTATGAACCTAGCACAAACGCAGCCACAGCTTTTGTCCTGACAATACGTAAAGCTTCAGTACATTGAATTTTTTGCCATCCTGCCTTTTTCACTGGTTGCCACATACCAAGAAGGAACTTTCAAGGGTACAAGAATCTGAAAAACAAGAACAGATACATCATCTTCTCTATTCTTTCAGATTCAGGCATTGCAATGTGTTTGAAATCAGCCATACAATGCCATCACATGAAAATCTTTTGCATTTTGAAAAGATCTTGCTTTAGCTATCTTCATAGTGTTGATTTAATGGACTATCATGGAGTTAGTTTTGGAATAAAAATTAGTTATTATTACTTGTCAGAAAAGAGCTTCAAGTTTTTACGGCATAATGAAATGTTATAAAAAAACTTCTGAAGTATGTTTTATTTAACATCTGTACACACTAAGTACTAAAAAAATTCAAATCTAGTGATATGAATCAGTCTTGAACTGTGTCACAGAAATAATAATCGAACATAAAGGCCTGTTTTCAGATTACACTGTAGTAATAATTGTAATACATAATCATCCAGGGATAATGCAGGAACTGTGCAGGCTAGCAGAAGATCCAGCAGAGTTTCAGATATTTAGAGAGATGTCTTTTCAATTACTGCAATTACAGTGTTTAACTGCTGTCCTGGACATGTTCTAGTCACAGAGGTTGTATGCTACAGGAAAGATTGGCATGGAGGTCTGCTGATGCAGAAGTTTAAAGCTAAGACGTCTTTCAGAGTCACAGAATCTGTCCACTAGTTGCTGGCAACATAAAGGTAGAGAAAAAGTTGAACTGATGCAGGATTTTCTTTGCAACTCACTAGAAAAAAGCAACAGAAATTTCTAGGACAGGAAAGAAAAAGGAAAAAGGATGTTATAGATAAACCCATACACTCAGCCCCCTCCTTGCAAAGCCTTCAGTTTATTCCTAACAATTCTTGAAAGTAAAACTATTTACTGCCTTCTGCCATTCACACACAGGCTCAGATTTGGCCCTGCAGGAAAGAAGCATGACACCCTTGAATTACATGTGGACTTTATATGAGTGCATGTGTTAAGGTTTAATAAGTTAACTGTCATTTTGCATATTACTGTAATTACTTACCACCTGAAGGCACACTGTCAAACTATATCTTCCCTTCTTGCCTATGTACTGCTACACAGCACCTAATAATATACTGCAATCTGAGGAGAAGATTTTCTTCATTAGAAATTTTGTGATTTTGTCTTCTGTGCTCCAAAAGGTTTGCATTTCCAGTACCCTTGAACTCCTGGCTCTCAGCTAGATGAGAGCTGTAAGTCCCCCCACATCTCACATAAAAGCAGCTCTGCTGAAATACTGATACATTTCAAATACAGTACACTTCAAAGTAATGAGAGAGACTGAACAGAAAAGGATGACTGCTCCCTTCAAAGTCTTCCAAAGCCATGCTCTGGCCAACCCATCACCATCCATGCACTCACTGAGGGAATGTGCACCCCAAACTGCCTGGAACACACTTCCTTGCATGTGAATTGCAGCTGTTGTGCAAGGACCTTAAAGGGATGGATCACCTGCTTCCTTGCACACCCTCAGTCAGAAAGCTATTTTCAAGGCAGATTTAGTGATCTGATCATTCTTTTTCATTTCCTGAAACTTTGCTCTCTAGGAAGCAAAACTGTACTTTTTAAGAGCTGATGGTAACACACACACATACAGAGTGCAGAACCAACTGCTGCTTCTCTGCAGTACTTGGAGTCTTTATTAACAGCAAATACTTCTACTGAATCCTTGCTGAACTGGAACTGTAAGTCTTGTTAAGTGAACAAAAGAAAATGACTGACTGGTGAATGCTGAGATGAAAAGCATTTGTACTTGAGTGACTGGTAGATCAGCATAAGGAGGGGTTTTGTTCTGATTTCTGTCTTTAGAAATACTTCCAGTTACCTGTGAGGACACAAATGCAGACAGCACACACAAAAGGAGTTTTCTCCTGAGACTAGCAGAAAAATGCATGAAGCAAATGCTACTACTAATAAAAATAGATACAGGAGAGCTAAACCCTCTGAGAAGAGATTTCTTGTGCCACAGGGTCAGAGAGGACATCATACTATGAGCTAAAACTTAAAATAAAATGACATGTTTTTCACTTGCATAAAGCTACATTACTCCAAATAAATGCTAGGCAGGGGCTCAGCTGCCCACAGGTTCCAACCAGTCCTTGAGCTCTTCATCTCCTGTACACCCACACCCAGCTCCAGGCACAGGGAACCAGGGCACTACCTGGCTCAGAGAGTGGAAGGCCACTGCCCTCTCCCTTTCAAGTCATTCCATCACTGGTTTGTAGGCATGTGTGTGTCCCATCAGTGGATCAGACAGGACTCATCCCACAACCAAATGAAGACCTCTTCTGTTATATGAGGATCCCACCCCCCTGCTCTATGCCCAGACATTTGTTGTACCCTGTCTATGTGACCATAGGCTGGGTTTAGTTATGTGATCTATGTCAGAATTCATTTGACACTAGAGCCCATGGATCAACTCTGTCAGCAATGGCTTGGATGTCAAATACCATCCGATCAAGGAATCATGCAGACACTGAGATGGTGGAAATGGAGAATAAAATGACAATTTGGATTGATCTTTGGCAGGGTAGGGGCTTTTCAAATATAATTGATTTTTACAAGGGACAACTAGCATCCAAAAAAGGAAGAGATACTCCTTAACAATGTCACGTGACTGGCCCAGGGTCTTGTTCCTGGAAGTCCCTAACTTTCAGAAAAGAGAAAAGACATTTTTCCCACCCTACCAAAAAGACTGAGGAAAGGGACCTGAACAGGTATCAAATGCATAAAAATCCTGCTGCAAAGAAAAGGAAACTCCTCAGTTACAATGGGGAGGATGAGAAGACATAGGCTTAAATTGCCTTAAGAAAACTTGTGTTAAGATAATAGGAAAACCCTCAGATGCTAAAGATAATGATGCAAAATATACCACGTGCCGAGGTTAGGGGCATTTACCATTTACCACGGGAGATTTTTAATAAGAGGTTAGAAAAATGTCTTTAGTGGAAGAGTTTCAATATAGCTGATGCTGCCTAAGGAAGAAGAGGAGTCCAGATTTAACAATTTTTAGATGCCTTCCAGTCACAATTTTCTGTGATTTTCCTGTGTACAAGTTATCCCTACATCTACCTGCTTAATTTTCCCATTCTGTACCTCAGCAGTTAATTTGAGGCTTGTTGGAAGGAGAACATATCAAGCCTGAGACACATGAGACTTTATTTGGGATAAAGTCAGAAGCAGCTGGGGAATTGGGAGCAATTCCTTTATTATGAAAGTGTACACGTATGAGTATTGCCCCCAAACTCAACGTAAATAGGTAGAA
This sequence comes from Bombycilla garrulus, assembly GCA_013400315.1. NCBI lineage: Eukaryota > Metazoa > Chordata > Aves > Passeriformes > Bombycillidae > Bombycilla > Bombycilla garrulus. Next base: position 71,384 of record VXBU01015938.1, on the reverse strand, counting down.
TAGTATCAAAGGACTTGCATACTTATCATAATTTTCCTTTTTTCAAATGGGAAATGCAAAGGTCTGAACCATCTGTAATGACACAGCAAGTTGTCAAAATGAGCCTAAAAAAATTGATTTCTTGGCTCCTCAAGTGACCAGTGTGAGGGACAACATACTTCTGCTCTTGCTCTCTCTCCCCTCCCTGCCTCCCTTTCCCCCAGCAAGGTGTGCAAGACTACAAGAACTGCAGCATTTCCTCATAAAAGTCTTGCCTGCAGCTGGGGGAAGTTAGGCTCTACAACAGTGTTGGTACCTTCTGCTGTAACAAGAGCACACATCACAAAGATGATCATTACCACAGGAGAAAAAAACCAAACACTAACGCTGTCTCAGGACTTACATCTTGCAGAGATGTTCTTGGGCTGATAATCCCCATCTCCTTTCTTTAATTTGCCTTTATTCTAGCTAACATTTGACAGAAAGACTATTCCTCTACCAAGTGAGTAACTATAAAAAAATAAACAAGACATAATAAAGGACATACTGCTGATAAGGAACAGAATTGCTCTTAATACAAGTGCAGAAGAATTCACAAGCTTTTGCAAGCAAAACATTGTTGCTCCAGTCCACTGTGCAAAAAGAGCAGTCCAGTTCAGCATTTTCTGGGCTCTTTCCTAAGGCTGCTGTAACTTGAGCTTGTAGGAAATCAGAATCAGAGCCTAAGATCAGAACCAAAAATCTCTCGTAACAAGTATTACAAAGCCAGTGCCAGTCCTTCTGCACTGCCTACTTACAGGCATGCGTAGGCTCACTTCCATTTCCTACGTGCCACTGCTGGAACCAAAGGAAGACCCACACTCAAATAATCCTTAGGAGATCCTGCCTCTCAAACTGATCATGCTGAATCACACCAGCCTCCAAAGTAATTCTGAATTAATTTCCAAGAACTCTGCTAGGCTCTAAGCCCCACACACAGATTAAACATAATTTGGATTCATCATTACCAGTAAGACTAAAAATGAATTTGAAGAATTAAAGTGTAAAAATAACTAATTAAAAATGTCAGGAATACAAAAGTCAGAAACATCTCCAAAAAGAATAAAAGGCAATGATATAATTGATTGTTTTCTCTTTAAAAAAAAAAAAAAAAACCAAAAAAACCCGCTCCTGCGTCATTGGAATAAATATTATCAAAATCTTTATATGTTTAGGTATTTCCCAGCTTATTCCAATGACATATTTAAATTCTGATTTATAAATCAAGGAATATTGCTCACTGCCGTAAGATGCATTCCACTGGGTCTCAAAGACTTTAGCAGATCCCCACTGTGTGTACTTTATCCTAATGGTTTCACATTCATGTTCAACACTCAGCAAGAACGATAAACAAAGCCCTTTCTCAGATGCACACATGTAGTTCCCATTGACTCTTGTTTGATTTTCATCTGACTTCAATCAGAACTCTGCGCATGCAGAAGGGCAAAACTTGGCTCTGCATATCCAATAAAATTACATCACTAGATACCTTTTAAATGAAGGGCAATGCAGGCCATACTGAAAAATAATATAAACTGAATACCCTAAACTGTAGCCAAATAAATTCAAATTTCAGCCAAGTTTTTCCAGAATAATAAAAAGGGTGTGCATTTTAGGCAAGATGAAATGAAGCCCTAATACCACCTCATTTACCAGAGTGCATTCTGCCTCTTTTCGCAGGACAAAGTGTGAAACCCAGCTATTTACACAAGGTGATCTTGTTGTTCCAGATATAGCAATGACACTGGCATCTGAAACAATCAAGTAAAGGTTAGGTTACAAGCTGTGACTTGCTAAGTCCTTTTCTGCAGCTATATCCTGGTGCTGTAAGCTATGACTCTCATTACAAGTGAATATAAAGTGTAGAATACCACAGTAGAAAAAGTAATTAATCATGATATTAATAACTAATATAGTATTATTTTTGAATCTACTCTCATAGCGGTATTTTCAACATATTAAACGCTTGAGCCTAGGAGTATCTATCTTAAACCCTTCAACCCTCCTTCCCAACATGCCAAAAGAACAACATGATAAAAATCCCACACAACCTAGTAAAAACAGTTCCCTTGCAAATTTCAAACGACATTGTGCAACACAATTTTCTGCCAGATACATTAGCTAATGCACACTAAGCAAAGCAATGCCCCATGTGTTTTTTCCAAGTTTCTTTCCTTTATTTTACTTTTACTCTTTCAATGACATAACAACCTGTATATTTTCACTCCATCTTTAAAAATACCTACCTACTAGGATGGAGAATATTCTCACTTCTAAAAAACCATCTGTCCTAGGTTACAATGTAAAATATTCCAGAAGGTCTGTATTCTATCTCCATCTTCATGAACTGTTAAAATAGGAGGGGCAGTGTTCTCCTTACCTCCTCCCCCAGACCATCTCCTGTTAATGGGCCATTAACACCTTGCCTTATGAATCATAGATAACTCCCTCTGGGAGCCATTCCTGTTTAATGGGCAATTAAGGACCCACCACATGACTCAGAGAAGGACATCAGCCCATTGTGAGATGCTCTGCCCAGGGGGAGGAGCCAAGCATTCCCACCTGAATATAATCTGGGCATTTGGACAGAACGGGCATCTGCCTTCTACTGGATTCCCAGAGGAGCAGCCTTCTCTCCCACTAGATTCCCAGAGGAAGGACCAGACACTTCAACATCATCACCAGACCACTAGAAGAAAACTCTGCCCTTCTACAGGATCTCTGCTTCAATAGAACCATCTGTCACCCCAGGAAGACTACTGGAGCCACCATTAAAACCAGACTGCTACCAACACCCTGACTGAAAGGGTGTCAGGTTATATTCTAACTNTCATATTTTTGCCTGAGAGCCCCTTTAAATAATTTGGAGGGAGGGGGTTTACATTCTTCTGTTCCGGGAGGGGCTCCTGCCTTCCTTAGCAGGCACCTGTCTTTCAAAACCAAGACACCATCTAACAATAGGCTTCCTCACACTTTCTGTTTGACTGATAAGCACTTGTTAGCCTGCAATTACAAATTTATACACAGAAGTACTCACGGATCAAAACCACAGAGGAGATTTGATGTTCATGTTTGGTCATCAACCATCACCCAAAGAAGAAACATCTCTGAAAATTTTCACACTTAAATAGCAGAACAGATTTTATGAATAATTTTTTCTTCATAGCTGGAACAGCCCCTGTTCTCCACTCCATTATAATACTGAGTCACTTTGCATCAAGTTGGTCATTACTAACATGCCAGGGAAGAGAGGAGGGAAGTGGATGAAATGCTCTGAAGCTACATGTGCGACAGATTATGTATCAGGTTGCTTCTTGAAGCAAGTTATTTAAAATCAGAAAAAAGTCACTACAATACAACTCACATAAGGGAAAATTCATACTTATTGAGAAAGTCCAGTAAATCTAACACTAGTGGTCAAAGGGATTTCAAAGATTTTTTTTTTTTNTTTTTTTTTTTTTTTTGTTAGTTAAGCAAGAGTCTAGTCTGATGCAAATGCTGAGTCGTACTGGTCATTCACACTAGATTATCCAGTAAATTTAATAATTCGTATGGTGCAATCTGTTTCTCCTGAACGATGGCGCTGTCAAATAGTTGTAAGGTCTGGTGGGAGCTCTGCTCTCTCCAAATCAACTCCCCTCCTAACATCCCACCCTGACACTGGTGGCCTGTGAAGACACTCATGTGGCTCAGAACTTCTTCATGTAAAACTCCAGGTCTACTTCCTGTTGTCTCTGTTGGAGCATGAGCTTAGAGAATTTACAATGTGTTACAAGGAACATTTATTATAGCATAAACTCTGTGATTCTGACTACACAATTGGGAAAGGAAAGGTATCCCCATCTCTCCCCTCAGTCCTGCTGGGATGTGACTGTTCCAAAGAGGGAGTTATTAGTTTGTTTTAAATACATAGTATGTCTGTTTGATGATGAAAATAAAATTTTGCATGCTTATTTTCCAAGAAAGTTCACTTTAAATAGATAGGAAAGAACATTTCAAAATGTATTCACACAGAATAAGACTAATCCTCCTCCTGGGAGTACCAGTGCAAAGCAGAGTAACTCCTCAGAGGTCAACTGAAGTACACCAGCACAAAATAAATGTGAGACAGAAGGGAATCAGACCCCATCTCTAATGCAGAGATTGCAGATCATCTGCAATGGTAAAGTGAACAATGTAAATATAACTGACATCTATTCAATTGATTCCACATCCTGCCGACCATTCACAGCTCCAAATACAGAGCTGAAGAACAATGGTTTGAGGAAGGCAGGCAGAAATCCAGGTTCTAACCCATTCACACATTTGAATTTGCTAATACATCCTCCTTGAACTGCTTTCATCTCCCCACATTGCCAAATCATGAAAGCTTTAATTTGACATTGTCCCTTCCAGCTCCAGAAGAACAACTTCTCCTAAAACAAAGTAAATGAAAAAATTACCAGGAGCGATGCACGGGAGACAAGATAAATGCAAAAAATATGTGCAAACATGAGAACCTATTAAGAAATAATTAAGTGAATCCCTCTCTAACATACCACATATATATGAAAGTCACTAGCAAATTGATTAATTATTTGGAAACCTAAAACTAAGAAAGAATTGTATGTGTGCAGGGGAAGACTATTTCAAACTATGGTGTCATTTGTGCTAATTAAGTGGATATGTAATTATTTGCTACATCTTCATGATGTCCTGAACCAGCTTCCTCCTACCCTGCAAGGCTGATAAAATGACTCTTGACAACACACTAAATATATTATGCAATGTATTGAATACTACCGAGAAAAAACACTGAATTACACTGAAACACAGAACATTAGGCGAAAATATCACCACCTCCAGGGAAAGAGCACGTTTAACTACTTATCACATCAGTAGCGCAGGCATTCTCTGGTACCTCTTCTACCTAACAGCATTTGCTACATTTAACAAAGTTAAGGCGAATTTTTACCTCAAATCTACTTAGGCTCGAGCTCTTTGACCGAGACTTCTTGCGGAGATAGACCGAGAAGAATCGACGCACTGTGAACTTCTTCATGTTCATGTCCATCGCCCTGTCCCAGCAGGGGCGCGGAGCACGAAGGAGCTGCGGCGCTGGCGGAGCAAGCTATCGCATCCCGATTGCCCCCTATTTATATCCACAGGCAGGAGATCCTCCGAAGTGCCTGGTTTTATTCATCGAGCCGGGCACAACTAGACGAGCCCGAGGTCCGCAGCTGGAACTGGGGCAGTCCGGAGCCAGCTGCTTGCCCCCCAGAGCGTGAAGGCGCTGCGCTCCCTCCGTGTTTACATTCCGGTGCTGCGAGCCCAACTCGGTCCCCGCCGCCTCTCCCCGCTGCCTTCGGTCCCACTACGCCCAATCAAGCTCTGCTCTGGCTGCACGCAGAATCAGTGCCGGCAGACGACAGCTCCTGCGTCCCAGGCGTAGCAGGTTTCAGACAAATATTGGATGTGTCTATTGCTTTGCACTCCCTCTCCTCTCAGTCAGGCTCTTTCAATTTCCTGCTTTCTGAATCACATGAGGAATAGGCACATGCTGCACTTCTGTTTTTAGCTCAGAATTCAGACGCTGCTATAATTACTGAGGGCTGTGGTGGTCAGGTTCGAGAAGAAACCGGCTCCCCTGTGAGAGTCGCTCCTGGAAAAAAGCTGAAAGGTGTCGTGCCCCCACTGCTAGAATAGAAGGGTTTCAATCTCCTTTTATTCCGTGGAGTATGCACAATAACACTGTCCCTCTCTCGCCCCCGAAATTGAAAAGCTCATCATCCTGTTCACAATCGCCCGCCTACTTTACACTGAAATACCCAACACTGGCACAGCTCTGAAAATAGAAAGAAAAATCTAAATGGTAAGTACTACTATTCTTATTGTACTACAGCAGGGAGCTACAGCCCTTCTAGGAGGTTAAATATGTATATCTACTTACGGGCTGTAATTTTGAGCTGCATGGCAAGCATGCAGACTTACAGCTGGCACCCCCACCTTCCTGCAACAAAATCACATTTTTCAGCTTTTCTTCAAAAAGTAATGAATCTGGTGTGTTCCAGAGACTAAAAGAGCTTTCTCTGCCTACTGCACACAGTTCAGGCTCCTCTTCCGTGGCAGCCTTTCCTTTCTGACTATTAAGGAGCACCCAGACATGTCTTTCTCCCATAACCTCACATGAAAAGGGAATTAATTACTCTGATGACCTGTTAATGACTGAGATAAATAACCCAGGGAAAGCGGACATCACTACAGCCTGAGAAAACTTGGAGGTTAAATGGCAACACCTCTCAAGTCCATGTGCTGTAAAAGAGAGGTGTACTTTGCTTTACTTGCATGTCTTGGCTCTGCTGTGAACTACATTGTCTAGCAATGCCCGTCAGTGTCTGCTTTTTTCTCAGGTTCTCTGTCCTGTTCCTCTGCCTAAAGCTCACCATGGTCTATATGCACATAGAAAAGTATTAACAATAAAAAAATATATATTTTGGCATTTACAGTTTCATTAAAAAGGAGGCTAGATTGGAAACGCTACCATCAGTCCTGGGCTCTATAATTTCATAGAGCCTGACTCTGCTATGCCTGAACCCTGTTGCTACCCTAGCCTAAGGTTTCATAGGGACAGCCTGCTTTTTCCTTATCCCTTCTCAGCACACCTTCTGATTGCTTCTCTAATTCTCTTGGTTTGCAGCAAAAATACCTCCGGGGGTTGCTTTCACCGTGCTGCCCCAGTGCAAGCCATGTCAAGCCTAGGAGACCACCTTTGCCATTACAGTTCCCTTGTTTCCCCAACTAAAGATCCTGGAGTAGAGGCACGTGTTCAAGAAGAAAACCAGGTACACCTATACACAGGCGAAACAATGAATAGGCTAATAGGCAACTTAGTTGGTCAATGCCAAAATTACTTGCTGATGCAGCCTCTTGAGTCAAATTTTGTGTCTCCTCATAACCTTGCTGCAGTAAAATCTGCAGAGTCACAAAGGCCTCAGGCACTCAGCTGATCATTTGATCGCCCCCTCACCTGTCCTGACACACCACACAGCTGCTGCTACTTCTTCATTCCTGCCTTTTTCCATGGAGCAGAGGTGTCCTGGCACAAGCTGGACCAGGCTTTGTGCTGGCAAAGGCTTTTGGCAGCCACACACATTCCCACCACTTGAGCCTTAAATAGCAAGCAGACCAGTCCAGGGTAAGGTCCCGACATGGATACATCCCTGGTCACTGGCACCTTTATAAATGCAAAGGAAGTGATAATTTCCCACCTTTGAATACGCAGGCTGTGTGTAATAATACAAAGTGTATGAGTGCCCATTACTATTACACTGGCAGATTTATCACAACCTTCCCTTCTCATTACCTCAGAGGTGCTTTCATGCATAGGGACATGCATTCACCATTAAATGTGCCTGCACTGTAATAAACTTCCAATAATATTACACAGGCCATGACTTAGTACCTAACTATCAAGTATGCTTATTACATTCAGAATTTTGTTCTTTACCACAAAAATATATATTTTTTTAATCCATCACAATGTATTGGCAATTTATTGTGTGCATCAGAGCAAAAACAAGCCTTGTATGCTAATGTTTAGACTATAACACTGAGCACCATGCCAGGGATGGGAAGTAACCCTCTTACATCCCTTACATGATGCAGGCATGGAAATGTTTTCTTACTCTGCTTTCAGACAGGTGATTAGGGATTAAATACAACCACCTTCTCTCTACTGGGTAGCAGAGCAGCAGAAATACTGCAGAATATATTCCAACTTCTGCAAAAAAGCAAAAGCAACTGAGACGCAAAATTTCCACTAAAAATGTACATAAAAATTCAAATGCAGAAATTAAACAAAATACATGTGAATACATATGCGTGCAAATTAAAGCATAGGGACAGATATGTGAAAAGCAAATTCTGCTGCAGTTCCATGTGGCATGCTTCAAGACATTGAACTTTTCTTCAGAAAAACAAATAAGTGGCACCAAAAACATTAGCTAAAACTTTCACATAAGTCAGACAATAACAATTTTTCACAGTGATTCTAATAAAAAGGTACAAGCCAAAAAAGAAATTCTATTAAGTTGGAAGATTCAGCATAACATTTATAAACATACTACTGTCAGATCAATCTACAACATGAACTATTAACTGCACTTAGGAATTCATGTCTTTATCTTCTCTGAGCAATTTTAATTGCTGAGGAACATGATAGAGAACAAAAATCTCCAAATGTCTTTGTTTAAGACAACAGTAAACAACAAAAATGGTGGAGGGGACATATGACACACTGCCATCAACCCTAATACTCATCTGTATTCTGAAACATGCTTTTCAAGACTAGAATCATATATGCTGTAACACACAATAAATAAATACAATATCATGGCTGCCCCTCCTCCCAGTGAGCTTAACAGCAAAATAAAGTTTACTTCAGCTGGAAAAAGGTTTAGAAAAAAACCTCCAAACCAAAAAGCTCATAGTCAGGATTCAAGACAAACTCTCCAACAGGAATTACCAAAATTAGACATTAATACCCTGGGTTTAAATTTTTAAAAGTTAAATGGAGAATTCCCAATTAATAACTAATGAAAGCCAAAGGTTCTTCCTCATGTATATAGGTGAACCATACCAAGAGCAGTAACAGACTGAAGGACCCAGGCTTAGAAAATTAACAGGGGGCAGCAGAACAGCCTGAACAGCACCAAGTGAGAAGGATGCCAGTAGCCAATGCCAGATGAGTCATCAGTTTCTAAATGATAGAACATGCAAGTCCAAGATATCTACCACAAGCTGGATGATATAATTACCAAGAGAAATTTTGTATTATTGTATCACACAAAACATCAGGCCCTATGTCAAAATTAGGCCTTCTATTTTTTTTATGTGAATCAACATTATCTGAGCAAATCCAGAATGACTCGGCTACTTGAGTAAATTTAGTAATCACTGTAAAAGTAAAAGCTATGAATTGATAGTATCTTCCTTGCAAATGCAATCAGTATTACCAGTCTTTCCTCAGTAAGTCCATCAGAAAGCCAGAAAAAAATCCAGAGAGAAGTAAGACAGCATCAAAAGCAGAGACACCACAGATAGAACAAATAAGATTATCAGAACACATTATGCCGAGAAAAGGAAAATGAGACTCCCACAATAGATGCCCAAGAGACAAAGCTACAGAAAAGGTCAATTACACAGCACCATTTATGCTCTCATCAAAGAAACTCAGGAGCAAGAGCAGATGTTTCCAAGAAACACCAATCAGCTGAATAAGGAACAACACTTTCCCCCGGTGGTTAGATTGTATATGACTCTTTCAGTGACTGCTGTTTCCTCATCTTGAATGCCAGACAAATTGCCACCTGGCTTTTTTTTCCTCAATGAATACGAAAGGTGGCTATTTTTCTTATTGATGTTTCTTTCAATAACATATGATGGCCTTTGCTCAAAGAAGTGTTTGGGCTTTGCTCTCGTTTACACCAGTGTGGGTCTCAGTCTTTGCAGGTCTGTATACAGTTGTCTAAGTATTTAGCACACACTTACTCCACTGGAGTTTTCTCTCTCAAAGAATCACTGCCCTGCCAGCACTGTGGAATACAGGCAGTGACTTGCCATCTCTCACCAGCTTTGACAAGTGATCAACCATGTTGGCTGGATGGGGATATGTTGGAACCCAGGGGGTTCCTATGGCATCTCAGAATGATCCAAACCCTGGTCAGGAGGCTTTTCAGCCTTGCCAGAGGTGTCAGAGAACCTGGATTGATACTGGGAATGCCTGTGGTTTTGATTTTAATCCATGAGACAAATAACTAACTTATAAGAAGAATTGCAAGTCACCAGAGTTTAAAGAGTAGAATAGTAATAATTATAAATGAAAAGGGAAAGATTTAGACCCCATGTCCAGGGGGGTTTGAGATTCTGGACAGGGGGGTCTGGGAGTCAAGATGGAGAATTCTTACACGTGGCATGTTATCTCTTCTTCTTCTTCCTAACCTCCATCTTCTTGGTGATGTTGGCACTTTTGGATTGGTTTGTCAGAGAGCTGGACAGTGTAATGTAAGGGTCACGGATTGGAAATTAATGGTAAACATTGGATACGTAGTTTTTAGTATAAAAGATTACAGCTCACCCAGGGCGGGCACAGTGTGTCTCTGGACGCGTTCTGTGTCGACCCTGGCAGGGCAGAGAAATCTCTCTTTGATAAGGAATTAATAAACTGCCTTGAGAACACGAACAAACGACTCCAGACTACTCCTTCAACAGCACGGGCCGGAAACCTGGACTTTTCTACATATTGCGGGGTCTCCTGGGGTTAAGGAGATCCCCACATTTGTGGCGTCCCAGGCTGGGCACAAAGACCACCACAGGGATACAAGGGAGTAAGCAGGAAAGAAAGTGCTTTTTTCCCTTCTCTCACCTCCTGGCTGTGTACCACAAGCTTCAGTAATTTTTATCCTTTTCTGTATATGTATTATTCCAGTGGAGGTGCAGGCCCCTTCAGCCATCTTGCAAATTAAAATCACTGCTCAGAAGGAAGAAGAAAACAAACTTACACATCTTGTCTAACTGGGTATGACAAAGTGGCAGGACACAGGCTCCTGGGACACAATCTTCTTTAGTCCCAAGAGAAACATAACAGCCTTACAATGCCTGCTTAATCTTGCACTTATAATTTCAAGGCAAAAGCAGAGTACCTTTTATGCCCACATCTGTGTAATTCCCTTGTTGCTAAAAACATAATCCAACACACTGGCAATTATATGAAAAGTAACTAGTATAAATAGAAGTGCATCATCCACAGGAGAGTGACTTTAAAAATACCTGTTTTGCTTAATATGGTGATGTTCCACTTAGTGGATTCAATTAAACACCTTTGAACATTCCTAAAAATGGGCATCAAAATAAGTTTGGTATTTTGCAGAGATGCAAGTAGCTTAAATGGAGACAAAAGTCCTGAAGAGTTTTCAATAGACTACATCAACAGTAAGGTTAAAAAAAAAAATTACACAGTGGCACTAAGAGGGTAAGCCATCTCTGTGCAATGCTGGAGAAGAAAAATCATATAAGATCCTGAGTTGAAAGGGACCCACAAAGATTACTGAGTCCAGCTCCTGGCCCTGCATGTGACAGCTCCAAAAATTTCACCATGGGCATGAGAGCATTGTCCAAATGCTTCTTGCACTCTGTCAGGCTTGGTGCTGTGACCACTTCCCTGAGGAGCCTGTTCCAGTGCCTGACCTGCCTCTGGGTGACAAACCTTTCCCTAATATACAAGCTAAATCTCCCCTAACACAGCTTCATGCCATTGAGTCTCCTTGGTTCAGTTGCCTAAAAATCTTCCTCAATCCCTCCTAAGCATCCACCTCTTAAGTCACATGGTTATAGTATTACTTTCAGACTACCAGATGAGCTGCACTATGAGGACATGTGGCTTGTTCTTTTTTGTGCAGGAAGACCCAGGAGTGCTGCAGAAGTAATAGTTCCAGAAATAAGAAAATATTATTTGATTGAGTTTTCACCAGATCACAGACATTTTAACTTTCACAAAAGCATCTCATGTTAGTGCTGGAACATCAGATTGGCAAGTATCACAGCTGCTGTATTGACTGCTCCCCGTATGTGCTTTGCTTCTTACGGAGTCATGGGAACACACAGCATCTTCACTGGCTACACACTCCAGTCAGCTGTGGACTACTTTTAGGATGGAGATTATGAGGTCAAGAAATCTGCATGGAAGAGTATCAGCCTCAATTTTCCTTTCTTTGCTTTTTAGTGGTGTTACTGAGCATTTTACTTTCTTGGCTGATACTATTTACTGGTCTTGCTGAATTTTGGTGACTTAGATAGAAATATAAGACAAAGAACCAAAATCCAATTTCCTCCATATTACATAAGCTTCTACTCCATCAGGAAGGAGATTGCTAAAGATACAATTCTGCTTTCTTTCCTTTAGACAATCAGAAAGTTATACTATTCTCCTATGAAGGACTGGAAGTTTTCTGGAAGGAAGGATGCTACTTAGTAACTGAAGTATGAATGGTCTTATCACATCAATATTTATGACTATCACTTTGAGCGAACATTATACAATAGGAAATTGAATGGAAGAATTTCATTATGCACAGCATATGTTTACTGTTTATTGAGACTAGCCATTAATAATATTAAAAAGAGAGGCATTTGTTAAAAAATCTGCTAACAGGTAATTTTCCCTTAATAAGCTCTGAAAGATATCCTGCACCTAACAGGAGAAATAGTGCATGGAACATTTATTGAAGCACCCATTTCTACTTCTAATAATCATTGACAGAGCGAATTGACACTGCAGTGGGCAGAAAAAAACAGACCACTGTTTGCCACTGAAACCCTGAGAAACAGAAAAGTGTATCATGGAGCTTGCAAATTTTATTCAGGAAAGTTCCAATTTTAGGTAAAACTTTTCCCTTTAATTATTTAATAAAACCATATACATGAGGTACAAAAGTTAATGAGATATACAAAAGCATCATGTTTAGTTGAACTGAGTGACATTGTACAAAATCCAGCCACATCCTGGATCCTCCATCAGAATTGGGGGTACAGATTGCACTATTTTCCTCTTATTCTTCACAACTGGTATCTACTGTCCCATGTGAAGAAAATACCTCCTGGTATTTTCAGCCAGAAAGGAGACAGTGTGCACTCTGACAAGTGGGTCTGTAAACTCAGGACCCTGAAGGTTTGCACCTGTACTGCAATGCAGAGAAAAAAACTGCTTCAAATCTCCTTCCATAAAATGGAACTGGCATATTCTGCCACTGCGTGACAGCTCTTTCAGAGAAAACACAGTGATTGATCTTATGTGTTTCACAGCTGAAATTTTAGTTGAAGGCTGTCACATATTTGCTAGATTTATTTACAGAAACAGATTAAATCTGAGTAATGTCAAAGAATAAAACAATAGGACATGCAAATTTACCTTGGCTGGCATTACATTTAGCAGGACAAATAACAAACAGAGTATTTTCAAAATATATTACACACCTAACATACTGAAAAGTTGGCTTAAGATTGTATGAACTTCTATCCTATGTTAGACACAACAAAAAAGAGATTTGTAAATAAAAAAAGCATTTATTTTCCTCTTTTTGGACTTGTTTGGCTTTTTAGACAAATTCTAAAGGACTGCTTTAAATTGATGTAGCGACAGTACTTAACTCCAGATTACAGGCGCATCTATCCCTGCCTGTTTTTGAAGCAGAAGCTGAAGAAATAGTCAAATAATAAACAAAAAAGGTCTAAATTTTGTCTAATGCATCTAATACAACAACACAGGAAGTGTGAAACCGTAAAAAATATACAATATCATTTTAACCCTCAAAAAGTTAGCTAGGTTCCATTTGATAGTCACCAAGACACATAATGATTTCTTAATTCATCCAGAACAATATCGTCCAAGGTCCTATTTTACTGCTGACAAGTAAATGCAAGAAAGACAAACCATAAAATGTCTTGGTTTAGGACTGACTGTTGTCCCAAGACTGCACAATTATTTGGATATATTTAGCATGTTAGATGACCTTTTCCTTATTTAATTTCAGATACACAAAATATCACCTTCTCTGAAGTGTAGTGTCACTTCTCTCACCTAAGTCACCAGGCAGCAGGAGGTGCATGATGTTCTTCCTGCATAACTGAATCTGCCCACACTGGAAGTGAGTCTTCCTGTGTGATGCATTAACAACTATCTGCAAGAAATTTCAACATCTTGTATGTGTCTTCCTACTCATCTAACAAGTGTGCAAAATTAGTTATAAAGAGCACATGTGGAATATTCAACACCCAAATTCTTTTTTAACCTAACAGACAAAAACAAAACGGCAATTCATAATATTAAGGCAATTTAATCCTTTGACATCTTTCTGTGAATTTCATATATCTTTTCAAATACTGAAATAACCCTAACATGATACATACAGAGAAATAAGCAACATTATGTATAACACATACAAAACAAGAATCTAACTCCCCAAATGCACAACACAAAACTGGCAGTTTTATCTGGTTTTCGTTAACTAGAGATTAAAGTGTTCAATTAATTCCATCATAAGTAAGCCATGCTATTTAATAAAGGTTTAAATACTTATTCACATGCTTCAATATACAGGGAAGATGTACAGTTGTGGCCAAGCTATTATAAAATGCTTCCCAAGTGATATTGTCTACCTAAATACAGTGACATTCTCCAAACAAAATGAAACATCTTTTAACATACAACAAAAATATTAAATTTATTACTTTACTAGCAATGCTAATGTTTGACTCTTTTTTTTTTAACCAATCAAAAATCCTCTAAGAACCACTTACCTTTGAACCATAAACTTATGTTAATATCACAAAGCAGTCATCTCAAATTCATAAAGTTTGCAATGTATAGTGTGTGATTCACATGATATACATTCACTGGAATGTGACACCTTTTCCTTTATACATTACTGAGATCTGATTTCATATTCTGATACCTCCTTTAACAACTGAAACATGTAAAATCTTGCCATGCACAGTGATGTGGGGCAGAACATCTACCTATTAGGAGACTGAGATTGTTCTTTTGCTTCAGCTCTCAAAGGAGAAAACAGATGTATATGTCAGATATGAGGAACAAATAATACAACCACTACACAGATTAGTAACAAGGTTCTCCCTCCCATCATCATAGACAAAAGAGAGTTTTGACAGCTTCCTAAAACCTTTTCAAGGGCATCTTGGTCTAGCTAAGCTGCTTAGGAACTGAAAGCAAGGACATCAAGAAGGAACATTTAAAAAAGACACAGTGGAGCCTTGCTGTTGTATGCCTTGGGAAATGAAGAAATGTTTAATTTTTCTTCACCTACGATTTTACTATATTCTTAATATTTACATATTTAGTCCTTTTCTTTGCTCCAGAGTCCTCTCCTCATCTCTTCTTACTTCCTATTCCCCAGATATTTTCTTGACTCACTCTTAACTAAAGAAAGTTAAAATAATAAAAATAACAATTTTAAAAAATTTTAAAAAGCAAAGCTTGAGCTTGAAAAGAGGGTCACATCCTAATACTTGATTTTTAGGGACTATTTTATAGCATGTCTCTGGACTTCAGAAGATCCAAAAACATGCAAGAAGAAATATGAGACAGAACAAATCAGAAAGGGATATTCAAGGGGCTGTACCTGTCATATAGTAATGCTTAAACTGGTAATAGAGGGAAAGAAATCCTTTTAGCAGCATGAATGAATTTTGAAGCATTACTGTGTGTCTTCCAGCACACAAAGCTTTAAAATCTATTGGCTTCTGCAGTTATAGTGATACATGGGAAGCATCAAAATTGAAACATCCCGCTGGTGTCTGGTCACCAGCAGTGTCTCCCATGTCTCAGTATTGGGGCTAATCCTGTTTAATACCTTTATTGATGGTCTGGATGAGGAGATTGAGTGGACCCCCACAAAGTTTGCATCAAACAACACCAAGTTGGGGGAGTGTTGACTTGTTTCCGTGCTACAGGCTTCGGAACAAGTGGTTGGAAAGCTGCATGGTAGAAAAGGACCTGGGGGGTGCTGGTGGACAGCCTGCTGGATGTGAGCTAGCGCGTGCCCAGGTGGCCAAGAAGGGCAATGGCATCCTGTGGGGACAGTGCCTTATACTGGGCCCTGGTGAGGCTGTGCCTCGAATCCCATGTTCAAGTTTTGTGCAAGAAGGACATTGAGGTGCTGGAGTGAGCCCAAAGAAGAGCAGCAGAGCTGGAAAAGGGTTAGGAGCCCCCAGCTCCTGTGAGGATTGGCTGAGGGAGCTGGGGATCTTCAACCGGGAGAAAAGGAGGTTCAGGGCAGACTTTATCGCTCTCTACAAGTACCTGGAGAAAGGAGGTTGTATGGTCTCTTCTCCCAGGCAACTAGTGATAGGACAATAGGAAATGGTCTC
This sequence comes from Bombycilla garrulus, assembly GCA_013400315.1. Classification (NCBI taxonomy): domain Eukaryota; kingdom Metazoa; phylum Chordata; class Aves; order Passeriformes; family Bombycillidae; genus Bombycilla; species Bombycilla garrulus. The sequence goes on along the minus strand of VXBU01015938.1, from coordinate 55,445 downwards.
AAGCTATGCCAGGGGAAATTCAGATTGCCTATTAGGAAAAATTTCTTCACAAAAATTGTTGTCAAGCATGGGAACAAGTTGCCAAGAGAAGTGGTTGAGTCATCATCTCTCAAAGTATTTAGAAGATATGTAAGTGTGGCACTTAGGGACATGGTTTAGTCACAGACATGGCAGTACCAGGTTACTGATTAGGCTCAATGATCTCAGAGGTCTTTTCCAACCTAAACATTTCTATGATTTCTCTGAAGAGGAAAACACAACAGCCCTGGCCCACTTAACCTGCTGGAAGATGGGTGCAGCTATAAGAGATGCTGGGAAACAGGAACTGAAATAAGTTCTTCATGGGAAGGAGGAGTGGAGCTAAAGCCACCTGCTTCTTACAGAGATAATTGGTTTGGAGACTATGTAGAGGTTTGTTTTATTTTAGACAAAAAGATCTTGGCTCATTAGAGGAATATCATTAGTCCTGGCATAAGCCCTCACTTGTGGCCTCACTCTGCCATCTCCAGGCCATCATTTTCTTCTTCCTCTCTATTGGCACAAGTATTCCCACAGCCACAGAATGAACTGAACTGGAGAACTGGTCCAAATACCATCCCAGAATGCTAATTTTAAACCAGTTCAGTTCCCTGATCTGAATCACGAAACAAGTATCTGTGCCTACTCAATATTTTTTTTTCCAGTGGTGGGGGCAGGTATGTGTGTGCTTATGAGGTGGCTCTGCCTCCTCCATTGCCAGGAATGGATAATGCCAACACTAGCTGCTGGCTTCCCAGATACAGAATTGACATGCTGCAGCTGCCTGTCATGGCAGAACTGGAATCACAGGCCACATCAAACTGTCCTTTCCATCACAGCGAAGGTTAAAATAACAGCTCTAGTATAGAAAGGACATTTTTAAATGTCCTAAAGTATTTTTCTTTATTATAAAACTAGCCAAAGCAAATTGGCTAAAAACATGCAGAACTTGGAATTATGCTTTGAGATAATGTGCTTCCCAAAAAGTTAAATCTATAAAAGATTCTTTGATTGTTTAAAAGGAAAAAGATCCCAAAGTGAAGCCCAATCACTAGAAGTGCAGTAAGACTACTAGAATTAAGACTAAGTTCCAGTGGTGTTAACTGGTACCACTTTAATTTATTTTCTGAACAGTGTTTTTTGGCACTTACCAGATTTAATCTTCTGTGGGTGCTAATACTTTTCCTGTCAGGCAACTCCATGTTCTCCCAGAACCGTATAAATCCACACACAAATATGCATCTCTTACAAATCTCTGTAGGTATGTAGTATTTATTGCCAGCACATATGCAGAACTTGAGTTCAGGCTGGGTGGTACAGGTGTAAGACACCTGTGTGAATGCAAACAGCATGACCTGAACTGTACAGTTGGGATGTGTTTGATGCACATTGCTCAGAGAATTTGAGAACCATTATCAAATGCAACACGGATGTAGCCACACGCAGCCAGTCAACATACAGTATTCTTGAACTCTTATGATGCTGTTTTAATGTCATCACAAAATCATCATACAGTTATTTAAGTTTGCAGTACTTTTTGGTCTCATCAGGAGGCTGTCTAGAAACTCACCTTCCTATTCACTCTAAGTGCCTACCTTAGATGCACCACAGCTAAAATCTTTTATACTAATACCATTCCAGGCAGATTCTTTTTCAAGGGATAATCATATCTCCTCACAGTTTTGACTTGGTTATACTAAATATGAGTGAGGTTTTAACCTCTCCTCACTCAACCATCTCTCCTTGCTTGTGTCCCAATACACAGTCCTGTCCTAGACTAGACCATGTCTATGTTTATATTCTTTGTAGATGTCATGAACAGAGGAGTTTTTATCAGAGTCTCAGTACTAGAAATAATTAGTGATTCCTCATGAGGATTTTCTTCAATTTTTCCATTACTATTTCAAATTTGTAGTTCACTGTTGCTCTGTAAATTCATCAGGAAACTTAGCCAGTCTTCCTTGGTGGTATACACTAACTGGGACTTCTAAACCTGTTGTGTACTCAATGGAATAAGACAGGAAGATCTCTGATCCCCTCTCTGGATCCTCCAATATAAGAAGGACTTCTTGGAATAAGTCCAGAGGAGGGCCACTAAGTGGATCAGAGGTCTTAAGTATCTCTCCTACAAAGTCTGAGAGAGCTGGGATTGTTCAGCCTGGACAAGAGAAGGCTCTGTGGAGACCTTACAGTAGCCTTCCAGTACCTAAAGAAGGCTGATAGAGAGTGACTTTTTACATAAGCAGACAGTGATAGGACAAAGCAAAATGTCCCTCTTTTAAATTAAAAGAGGGACTATTTAGGTTAGATGTTAGGAGGAAATTCTTTTCTCAGAGGGCAATGAGACACAGGAAGAGTTTGCCCAGCACTGTGGTTCCCTCACCCCTACAAACATCCAGTGCCAAGTTGGATGGGTTTCTGGGCACCTGATCTAGTGGGTGGCAGCCATGCCTGTGGAAGAGGGCTGGAGCTTTCAAGGTGATTTTTACAGCACCTTCCAACCCAAACTATTGTATGATTCCATTCTCCTCACTTGATAAATCACCATATCTTTTCAGCATACTATTAACTTGGAACATAGTAGTGCTTGTTTTGGTGACAACTCCAACATAGCTGTGAGAAAATTCCCCCACTCAACCACTAATGTATAATTTGAATTTTCCCCTAACCCCGATTTCAGTTTTGCTTGGATACTTCCTGGGGATTTTTATTTGAAATAGAATGAAGCTAAGCAATTACTGTATAAATAATACCATCTAATATTTCTTAGAGAAATTCTTAAATCACTCTTAAAACTTTGAAGTTTCAAAGCCAGTGGCTCAGCAGAACACTCTGAGTCAGAGCTGGTTAAAATGGTATTTCTTAAAAATATGCACAACATGGCAGTCAAAAGAAACATCGGCAAAATTTCCTGTAAAGTTTCAGAAAAACTCTGAGAACATCTGTGAACAACAGCCTGAGGATTGGGCAAACATAGTTTGGAAAATACAAGAATGTGTGCAGGTACATCTGCGAGCTAAATGGGTCACAGTGGGTATGCAGCTGCCTTAAGCCTTCAGGGACCAAAGCTCACCTTCTGATGATACCATCTGAAAATAAACAGTGGGTCTGTGGCTCGTACATCCAGATTTCACAAAAACTTCATGCTAACTTTGATTTCTAAATATTTAAGGGAATCTGCGTATCCTGCTTGGACAGTTGGGAGGCCCTTATTCTTTAACTTCTTTTATTTTCTTTATAAATACTTTATTTTATTTTCGTATTATGAATATTTTTTATTTTCTTTGTAAGTATTCATTTATTTATTTATTTTGCACTTATTTTCCAGTGGCAACTTTGCTTTTTGGAGTTTTTCATCAGGCAAAACCCACAAACAGTTTTTCCAGAATATTAAAAGTAATTGAGATAATGAAAAGCTAATAGGCTTTAGCTGAGAGGGTTGCAAAGAATAGCCTGCCATTATTTAGAAAGCCCTGTAATAGAGCACCTTGTTAATTAGAGATGATTCACAGATGACTTGCAATAGATTATGGTGGTTCTGAATAGCAATGATATTTTCACATTAAGCTCTTATGTACTCAGGAGTAATGAAGCTTTAATTTTAATTAAAAGGAAGCTCCTTTTTTTTAAAGCATGTAGGTCCAAGAAATACTGAAGTACAGAAAATTAGCACATTTTACTAATTTTCCATATTTGGAGTGCTGCACTTTTTAGTTTTACTTTCATAATGTTCCCTACCAGAGGGCAGCTAAGCACTCGAACAGCAACACACAGTGAGGTGAGAACTGCTTGCTCCAATCCTCTCAGTAAGTCTGTGATAGAGTTATGAACAGAATTAGGTTCATTTTAAATACAGGATTATCTCCTTACATCTATCTCCATGCCTCATCATAGAACACCATCTGCTACACCAATGGGCATTCACTGCTTTAGTTATGATCATTACAGTGGTACAGTTTGACATTATCATGACCCATTGCTACTGATAAGGGGATTCCCATGTTCTGTCACCTTCCCTCTTCCTTTCCTTTAACAACTTCTCTTGCCTTTTGCTGGAGAGCTTACAATGAATTGGTCCAAGGAACAGAGATACTCTATATCTGCACATTTTCTGCTGGTTTAGTTTTCTGAACTGACCCCCAAAGATCTGGATGAGCTTCAGTACCTGAGGAAAAGCAGATGCTGGGAGCATGCAGGAGCAGAATGGCAAGTCTATGCCCTTCCAGAACAGCTGCCCATGGGGTGGGCTTAACTGCACTGCAAAGAGGATCTCACCTTTTTATCATTTATTTTACTTGAAGCTTTCTTTAAACTGAATTGAAAATAATAACTTTCATCACTGACAAAAATGTGTTGTCTTGTTTTAGAGCTGTCAGAGGTCTATCTCAAGCTTTCCATAGGCAAGGCAGGGCAGCCTGTGCAGTCAGCAGCCCACAGGAGAGCCGCATGGACAGTGCCAGTAGTTATCAGTAGTACTGTAGCCCTGATGATCCCAGTGCTGACTTTGGGCAGGAAGGCTGGGGCTACCACACTTCATTCTAGGATTTCCCATGGGAAATACACACATGTGCCTATGTACAGTGTGTGCACACAGGAGCTCACACCAGTCACACGTTTGAGTTTGCTCTGGGCACATTGTGCTTAAGGCACAGTGGACATTCAGAGCATGCAAGCACACAGACCAGGACCAACAGCAGCCTCTTTTATCCATTCTGTCACCATGCCTCTTCCAGTGACCCCAGGAAGCTGCAAAACATTATTAAACTGCAGGGTTGCCAAGCTGTAAAACATAACCAAAAGTGACAATAATTACTGCATTCAAAACACTTGATGAGAAGCTATTAATTTACCAAATGATACAGACAATGACACAACACCTCTTCCCCTCTTTAGAAAAGAAGGAATGAAGAATGCCATCTTGCATCCAACAATGGCATTTTGCCTTCTGAGAGTTCACCACAAAATTCCCCAAGATTTCTTACCATTAGATTTGCAAGACTCAATATTGTGAATTATTGGGGGAAAAGAAATGCACAAATTGATGAAAAACTCGAACAATTAAAACTCCAAACAAAATCCCTCTCAATCTCCACATGCAGTAGTGTATGCAGAAAAAGCCAAACAAACAAAACAAAACCCCAAAGCAAACCAACAAACCAACACCAAACACCACCACCTCCCCTCCCCCCAAAACACATGCAGATTTAATCTTGGATTAGATTAGGTGGACCAAAAAGAGAGTACACATAATGTAAATGCAAATATCTAGCCTTTTACTTCTCATTTACAACTCACCAGCAAGATGCACCAGCATCTTTTCACTTAATTCAAGAGTGAAATATAGGCAAGTAGAACACTGGTCATGAAGGGATTACTCATCTGCGTAAACCTACCTGCATCATTCAGTGTTCCCAGGATCAAGGCCTTTTTACAGTCAGCTCTTCAGAGAGTATACATGTTCTCTATATAAGCATTAAGTACATATTAGGTGCTTGAGTAATGCACAAATAACAGTGTAAAAATCAATAATTACTGCAACCTAATTTGAGAAACTACAACATTTCTTAATGCATGCAAACAACTAATGTAAGATTATTACTAATGCGGAAAAGCAAAGATAAAGAAATCAAAACCTTTAATTATTTCAAATATGGGAAAACAGTTACAAATTATTTAATAACTGCATGCTTCAACAATTCACATTTCATATAGCTGGTTTCACTGTATATCTAATTATTACATTTATATTTAACACCATGAGCTTTTCCTTTTTTTTTTCACTCACTAGAATAGTGGTTGATTATGCTTTCACATGCTTTTTTTGTCTTTTTAATTGATCTGAGTTTTACCAGATCTCAAATTAAAGAAAATTTCTTTAACCTAAGTTAACAGCCAACTGGATATAATGCAGGGAAGTCTAAGATAATGAAAGCTTGCTTGAATGTAAGCTTTCAAGCACACTTAATGCTCAATAACTGGCACAACCATCACTTTACTGCTGGAAGTTTGTTACAGCTTGAACTGAAGACTTTCCTTTTTCAGTGAAAAGTTTAGGTGGCTGAAAAAACCCTCAAATCTCAAAAATCATTATGTCTTTATGCACTGATCCTTAAAAATTTTTTTTTCCAATAGATGCATTTCATATTTTAAAAAAAGTTGTGTAAGCAACTAACAATTCAGCTTCATTACAAACCATTTTCTAACATTTTTTTCAGATGCAATAGGCTTGCACGTGAGAAAATACAAATTTACCAGTTACCACTTGCTTTGCCTCTACGCACGATTTTTCAAAACCATCACTGTCATCCTTTCCCCTTGTATAACTATGTTTTTCCAAAGGGAAAGCTGGATTTGAGTGGAGTCCTCATTCTCTGTCCTATCAAAGACTTAATTGCTACTGTCCCCACAGAAGTTTCCGTTTTGTTGTGAAGGATCCATGAATTAAGGACTCTTCCTTTAACAGGAATTTCTGCCCAGTGGTATAGATATGACAGACACTGAGTATGTGCAGCTATATGCAGTCCAATAGCAATAGCTGAATGTGTAAAATAGAGATGTCCAAATGAAACAAGGAGGGGATCAGACAGAGTCCAGAATAAAGAAAGGTAACCCTTTAATTTGAGCCCACAGGACTGGTGAACACAAGATTAGAAGGTGATTTACTCATTAAAATAGATGAGCTTTCGATATTTTGATTTTGCACATCAGGCCTGAAAAACTTGATTCGATCAGTTTACAGCTGTCACACACAACTGGATGATACTGCTAAGCATTCATATAATGTCAACAATTTTTCAAAGACAAATTCCTAAGTTTTGCAGCTTTCTCTTTTCACTAATTAGCTCTATAAAGAGCTCAGAACATTACTGGAATCTATTAGGCTGAATGACTCAAGAGTATGCACAAGAAGAATTTGCATTATATTCTTCACTCAGAGTACAGTGCCAGCTGGGCAGAGTTATGCTAAGTGGATAACTTTGTGAACAGTCCACTTGAAATCAAAGTCAGCTAGTGCAGTGGAGGGCATTGTTTGTGCTCATGGAATGTGAATCAACACACCAGGGGAGTTACTAATGTTACTTTTGTTTCTGAATGACCAACACATACTAATTTAATGTTATTTTCACTGCATGGAAAGCCATGCCCAAATACACCTCTTTCCCCTGCAGTCCCTGAAGGTCTGCTGCAGACAAAAACTGAGTGAAAGCATTGTCACCTCTGCTTCAGATTTTGATTGTTCTCAAGTTTAATGAGACTTTCAGTTAAAGCAATGCTTTAATTCTGTACCAAAGGCAATGTCTTCTAAAAATTTCCTCCAGTGGAATGACAGTTTCCATTTGGAGAATTTTTTCCCTCTCCCTTATAAGCCACAGAAGTTTGACATATGCTAATCACTGGACTTACTTGACAAACAACCATGGGGGAAGGCATATTCCCAGATCAGAAAACAGGCCACAAACTTGCAAGGTCAGAAAAGGTATGGCATGCAGGGTAAATTATGCTTGTGTTCAGAAGCTAAAGAGTCCTCCTGGAAGCAGATGCAACCAGCAAGTCTCTATGCAAAAGCTGAAGCTCCCTTACAGTTTAAGCATTTTCATTGAAAGAAAAAAATCACAGAAAGAAAATAGCTTAAGGATTTCTCATATGATTTATGTATTTCTTGTCAGCAAAATAATTATAAGCAATATGGGTTTCTTCAAATATTAGTTTCATTCTGCTAGGTTGTTAAACCAAACAAGTATTAGCCTCCACTCAGGAGGTCAGATAGATTTATTCTCAATGCCACAGCTTTCAGGAGCTACCAGCAGCAAATTCACATGGACCTTCTCCTAGAGAAATAGTCAGGAAAGCAGATTTTCTATTAGCCCCTCAGAAAGTACTGCTTTTTCATTTTCTTCATGTATCTCAGAGAAGGAGCAGGAGAACAGTGAAGACTGAAAAGGGTTGCAAAGACGAATTCACTGGATGAGTGGATGACTTCTAGATTATTAAAATTTTGGGTTACTGATTTCTGCTCCAAAATGAAACTGAAGGTTTTACAAGAGAAGAAGAAAGGAAAAAGGAGAATATAGAAAAAAGATTAAAACAAGTTTTTTAAAAGAGTGAGGAGTACAAACACATTTACAGAAAATACCAAAATATAAAATTTCATTTCATAATATAGCACTTAAGCCTGTCTTCCATGGAAACAAAACGTGAGGACCAGTTGCGAAGTATCTTTCTTATGATACTCTTCACTATTATTCTTGAAATAGTCTTCTGGTAAGGAAAACAAATGCAAATTTTGATCCTACAGAATGACATAGATGACCCTATAATGAAAGGGAGCAAAATGTTCCACATAAATCTTTGCAAGACTGAGCCCTGTAATACTGTAATCTATTTCTAATTCCCTAAACCACTATGCAGATGACACAGCAGAGTTACACACACATATCAGAAAAGACAGCTCTGCAATTATAGAGATGTTCAGAATCAAAACAGGGTTAGTACTGAGTCCCCTGTCACTAGATCTTTGAGATTTCTGTGCTTCCCTGCTTGCAGATTTAGGAAGTGATCCTGAATTGCACTTAATCCCCCTCACTCCTCAATTTTCATGCAGAAGAAATTTGCATGCAAAGGTAATGAGGTGTGTGATGTTCAGAGAAGTTGGTCTGTAGGTGCCTTCATAAAACTCACCACATCCATCACAGAGTGCTTTTTAGCACCTTCCAAGTTTAGCCCGCTCCCTAATCAAAGCACTTTACATGCATTAGCCATGGTTATTCTTCAAGAAAGGGTAATATAGATGACATCCCCTACAGCTGAGCAAATTCACTCTCCCATCTGAAATTTCTCTTCATTAAAATAACACAGGGCAGAACATTATAATTAATAGAACCATTACCCTTTAACTTACACCTCTTGACCTGCTCCATTAGCATAAAGATACCTGAAAGTGGATGGAACTAGTTTGCACCTACCTATATCTTCTCCAAATCTCCAGAAGGAAGGTAAAAAGCCAATTCAAATGGGTGAAGTCCCAGAACTGACAAAGACATCTTTCTATTTAACTCCTATAAATAAAACTGACTCATTTATAACATTTGATCCGTTTTGCTGCTACATTATTAATTTCCACAGCTGAGACAGAACATTTGGTCCTAGGTTGGGCCAAGAAAGCCTGAACAGCTTAGCTGCCATCTGTGCCTTTGAAAATACCCATGTCTTTATTGGAGACACTCACGTATGTGTGCACATGAGCACATCCCGCTTTGAAATGCAGTAACTACTCAATACCAACAGCAATGGTTCACAATTTTAAGAGAGCATTTGTCTTTGAAGAAAGTGTCTTAGTTTTAATATCCTCCCTAATTATTCAGAAATCTAGTGGAAATACTATTCCAAGGAGTATGAGAGACTGCATAAGGTGCTTCCCAAAAGTTTCATTCTATCAAAGAGCAAGTATAAAAAATGCAACAGACTCAAATTTTAAGTTATTGATTAGTTGCAGACAGGCAACAAAGTGAAGAGATAGATTCAAATCCAAAACAGATGCACCATAAATGTTGATTTTTGAATTTGAACACAACATTTTGAAGACACCCCGCATTTTGATTATGAATACTAGTGAAGAATGATAGCATCTCCTAAACATTACAATTACTTTATATAGTCATCCAGCATATGCATTAAACCTGTATATATGAATACAATATAATTTTAAGAGCTCACCCTCATTTATTTTTTAAAATCTCAAGTGAACAAGCTAGTGTGATCTTGAAAAATTATGTGGAATTAAATTCCCACCACTGAACAAGAATGGTTACTCAGGGCTATGTTCTACATTATGTTCAATATCTATCAGAGGGATAAAATAAATAAGACTGATTCTGCATATTACTTAGGGTTTTATTCATAGTGTTAAGACATCATTATCTCATGGTAATCAAAATTCTTAAATCAAAAAAATAATCTAATACACTTGAATTTGTATATGGAATGCATGATCATTTACTTTCTCCATCTTAAATAATATATTAGTCACAAATAATGTTAATATGAGCTGCTAATAATGCAGTTGGTATTCAAACAGACTCATAGCCAAACCAAACTAAAGAGAGAAAAATAATACTTCAACCAACTGTGTGACTGACCTCAATCCTTCCAGAAAACACTGAGTTTTGGGCTAAGGCAAAGCACAGAAAACCTTGGTCTCACCTAAGACTTTAGTGCAAGGTCACCAGTGACTGGGAAAAAAAAAGTTTAGTGGGATGGTGTCTGTTTGACTCTGCACATGTTTGCCTATGTTGTTGCAGATGATGAGATAGAAAAGCTAGTCTCCAACAGGGGCACCAGGGCATGGAAGGGGCTTCTCTCTTTCCAAACCATGCTCACAGCTGCCCAGACAGACATGCCCCCCACTGCCAGTTCCTGTCTTTGGTCACAGGGAACTCCAGCAAACTGTGTTGAAGCAGAGACAGACCCAGAGCATACAAGACAAAGAAAAAAAGACTTGGATCACTCCAGCCATTAGCATGACCACCTCAACTTCAAAGAGCAAACCACACTGCCTACTCCCCCCTCTGAGAGGCTACAAGGCCAGGAAGCAGCAAATGCACAGAACAAGGGGAAGTACTACAATAGCCATGAACTCCCAGAGAGCACTGGGTCCCACACAAGCTCTATTCCCAGACACCAGCTCCAGGCAGGAAATTTTCCCCTCCTTGTCCTGAAAACACCACAGCAATGAAATGCTGTAATTTCATTATGTGTAAGACAAATACAAGATTTCATTTGAGTTGACTTTCTTCCAAAGATGGATAGAGATTAATCCTTTCTAATGGCAGAAGACAAACTGCTGGTACTTTGGATTTGTTTTAGTTTTTGGAGTATTGTCATTTCATGAATGAATCAGAGGTGACTGAGGCTAGGAGAACAGGGAGCTCATTAACATCCATCAACACGTGGTATACAATATGCTAACTTCAAATTTGTCATTTGTACCCCAAACTCAGATCTGTTTCTGCAGTACCAGTCAGTTAATGAAAAGGACAGCAGTTTGCATATTTCGTCAGATTAAAATTGGAGCAGTGAATTCAATCAGCAGTGGCAGCATTGCAGAGCCACTGGATGAGAAGGAGAAAGGAGTTTGTGATGACCCCCATAGAAACAACGGTCAGAAGTGAAAATAAATTGCCCAAATGCCAGCAGTTGGGAAACACTTATGAGGGTGACAACAGTGATTCTCTCTGCAGATCAGGAGGAAGAACCTGAAACTGGAGAAACTGCTTCAGTTTTCTCACTATGCCCCTTTTCTCCTCAATGGAACTTAAAGAGAATAATACCAACCTAACTTTAAAATATAAAAGTTTCTACTGTTAGAAACAGTTATTGCAGAACATGGTTGAGTCATATTATATAACCTAATAACTTGTAAAAAAATATCTGCAGTCAAAGTCCAGACAGCACCTATTATATATCTGGCAGAGCTCCAGGAATATTTTACAGGCTCCTCAGGACTCCACAACCTTGTTTGCAATAGAGCAAGCTACAGTGTGTAACAGGGAATCAGAAATCTGTCATTACTTGTTTTGTTAATTTCTTCTCACTGTGGGATTCATCTTGTTCAGCAAATCCATCAAAGCCCCAGTACTAAATGGCTGACCTTACACTATTACTAGAAATATTTTCAATCTGTATGAAGAAGTTCAGGAGTCAGGGACTACAAAGCAAGAGTAGACCGTATAACAGCTAACCGAGATGTTGTAAAATGCTATAGTATGTATTACACTAAAACGTAATGTGCAGCCAGGAACTAAAGTAAGATCATTTTAGCTAATCAAAATGGAAAAAGTGCGAACTAGCAGACAGCATACAATATCTTTAAATTTTATTTTGATACATAATCAAATCAACTCCTATCCAAAGTAAGAGGAAATTTGAGAACAAGCTACAATTTGACAATTTTACGCCTGTCCATTCCCTACTGTTTTTAACATGATGAAAATAATAGCTTAAACAAAATGTTTCAAGGATTCTGACCTCTTAGTCAAAAGTAAGACAATCAATGAAGGAATTAAGTTAAATACATACTGAATTACTACTTAATACATACTGAAAAGGCATTTAAAAATCATCTGTCTAGAGAGTTCCAAGTGACTTCTCTATTGCATATCATGGCACGAAGCTTATTCCTTGTTTTGTTTTTTTTTCCTCTGAATCTAAGTCAAATTATAAAACATAAAAATTCAGTCTGGAGGTCATGAACCACATTGTGGCACTGCAACCAAAATGAAGACTTCCTGCTTGGGAAGTGTGAAGAATAAATTTCTGTGTGGGTCATGCCATGGTTGGCAGCACTCAGTGTCGAGACACAGATGAGGGCACCAATGGAAGCAGCTGAACCGGCTAGAGACTATGATTGCCACTGACTGGCAGAGCCCCACCACAGTTTGTGGAGCTTAGAAGTAAAGGCATGGTCTTGTGGCCAAATACAAAAGAAAAAGTGCTGCCTACATTACAGACCTCTCCCCTCTGCCAAGTAGTTTATTCATGAAACTGTAAATGAAGACAAGCCCTCATACAACAAACACTGTACTACATAGGCACTATTTGTGAACATACTAACAGTTCTACATTGGGTTTTTTTTTTGTACAGGACAGTGATTTTTTTTCAGATGGAAAAAAATTGAATCAATGCTACCAAGACTTATTTTTCAATTTTAAGCTGTGCAAAATGGATCTAGTAATCTAGATATAGATCCATGCATTTAGCTATCTTCCTTTTAAACCCTGCTGTGTGTACCCAAGATCAACTTATAAATCCACTGTACAGATTGAATACATTTTAAATACTTCATCCTGACTTTAGTTAGAAAACTGATTTTGAAGAATTTATACTTTAAATATAGACATATATTTATGTCTATATATATATATATGACATATATATATATATACTTTAAATATAGACAGATGAGAACAAGAACAGTTATTTCCAGAACCAAACACCACAAAATTCATGAAGAAAAGGGTTGCAAAGGCAGTCAAGCTCCTATTTTCCAGCGGAGTAAAGTCTGGAAAGTTGGTGGGGGGCAAAAACTCAGTTTTCAGGAGAAAGTCTTCTTCAAAAGAAAATATAGCATGGGAAAAAAATCCCATCCTGAACCAGCAAATCTTTGGTTACTTGGAGTCCCTGTATGTCATTAAAACATATGTTTTCCTACTAGAATATTTGCTATTTGGTTATGCATCTTTTCACTAAAAAACAACCTCAAATAGTTAACTCTAAAAATACAAATAATTAAAGCTTCTACTATTGATTTAAGTACAAAAGATATCAACTATTAAGTTATGGAATTAAAAACCAATCAATACCCTAGAACAAGCCAAGACTATAAAATATGGACAAGCCATCATTTTTTTTCAGGCAGAATTTTGCTTGAATATAAATGTGCATTTGTGGCTACAAGTTTTATTCTAATAGGAATTTTTAAGTTTCATTTATGAATTCCTATTTTTTTCTGAGCATGGAAACAAACCTGCAATAATAACGAATAGAAATTCACACCCTGCAAATACCACCTTGTTGGCTTCTCCTGCCTCTAAGTGCCGCAGAACTAGAGCTTTCCAGGTGCCCCTTTATTCTCTGGCCCGTGCCTCTTACCGGCTCGGTCCATTCAAGGTAGAGAGAAGCTCACAGTGAGTGCTGCCATTCTGCACCAGCATAGGTGACCAGGAAAAGGACCAGGGCTGGCTGAAGAATTTACGTGTTTTCTATACTTTTCACAGAAAGTATAGGCTTCTGGGAGCCTGTCTACACTGTGGAAAATGTTGGAACCCAGGGGGTTCCTATGATGCCTTTGGCCGACCCAAAACCTGGTCAGGAGGCTTTTCAGCCTTGCCAGAGGTGTCAGAGACCCTGGAATGACACTAAAAATACCTGTAACTCTGATTGTAACCCATGGAACAGGTTGTCAGCTTTGTATGAGGAATTTCAGGTCACAAAAACTTAGATAGTAAAATAGTAGTAGTTATAAGTAAAAAGAAGGTAATTTGAATGTATGTACAGGGGGGTTTAGGGCCCTGTACAGGGTGGTTGGAGATCTGTACAGGGGGGTCTGAGACACAAGATGGAGGATTTTTACACGTGGCATGTTATCTTATGTTCTTCTTCATAACCTCCATCTTCTTGGTGATGCTGGCACTTTTGGATTGGTTTGACACATCTGGACATGGTGGTGTGAGGGGCATAGATTGGTACTTAATTGTAAACATTTAATACGTAGTTTTTAGTATAAAAGAGTAGTGATCACCCGGGGCGGGCGCAGTGTGTCTCTGGACGCGTTCTGTGTCAACCCTGGCAGGGCAGAGAAATCTCTCTTTGATAAGGAATTAATAAACTGCCTTGAGAACACGAACAAACGATTCCAGACTACTCCTTCAACAGCACAGGCCGGAAACCTGGACTTTCCTACATATTGCGGGGTCTCCTGGGGTTAAGGAGATCCCCGCATTTGTGGCGTCCCAGGCTGGGCACGAAGACCACCACAGAAAAGAAAACAGTACACTTTGAATTCAGGTCAAAATTACTACTCCCTTGACTACTTCTGAAGGTGCAGGCTACCTTTTCCCTTGAATAAAACAAGAATTTTCTAATCTAACCACTGACATACGTCTGTTGAACACTACATCTGAGAAAGTAAATATAGGCTTTCTTGAGGATGCAGCTTATCCATCAGCCCCCATGCAACCCTCCTCATGTCGCAGCCCCTCTTAAGCATGGCCAGCTCAGGTGTCACCCACTCAGGTGCCCCAGAGGGAGCACGCGACGAGAATGGGGAAGGGTGCTGGTGCAGTGTATGTACTGGGCACCCAACCTGCCAAGCCTGTGCTTGCTCAAGGGAAAAGCTGCTGACAGGAGAGCAATAAAGAGTAAAGGAGAGTCTTCACGCTGGGATGCAAGCTGGAGCACCTTACAGCCCAGAGGAATGCAGGCCAAAAAGACAAACAACAAAGGGGTGCAGGGTTTTAAGTATAGGGGTCGAACAGTGGGTGGGTACAATCAAAGAACCAATGGGGAGGTTGACAGGGAGGAGAGAGGGTGGAGGGAAAGTGTTACATAATTGGCAATCAGCCAATGGTAACAGGGGGAGGAGAGACAGGGGTCACATGGACCAATGGGGCGTCGAGATTTAGGGGACTTCCAAAGAGGTGGACATGTGGGGATTGACAGGGAAGGGTCTGGAAGAAAGGGAGTGCTAGGGAAAACTGACAATGAAGGGGTTGGAACTAGGGGAGGAGAAATGGATGGGAGGAACCAACTATAACAAAATTACAGGGGAGTAGGGATTAAACCATAATGAATAAAATAGAACAAAAATAAGAGCTGCAACATCCTCACACTGGGGAAAAGCAACAAGAATACACAATGGAAGTCTCCAGACCTTTAGGGTGCAATCTTTAGGCCATCTTGCTGCACCAAGGCAAACTAGGCAGGCACCCTAGGAAGGAGGCTGGAGATAGTGGAGGCCCATATAGATACAAGACCATTTAAATAGGGGAAGATTTATATTGTTGTCCTGTTGCCTTTTTAAAAACCAAAACAGCCCAAGAAAAACCCACAGAGCTATTCCTTCAGCTGTGTCTCTTCCTTAAATATTCTGAAACTACACTCCTCAAAAGAGACAGAAGCTGAATGATCTCTGCCAGCTTGTCTTTTTCAATTTGCTGCTCTTTTCTGCTCTTTTTACTTACCTGTTTGAAGAATAGGGTCTAGGTCAGGTCAACCTGTGATGTCACCAGGAATCAGGTGACAGCTGAGGTAATTAGGTGAGCCCAATCAACACAGGAGGAACAGGGATATGGGTCATAATCCTGCAAGATTAATAAATATGTATCCCTGCAAGGTCATTTGCCAGAAACTGAATCTTAGCAGTTTGCTGCAGTTTTACTGCTGCTCTGCTTTGCTTTAGAGCAGGGAAATGAAAACATGCAATGCTATGAGTGTAACTGGATGAATCAGTTTGTTGATACATTTTAATATTTGTGGTGTTTAATGAATGTCTTGGAAAATGAAACTAATACTCATGTCCTTGTCCTATTTGGTAAATGTAGTGAGAAAAGTAGTATATCTCTAAAGATTTTCTTAGGACACAGCATGATACCTCTAAGACATGGAATTTTTCTAAGCAGGTGATCATTATGATGTTTTCTTGTGCCAGCAGCAGGGTAATATAATACCAGTTCAATTTACAGTTTTGCATTTTAGAAATAAAATAGCAAATTGTTTGCATTTATACTATAGATTTTGCTGCTAACACTCTTTGCCTTCATCACATTTCCAGGTTAGAAAACCAAATAGGCAGATTAGGAATATAATAATTTTTCAACTTTATACAGGCTAAACTAGCTTGAAAACTCTCAAAACTGCTTTGCTCTACCAGAACTATTATGTGTCCTGGGAGAAGATATCCTGAAAACTACTGGGGAGTCAGGACTGTCATCACTGCTAAGGGCATATGGCACTAAGAACACAGAGAGCTGTGATCTGTAGATGCAGGAGGAGAAACAGAATCACAGAGATGCAGGAGGAAAAGAAACAAATGTAACAGTTGGAATAGGATCCACAAACGGGAGACAAAAAACTAAGTGTTTTCAGACCACACTTGAGAAACAGATTGGCAAAGAGAAGCACAGAAATGGTGGTCCAGCTCAGCAGATGGTGTTCTCTCAGCACAGCCTGCATGGAGAGCTTTCTATCTGCTAGCACATTCAAAACAGACTGAGAAGGGAATTACAGGGCTTTTATTATAAACAATGTTTTTAATACTCCCTGAAAAATATTTTATTTCATGTTAACATCTATGAACTCAGGCTGTGTAGCCCAGAATTACTCAGGAGAGGCTGAAAGGATTAGCAGGAGCAGCAGATTGCTTCTTTTGGTGTGCAAAGTCACAGCTATCAAAAAGCTGCAGAAGGACTTCAGCTGTTAACAAGACAAAATGGTTCTGCTATTGCTGTTTGTTTCAAAAGAAATGCTACGTATCTAGACACACACACATTTACCAGATATGGAGCTATATGCATTTTTTAATTGTTTTGGTGGATATGGGGTGTTTTTAATAAGGGAGGTTTCTTTTAATAAGGTAGATACCATATAAAGAACCAACTATCTCCTGATCAGTGCTTCCTTAGAAGCTAGGTGGCTGATGAAGTCCCACACAGGGATGGTAGCACAGGCATAGGTATAGAGTCTGCAACACAGGTTCAGGCATGACACATCCGGTGTATATTTCTTTTCCTATAACTTCAATTATTATCCTCTGCTTCTGTGAACTAAAAAAAAAATAAAATAATAAACTACAAACCCAGGCCCCAGTAATAGAATTATTTAGTTCAGGACTTTTTCTGCAACATTTTCAGGATGCATTGGTGACATAGTAAGATCATGCCATCTAAGGAGGGCTAGGGCACCACCTCTTGGAGAGTAACTTCAACTTTTAACTGGAGAAAAGAGCTAAGCAGCCTCTAAGCAGCATCCGAGGAAAAGGGCATACATCATCCTCTTTCAAGTCCTTGAAATCTCTGACAAAAGCATGAGCTTCTGGTGCTATGGGTTAAGTTCTCAAGGCAAAGCCTCTGACTGTTGTTACCCACCAAAATTGCCACAGCCCTGCAGCTGCCAAGAAGCCCCAGAGAAATGCACAGGGTAGCAAAACTCTGAACATAGCTACTCTCTGGGCCAGAGCAGCCATTACTTGCTACTCCAAAAGCAAAAGTTAACACAAAGAATTAAATGAGATGACAGCAACTCTATTTTACTTTTCTCTTTCTATGTAGACAACTAAGAAATAGCTTACAGAATTAAAGTGTACAACAACAGGGCAAAACTGGTATCATAACAGGGAGATATTGGGGAAGAACTGGTGTATCAGAATTGGTAAATATGGTTAAATTAATGGGGAGTACTTAGGCATATCAGAACAGACTTTTCAAGAGTATGACTTTTTAAAATATCTTGCCAATTCTGTCAATAACACGAGGTTGGAATATTTTACATCAAATTATAACTGCTTGGATCATTAAATGCTAAAAAAATTCTGCTTTGACAACAGTAAAAATCATATAAATAAGAGTCACTTTAAATTTCCAGTTGCTATGCATTTGTTTTTCTGGGTGAAAGAGCACTTAATGTTGCTGGAAAGCCATTAAGCAACAGTAGTCATTTCCTAAACCTGGTTTACACTAGCACTGTTTACAAAATAACACCTTTAGGGACTCTTTAAACTTGCATCTCAGCATCAATGCAATATTCATGGACTGCAGTATTTGTTCATGTCTCTTCCTGTAGTTAATTCTGTCATTCCACTATCTTCACTATTCAGGAAAGCAAAACTTACATCAGAATTAAAAAAAAAAAAAAAAAGTATGTTGGGAAAGTCATCCATATTTATACAAGTGGTTTGTAAATTGAAGACTTGTTGTAAAACTTAGAAACATTTTACAATACTTGTTACAGCACAAAACAAGTAATGGGTGAATTTTCCCCTTGCAATACAGTTTTCCTGCCCTTAGAGGCTGCAATCAATGTGTGGAAGCATATGAAATACATATGTAGAGAAGAAGAAAATAAACAAGATACTCAGTGGTGTGAAAAAGCTGGCTGAGGAAGAGCACTGAAAAAGCAGAAGTCCTCACTAATGTCTGGATGTTCATTCAACAAGAGCAACTATTTTAAGAATAACTCTGGAGACAGTTCAGACTTTCAATCAAGCACCTGAAAGCACCTAAATAATTTTCAGGGTCAGACAACATCACCCTAAGTTTGGCCTGCCTACCCCCTTTAACCACACCTACTGCTGCTACATGGATTATTCCTTAAACAGAAAAGTAATTCGTAGAAGAGCATGCATGGAAGAACCAAGGGACAGAAAGAACCAGGTCTACAGTACCCTAAGGCTGATGAAATCTCTTCTTACAAATCCTCAGCCTCCCTTTCTCCTCACAAACTGAGGGAAATTACCTGCAAGTGGGAAACCTGTAAATGTAACTCCTGCTCCCATTTTGAGAAATCACATAATTTGGTACCTCAGACCGTAACTGTCAGTGCTGCTTAAGCGCTGAAGCTGACAAATGACTACAATTCTAAATATATGTCTTTCCAGAATGGCTAAGGAGCTCATTTTCACTCAATCCACCATATACACTAGTTTTATTTTTGCCTCCAAATTCTCTACAGGCTGAGTACATGATATCACAGGTAAATGAAAGGGAAGACAGGCAGTGGAAATCGCTGGGAACTAGGAAGAATACTCTGGTAAATGACAGGCATGTACAGCTACAGATGATAGCAAGTTTCTGTAGCTATTGTCAGACACCGAAATGCAGTGCAAAGCTCACTGCATTAATGGCACTGTTCTCGCCTTACACAAGTGGCTCAGAGGGAAAGCAGTTTTCACATGTAAGTCATGCTGACAGATGGTTTGCTTCAAGAGTGTGGTGGTAAAATTGTGCAGATAGCTGAACATTCATGCAACTGTAAAGAAATTGCGTAAGAGCCTGATGGAGAGATGGGGACTCCAGACAGCTCTTCATAAAATGCTCTTTATTGCATTAGGGGTCGTGGGTCATGGGTAATGCCAATGGCTGCTGGCCAAAGGCGAGCCGTGTGTCCTGAAGTCCGATTCTATACATGTTACAAAGCATTATATCTCTTTCTTTGCTTTGCATCTTATTACAAAACAACCAATTGACATCATATACAAAATCTTTACATTTACATATAACCTATCAAAACTGCTAAAATTACCATACGATGTTAATAACTAACCAATCACCTGAGTTAGTAGTTATATGTTAAACTTTGAAAACTTTTTTTACAGTGGAGTTTTCTTCTATCTCTGTAAATAACATCTTTCTGTCTGCCTATGCTCTTTTTCTTGGTAGAAACAATGCCTTATTTGCAGACCACTCAACCTCTTGGACTTTTTTGCCTTCTAACTTGATTAAATCATTGTTCTAAACCTTCCAACTCGACTTAACCTTTGTTCTCTCTGCTGCTTCAGCAGCTACCTGTGCAAAAATCTCTTTTATATATCAAAACTTGTTTTCATTTCTATAAAACCTTCTCCTAAGCATTCTTCTCTATAAAACTTTTCTTTTAACTCTTCATCCTTTCCAACAAAATTGGATTGGTCAATTTCTTTTTCATAGAAAATCACTAAGAATAACAACTTCAAACTAAGGCACTACTATTTCAAACAAGTTTATAGGTAACACATAAATTCCAGTTTTAACCAAAGATGTTTTACTGTTTTTGCATAATAAATTAATGGTCAAAAGACTAAATCATGCCTAGATAATAGGAGGACATTTAAAGCTGGGCAAAACCTTCCAGATGCTTTATTCTTTTGCTTAGCCTTAGGGGACACATCTGAAAGCATGCACCAGCCAGGACAGATGGTAGCAAACACATTCCTTGAGTCATACATCCTTGCTTATGGTAAGTCATGATGAGCGCCTCAAGGCAGTGAGTTTGAACTACCATCAAGTCACGTAAAAATGTGCCCAGCAGGTACCATCCAATGTTAATTTCACACAAATTAACCTGCCAAAAGGAAAATATATTATTGCCTTACTCTTTTGTTCTATGTAGTCAACAGTTCCTAAGAGGAACTATAAAATTCTCACCAAGCTTGGCGACAGACTGAGTGGTCCCAGCACAACACTCAGCAAAAAGCTGTGGTTGAGGGTCAGCATTGATACGCTTGGATCTTCTAAAGAACAGCCTGGAGAATACTGTCATGAAATGCTAAAGCTTAGTGATCATATTAACAGTGACTGAAAGCAGTTCATACGTGGAGAAGTATATAGGTGATCACATATTTTGCATAGCACAAAGGAAACCTCATCTATTCTCTTTCCTTCAGGCACTGGTTGCTCCCCATGCACTTTCAATGGCTGAATCATGAAATCTGCCTCTGCAGACTACAAGGCCTCAAATGCTAACATTTCCTTCTCAGTATCATATTTCATAGTAATAATGACCCCTTTATTGCCACTGCATAGAATTTTAAGGAGACATAAAATAGTCACAAATTAATACTGACCTATTTTACCTAGACTTCAAAGGGTATCAATGCATT
>VXBU01015938.1:0-34269 GCA_013400315.1 Bombycilla garrulus | reverse complement strand
AAAAAAAGTAGAAAGGAGGACCCCAGGAACTACTGACCCCACCTCTGTGCCTGGGAAGATCATGGAGCAGAACCTCCTAAAAGCTGTGCTAAGGTGCACGCAGGACAAGGAGATGATACAAGACAGCCAACACAGCTTCAGCAAAGGCAAGTCCTGACTGACCCAGCTACAATGGAGTGACTAGATCAGTGGACAAGGGAAAAGCTATGGATGTTGTCGATCCCAGCTTCTGTAAGTTGTTTGACATGGTCCCCCACCCTCCGCTCTAAACTGGAGATAAATGAATTTGATGGGCAGAATGTTAGGTGGATAAGGAATTGGTTGGATGACCACACAGAACACAATAGACAATAACTACATATCCAGATGACAAAGGGTGACAAGTGGTGTCCCCTCAGGGGTCCATACCAGTACTGTCTTGATATCTCCATCAATCACATAATGGCATCAAGCGCACCCTTGGCAAGTTTGCAGATGACATGAAGCTGAGTGATGGGGTTGACATGTCTGGGGAATCAGATGCCATCCAGAGAGACCTGGAAAAGCTCAAGGGCCCATGGGAATCTCCTGAGGTTCAGCAAGGCCAAGTTTAGGGTCCTGCACTTGGGTATGGGCAACTCCCAGAATCAATACAGCCTGGGGAAGGAAGGGGTGGTTTGAGAGCAGCCCTGCTGAGAAGAACTTCCAGGTACTGGTGAATTAAAAGCTGAACTTGAGCTGGCATTGTGTGACTCAGATAGCCTTATCCTGGGGTGCATCAAAAGAAGCTTGACCAGCAGCTGGAGGGAACTGATTCTCCCCCTCTACTTGGCTTTTGTGAGACTCCACCTGTAGTACTGCAACTAGCTGTGGAGTCACAGCACAGGAACAACATGGATCCATTGGAGCGGGTCCAGAGGAAGGCCAGAAAAATGATAGATGGAACATTTGTCTTAAGAAGACAGGCTAAGAGATCTGGGGGTGTTCAGCCTGGACAAAGAAAGCTGTGGGAAGACCTCATTGTGCCCTTTCAAAACCTAAAGGAGGCTCATAAATACAGGGGCAAACTTTCTATCTGAACCTGCTGCAATAGGACAGGGGGTAATTGTTTTAAAACAAAAGAGGGCAGATTCAGACTAAATATAAGAAAGGAACTTTTTAAAATGAGGGTGGTAAAACATTGGAACTGGTTTGCCCAGAGAGGTGCCCATCTCTGAAAACATTCAAGGTCAAGTTGAATGTCGCTCTGAGCAACATGATCTAGTTGAAGATGTCCCTGCTTTTTGCAGGGGTCTGGAACTAAGTGACCTTTAAAGATCCCTTCCAACTCAAATCATTCTATGACCTCTTGGTAGAGAAAGAAATAACTATCTGGTGAGATTTTTAGATATATCAGATAACTCAAAGAGTTTTGCAGACAAGTGATGTTTCCCCCAAAAGAGATTTATGCCAGTTGTTAGTGCCTAGAATAAAAGTCTAGTCCTTATATACACCATAAAACAAATATTCTAGTCCATCAACATCTGCGGTGCATGAGTGAATCAGCATAAGACTAGAACAAATTGAAGTAGAAAGTGCAACAGCTGAAGAAAAAGTGGAGCAATACACTTCAGACAAAGTGGAGGTACACAATTATCCTACGGCACCCTAGGTTGGTAATTAAAGACAAGGTAAAAATAGGTATTGATTTCACATTCTTACCTGTTCATCATTACAGGTATGTATTTTTATATATACACATGCTATTTTTGTACACAGGTATTTTGCTATGGAGACAAAAAATTGTGCTAAAAATATGAGAGCTAAGAGTAATTAATTCCAAATAACAGATAACAGCCCTTGAACACAATAGACTTTCCCTAACAACCATTGCCTGATTGGAAGTGTATCCACTTTAGAAGCAGACAAAATTGCAAAGTTAATGATGAACAATGACAAGGATTTTGGAAGTAGAGATAATTTCCTATTCCTCTAATTGCACAAACTAATGGAAAGATATGACTTCCTGAAAAAAAGGAAATTATCTAACTGGAAATTAATAAAATCCCTGTGGAATCTACTCAGAGTCAAGAGTACAAGGATGAGAGTGGAATAGTATAAAAACAAAAAGAAAAAAATGAATACAAGTTAATTTTTTTTTTGTTTAGGAAACTGCTACTGCAATTATTTTGCTCTGTGTATTAAGAAATTCTGAAAATATTTAATATTCAACTATTATAGCTGTATGTATTTTTATTACAAAAGTTCTTCTTGGTGTTTGTCCTCTGCTGTTTCACCTTGGTTTTAAGTTGAAAATATGCTCATATTTTCTCTTACATAATTGTAATTGAGATAATAATAATAAAGTGACACATAGAAGTACGTTCCCTCCCTGAAGGTTTCAATATGCACTGTGTGTCAAGAGAGAAAATATTTTAATGGATTGCCACAGAATTCAAAATAAAGGTACTTTCAAGTAACAGAGGAGAACTGAACACCAAACACATGGAATCTAAAAGGGCTCAAAACACAACTGGCTGGACACAGTCATCTATTGAAATCAAAGTCAGAAGATAACTTATAGAGAAAAGTATGTAATTACCCAGGTTGAAATCTGAGTCAACACAGTTGCTTTCATAGAAACAAATGGGTCAGATGCTGGGTTGATATTTGCAGACAAAATGTAGGGAATTCAGCAGCAATGCATTGCATCACCGGTAAAGCACCGCATGGGAAAAGAATAACTACCAGCACCTTATTTTAAGTAATTTTCCACCCTAACTGTACTCTGTCTGATGAGGCTTAGAAATACCCTAAGCAGAACTGACATTGACAGAGAAATGAAGGAAGGGATAAAAATGGAAGAGAATTACACCACAAAAATTTTTACAGTGTTTACAGTTTCAAGTCTGGTTATAGATGGATAAGACAGGCAAAGGTTTTTCCGGGGACAGTTCTGTTATGTTTCTACATAAACAAAAACATTTTGGGCATGATTCAATTCTCCTTCCATTAAATCAGGAGTAGCTCTGCCAAAGACAACACTGTAAAAGTTGTTCAGGAAGGTCCATTGTTCACCAATATCAATCCATTGCTTTAATCAATTACAAGGGGTTTTTAGTAGTAATATTAACTGGATGCAGACAGCTGCTTCAGGTATTATCTGTCACAACTGATCTCTAGAGAGAACAACCTGAATAGTTATGCAGCCAATCATGCATTCCCAGTCAGGGCTTTCAGCTTTAGGTATACTATGTGGCAATAATTTGACTGGCCAGAATTGGTGAGCTAGAAAAATGTTTTCTTTTTGTCCTTTACCAGTAAACCACACAGTCTCTCTCTTTTGACTAGATTTCCATTTAGCCTATGCTTGAAACATTATGCCCAGATTTTTACAGTAAAAAAAATAGTAGATGAAATAAATACCATCAAGTAACTCTGAGCAATATAGAACTAAATATAGGTTTACTGCTTCAGGGATTTTACACAGCTGTACTAAAGGGCATTGTTATGAATGTAAATGGCTTAAAATGTAGTACCATTCACTCAAATGGCGAAGTACTGATGCAGGTGTTCACCCAACAGGGCAGAGAACAAGAACTGCTGGCTACATGGCGCTGTTGCCCTGCTCCAGCTCCAGGACAGCCTACAGATGCACATGGCAGTATTACTATCCAGCTCACCTTTCTGCCCTTTATCAGGATACAAGTTGATGAGCTTTACAAAGTCCTGGAGACTAGAGCTGAGTGAATGTTTTCTGGTGAACTGAGCATGCAGAGACACACAATTTTTAGCCCCTAATGTTTTCTCAGAAACATCTTAGGTTTGCTATGGTTTTTTTGCAGTCAAAATAGGAACCCTTGGTAATCTGTTCTATGATGACAGGTATTAAATGCCCATGGTAAATCTATAGATGTAGAAACATATTAAGGACATTGGAGAGGCCTGCTACATCTGGAGCAAGTGACAATGAAGATGGAAGCAAGGGATTTTTCAGCCTTGGACCAAAATACACTGGCTCAGACCAAAGATCCACAGAGACGAGTATTTCCTCTCTAACAGCAGGCTGCAGCAGTAGTCAAAAAATACAAGAGACCATGGGACCATGGCATGAGTGTTCTGATATTTCCTGAATATCCTTCTTGTACTTTTCTATGGGTCACGGAATTCCTGAGCCAAAATTAGTTTACATTTAATAGCCAGTTACAATGTCTTATGCCATTAGTTTGCACAGCCCCATTTGAACCCACATATACTATTAGCTTCTAGTAGCAAGGAGTTCCACAGCTTAATTACACAAGACAGTAAATCAGTAGCTTATTTCACTGCTCTAAAGAAGCCCTCACTACTTTCATCTAGCAGCCTCACGCCCTTGCGGTAGGAGAGAAGTTGGCCAGCCTCTGTTAACCTTGTCCCGGTACCACAATTCTCTAGTTTTCTACTTCATTTCCCTCAGTTGTCTCCTCTTCAAGCCAAGAGTTTTGGGTTATTTAGTTGTTCTTCATAGGGAACATTTTTGATTACCCTAAAGGCCTGTCTCCATGCTGTTCTCATTTCTGTACCATTCTTTTCTGAACTGTAGGAGGACCAGAGATCCACATGTTATCTGACCCACTGGTGCACCATACAAGCCTATAATGGCAAGACATTTTGTTCTCTGCTTTCTCTAATAATTTCTAGTAGGGTGTTGTGTTTTGCATAGCTACCATGTGCTGTGCTGACATTTTCATGGGTAATAGCACCGGCATCTTTTTTTCCCTGAGTGGCAACAGTCAACCCAGGGCCAGTCACTGTGTACATAAAATTGGTATTATTTTTTTCACAGATGCAACAGGTTACATTTATCTCAGGTACTCAGCATCATCTGATGTTTTATTGCACATGAAAGTTCTGCCACTTCTTCATCACCAATGCTTCTCTTTATCCTCAGTGACATAGTACCACCAAATCAATCGTTTTTCTTGTCTCTCCTTTTTATGTATTTATAAATAGCATAGGTCTCAGTATTAAGTTCCTTATACTGAGAAAGCTTACCATTTAATTCACTGCTTTCCTCATTTTCCAAATATTTATTTCTTACGGAAAGGATCCTCTTACTGCTATTCTGTCTACTAAATTTTATAAGGAGTCTCTGAGACACAGTCACAGATTCCAAGTAATAACAATCAATTTCCAAATCCTAAAAACCCTGTGGCTCTTCTGTTATTCATGCACTAACTCAAACAAGATTCTTCTACTGCAGAACTTTCACCAAATGCACAATTTTAAACCATAACCCCCTCAAAGAAAAACCTCTAGTCATACTGTTTGAATCATTAGGAGTGATTTGCAAGATTTTCACATAATTTATCCCTGAAGGCATAATTGCATTAGCTTCATATCTTAAACTCATGCTATGAAAGGAGAGAAAAAAAATAATCCTGAGAACTGCATTAAAAAAAAGGAATTAACTAATAAATCAGCAGTCCATCTCATTTCTCAGTTGTTCCCAGTCTTGTTTCATTAATTTTTTCCTCATTTTAGTTGTCAGGTAACCATGAGTTGAACTGGATTACAATTAACAGCCAGCATGAAAAGTTATCTGTACAGCTGGGATTTAACCTTGCCTGAAACTGGCATATTACTAACTGTATCACACAGCATCTGCAAGTCCTAACCATGGATCAGTCAATGCAATGAGCACTTTTTCTCAGACAACTTAGCCAAATTATTGTAACATTCGCTGTTCCATTCACCTAATGTGAAGTATAGGAAGTGCTGCAAATGGTGACACTTTCATACTTATTTTATTGAATGTAAAACATTTCAGTTGGCCATAGTAGACAATTATTATAGATAAAGACAAATGGAAATCTAAGTCCCCTCTTCTATATTGGACTTTTAGATAAACCAGGTTTCTGAATCCACTTATGAGCTATTCTAATAGCTAGAGAAATTCTTAAGTGTTGATTTTTTTTTTTCATGTGAGAAAATTCAATCTTAATTTTGCTGGATTGTAACAATATTCACCCACAGATAAGGGGAAAGATTTCATGTGGCTTGGATGCTCCAATTTGTCTCTGATAAAGAAATTCTTGTAACATGAGTACCGACTGCATCAAGAGACTTTCAAGGACCAAAAGGAATGTTACTGCTGGAGTACACTGTATTACTACAGTCATTTTGAGATAAGGGAATTAAAAAAATTAGAAATTAAGATTAGAATTTAAGAGCAAAAGGGAAGAAGAGGGGCTAACCCGACCACCGGGAATGCCTGAACAACTCACAGTCCTTGCAAATAACAGGATGCTATAACTTAAGAAGGAAGTCGAATGCCAAAAACAGGATAGAGAAACAAAAGGCAGGCCTTACAGATTCTGTTAGGATAAGAGAATTCTCCAGACCCCTGAACCAGCAAAAAACCAGTATCGTGTCTGGAACTGAGCCAAAAGCCTATAGAGCATGCGCAAAAGAACAAGGTGAAAAGTTCATCCCTGAGGAAGACCCCTTACTTCATCACCTAAAGACCACCAAAGAACACCAGAAGACCCCCAGAAATCAATGTGCAACCGCAGAGAGGCGTGGAGCTAATTTTAATATGAGGCAAAGATAGGCGGGGTTAGGACATGAATATGTATTAGGCATATTATGTAATCCTACTCTGTAGAGAATAAATACGGAATGCATCCTGCTGAACGCACGCATGTTTTTGGAGGAAATATCCCCCTTGCGTCCAGCGCTGAATAAAATACATACCTAGTTTATAACTTCTCTTTGCGGTTTTTACGCTTTTAAGTTATAAAGTTTTCCACAACTCATTTAAGTTTTTCAACTCAATTTCCTAAGCATTTGCCTTCATCACATTGTGGATGCATATGTAATGGGAAAGTACAAAACTTGAGTGGACTAAGGATTATGTGCTTAGGGCTTGCAAAAAGAAAAGGAACAATAAAACATTGAATTTGCATGATTTTCAATTGACTCCTGTCTACATGTGTACTAAATTTGTGTGTGACCACCTGAGCAGTCGGGATTGATAAAATGCACACTAAAACATTTAATACCAAATTTTGTTGTTTGGTTTTGGTTTTTAAATTATTTTTTTAATGACATTACCAAATAAGTGTGTTTTCTCTAAGTATGCAAACCCCAGTGTTGCACTGACATTCATCTTTGCTCATGAGCAGAATAAGTGTGTTGTAAAAAATGTCTTTCACAACACCAGGACAGACATTTATAAGGACAGTTTTCTTTGCAAAAATGAGATTATTTTGCCCTCATGGTAGCTGAAAGGCAAACTGAAAGCCCTCAGTCTTAACTAGATTTTGAGTATTTGAAATTGACCCACATACAGCATTATCTACAGAAAGGCACCCCCACTATAGCTAACACCAGCTCAGCACTACATGTATCCAGACTGTCAGAATGAGCACTTGAGGCTCGTTAGCTCTGACAGCTGTTTTCATAATTCAGTGAATTGCTCTGAGCTGGCCTAAACTGATCTATCACTGGAAATGGCTGTAGAACTGAAGGCCTGTGCATTGTCATTGTGGGTGAATTCCTAGAAGCAGTGGCACACCTCTTATGTTTAAAAATAAAAATTTAAAAAATCATTAATGCAGCAAGACTCAGGCATGATGAAGAGGCACAAGTGAAAAGGTCAAAGGTCTACATTTTCCAGCAGAAACACTGTGTTCTTTTTTACTATTTTTCTCTCAGGCATTGAACTAGAGGGAGCATTGGTAGATTAGTGAGATGAGGTGACAGCAGTTAATTGATTTTCAAAATAGGTCTCTCTCTAAAATAACTAAGCCCCCTTGCATATACTTTAATTGGTGCTGGAGCATGACCTCGCCTTGGTGTTAGAACAGGACTGTCTATACTTGCAAATTATTTGCAGAGAAATTGAATACCAGGTCGAGGGAGGAACAGAAATCAGCTGCCTTAATGTGAAATTAAGCACCTTAAATAACCACTAATATTGCCAGAAAAAGCAAGGAACTAGCTGGATTTCATAATGGCATTTGAGAACATCAATATGAACACACCCTGGCACAACAGTTTAAACTAACATTCAGTTATACAGCGTGAACAAAACCTTTCCAGAACACCACTGAAAAAACAGACTTTGTTTCCAAATGCTTATCACTGGAATACTGAAGGAATTCCCTTTACAAGACAGTTGAAGTGCATTTAACCATCATCAACACTGAAGTCTCTTTCCCCTCATGACAAAAGAGCTGGTACCCCCAAGGTGGCACAGATATTCTTGGTTCAAGCTGCCTTTAATTTGGTTATCAAAGTAGCTTCCACGAGGAAAATTTACAAGTCTATCCCTATTTTCTTGCAGGAAAATAGAAATCAATACTGTAATTCATGTACAACATTATATATAAAATTACTTCATTTAAAGTAAACTGTACAATCCTTCACCAAATATTTATACATATAAACAAGCAAATACAGTCTGCAACAATAATCACTATATGGCTAAAGTGAAAATCAAAGAGAAGAATCTCAAAAAATTAATTCAAGTTTACAGTTCATAGCTCTAAGCCTGAAAGGTAAAAACTACTTTGAAGATTTATGCCTCTTGTGGTAACCACAATTATTCATAGTACAATTAGAAAAGTAAAAAGACTTTTCCATAGAGAATTAAATGCAAATGGAAGGAATACATTTCTATTGTTAATTTAGTAACAGCAACAAAAAGAAAACCGAAGTCTAGATAATAAAATATAGGAGAGGACAAAAAATAAAACAAAACAAAACCACCAAACCAAAAGCAAGTGACAAAATCTCTAGAGAAATTAGATTAAAATATAGATTAAAAGGGCAAATGTTTAAAAAAAAGACTAAACAGCCAATGGGTGCTTTTTAAGTCAGCACTCCTGTCCAACAGACAAGCAGAGAAATTCTCAACAAATAACATGCTCAAATGAAAATTAACAACCAGAATATTCTTACATTGTTTTTAACTGATCAAGCCTAAATGATGGACTAGATTTGGCAATGTAGATCTTCTGACAGACAAATTTGAAAACTTCGAAGTGTCAGAAATTATAAAACTTAGTAAATATAAAAAGAAAAAATTTAATAGAGAACATTTGCTAAACAAAGGGCAATAAAACTTTAGTCATTTCATGCTTTTAAGAATATAAAAATACAAAAGACACTCATGGAACTGAACAAAGAGCAGGTATTTCAGATGATGGCAGCATTGTCAGCCTCAACCTCTAGCAAAACCCTGTAATATTCTCCACACCACAGAGCAGGAGAAATAAAAATCAAGAGCAATTTCCTTCTAAAACCTGTTCAGAAGCAAGTATATTTCCAGGCCAGAAAGCAAGTAGATTTTAAGCCAAGTGTCAAGTGGCTCTTCTCATTTTATAAAGCTAATGTAAAGTGACAAGCACCATTCATGAAAAATATTAGACATTTTAAAAAAGCCTGTGATAGCAAATTGTGCTGTCAGACAGTCCAGTTGTTTGTAATCATAACTGGAAGAAGACCAGAATATATAACATTCCTGTTCTTGCTAATACTGGTCATCATCAGGGTGCAACAAAATTAACCCAGTGAGCAACTGAGATGTTCCACAGGCAAAATGCACATTTCAGTGACTTTCACTTCATTTCCCAAGCAGAATAAACAGATCAGTTATTAGCAGACATAGAAAAATATATTGGCCACCTTATTGAGAGTGAAGCTAAAACTCATACCTATTAATTATTTCAAACCAGCTCCACAGCAGATAAAGGAATATCATTACATTTCTATCATCTTATCTTTAAGGAAGACCATATGATGATGAATAAACCCTCCTGCAATTCAAGCAATGCAAACCAAGGTTAGAAAGAGGCTTTGATAAACTTCTAAAAACTTAGGGAAGGGGACAAAAGTAGAAGCATGAATCAAAATTTATATTAAATAAAAAATTATTAGTCACATTATTAGATCTGTTCTCCCTGCCAACACACAACTCTACAACTGCATTTGATTAAAAGATGAATTTAACAACCTCATGGGAGAAATTCAGAATCCCTTGGATAGTAAAAAATGTCAGGTATCATAGACTGAGCATATAAATATAAACTATTAAAGCCTAACAAGGAGGAAGTGACAGATGACATTTGTACATGCTTTAAGAATGTCAAGCAATAGCCTGAAATATGAATGCAAGTGCAAAGGAAAGCTAGAGCAATAACAGAATGAAAGGTGCCTCTTCAGTTAATTGAAAAAGAGAAAATTAGGGGACTGTGGCACTGGAGAAATTGATCTCCTGACCACAGCTGCAAAAGTAGAAACAACTTTCATCCAAATCTCTCAAATGAGGACATTGACGTACAGACGTACAAACACCTCAGAATTACAATAAAATTAATAGTTTACTTTACCACTGAACAAAATCTACCCACCCTAGGTAGACTTCCCTTTAGTGCTTCCCATTACTGAACATCAGATAGAGCAATTAAGCAGAACAAGGATTCTTCAGTAATGTTTTCCTCTGAGTGCCAAAAAGAACTGACAAAAAGTATTAAGGTGCTGTCACAGAAGGAGCCATCTACTCTTTCTCTGTTGTAGTCAGAAGGCTGCTCCAGTCAAGTCTGGCACAGCATCACAGTTTTGCTTAGGTGAAAGAAACAGTGCACATTTTGGGATGATTCACTGGCACCAGGCAACACCATGGAATTTTCAATTAAAAAAAAAAAAATTAAAGAGGAGAGGAGACTATAGATCCAAGACAGTTTGCAGTTAAGGGCAGCAACCATTTGCCCATTTAATATGCCACACATTATGACAGAAGAAACTTGAATCAGCCTCAATGTATCCATTCCCTCGTACAAATTATGGAGCCAAACTACTCAAAGACAACCTAAGCAGGTAAAAAAACAAGTCAGTTTATAGACAGATTCAGCATTGAAAGTATTGGACTAATAAAGCCCAATTTTGCATAAGTACGATTATATTATCTACTAAACTCCCAAGCCACCAATTAACTGCAGGAGCACTTACCCTCTTATTTTGTAAGGCAGGATAGATTTTGTGCAAATAGTGCACCTTTAGAGAGGGAAAAAAGACCTCCTGAGAGGTTGTGTTCTGTCAAAGCACTGTAAGGAGTTAATCTGTTTTGGAGCTCGGGTTGTTACTGCATATGCTGTACACAGCCCCAGTGTTTTGAAGGGGACCTCCCCCTTCATTCCAAGGAACAAATACAGTTAAGAATTTGGGCAGCACAAACTACTCCACAGTGTTTTGCCAGTACTCTTCACTGATGCATCCAGGTGGGTAGAGAACATGTGGAAGGGAAGAGCTCGTATCAGATGTGTCTGGGACCTGACTGCAGAGAGGGGCCAGCAGGACTGCAGGCAGACACCACATAACTGCATGAGGAAGAAGTTGGTCACACCCTATGAAAGGCAAGATAGGTTGCAACATTTCCTAGGTATTTGAGTTTTGTTTTCCCAAAGGAACTGCTGCATGCAGAATCTATTATAAACAGAGTGCTAAGGCTTTTCCATCACTCAGGAGAAAGACACCTTAATAGGAGAAATAATTGTAACTGAATAACCTTACAGCCTGGGAATTTTCAGAATGTAAATCGTGATACAATTTGCTGTTGAAACTTTGGAATTTTCCTTTAGAAAAATAAGAATCAAACATTTTGTTTCAAGAAGTTTGTACTTCAAGATATTAATAATCTAAACGTCATATTTCATTGTTAATGTCTCATGTGAACATTTCTGATGGCTTGAGTGCTCTGGGGATGAACGCAATTATTGAAGCCTTGGCACTTCCCTAGAGGATGGGAGCTATATTTGGCAACTTCAGTAATTTCTCAAAGGGGAATTACTTTGGACATCTTGTGTTGATTTAATTAGTTCTGTGGAGCTCAACATTTTGAGTCCAAACTTTCTTTTAAAAAATTGTCACTCCATGGAATTTATAGCTGCCTTTGTTCCTAAGGAATCTATAAATGGAAGTGGCATTGGTACTCATGACTCACATACCTTGGCAGCACCGTGTGGGCAATTCAGCACAGTGTGTTCCCATCCCAAGACTGATCTTACCCAGCTGAAACCCGTTTTCACTTCAACTCATCTCCTGCTTCGTAAAACTAATAGTTGCATCGTGCCTCACAACAAAATAAAGAAAGTAAAAAGGATTCAAATAACCTGGATTTGATATATACAGGCTATTATTATTTTATCTTTACAGAAACTCTGGACACATACTAATAAGGAATGTTTCCCTTACTCCTAGTCCATGAAGTTTTGAGTTATCTGTTGTTGTCTTGACTTCACTGGACTGATAGCCATAATACAAATTCAGAAACTACTTGTCTGATCCTTTCAACAGCTCAAAGCTTTACATTCCTCTAATACAATTTTTCAAATATTATTTTATTATATTAAACATTATTTAATGTAGAATTTGACGTCCTCCTTTTTAATTTCATGTCTGGCTCTCCACTTCAACCTCTTTTTTCTAATAACACATCAAAAGCAAGGAGCTTCATCAATATTTTTGCTACTCTGCATCACCTGTCCCTTTTCATGGCAAGTAATCCTGGACAAGTGAGACTCATTAAACGTTCCTCAGAAGCAAAGACAGCTGTTTTGAATTGCAGTTATCTGGTGTGCAGTTTTAATTATTTGCCTGAGTAGTCCTCATTCTACAGCTGAAGCTACAGATGTCTGTATTTAATCCAGAGTAAGAAAGAAACAACCTGTTGTAAATAAAATTGGGGGTTACTGTTCTTGTTGATAATTGTTGTAACTTGGTTTCACTGTTTCTGTAGTTCAGTGGTTTTGAATTTAAAGTTTGTAAATGTGTGTCTTTAGTTGTATTCGTGATATAGTTATTGTAATAAGGTTTTCCAACTAGCAAGTATTGAGAAGTTGTTACAGATAAGGTAAATTAAGAAAGCAAACAGCAAGGGTAAGAAGAGGAAAAATCTAGAAGGGATGTCAACTTGAATGACCTCATGTCCTCAAGCCCTGATAGGAGGAGGTGTCGACCAATCATTCGACGCCCTGGAAGAATGATTGGTCAAGAACACGCCGTTAACAGGGACCAATCAACACCAGGAGAAGGAACCAACCACAGGGAGGATCCAAAAAGGACCAATTGAGGACTGGGGGGAAGTTATAAAAAGGGAGGGCTGGACCACCACTGGGTTCTCTCTCTCTCTCTCTGGTGTCAGCAGGAGCTGAGGGAGCACCCAGCGTGTCTGAGGGCTTAGACACACTGTAACAATCTTCCAGCTTGCCGAGCAGGGGCTTGGGACTAGCCCAGGCCCTTCGCTTCCTTGCTTCTTTCTTTTTTTTCAGTAAACCGGGTGGCATCTTCTAACGGAGCCTCGGTCTCGTTATTTTTGTCCACCGAGGGGTTCTCTGTGAAGAGGCCCCAGCCCCGTTTACAACACAACCAACCATCATTATTTGAGTTCCTGAAATATTTAAACTGTGGTAAACAGTTCTCAGACTTTTATCAGGTCCCCCCCTTCCTCTCAAGTCCCCTCAGCAGTCAACAAATAATTCCCATTCCTGCCTTAGTTTCGCTGTGGCCACAGATTTGCTGTCATTTGCAATAAAATTAATTCTTCTCAGCTCCTTGGTGCTCACTCCTACATTCCTATGAAGGACCACAATGAAAACAGTTTTACTGGAACATCAACAGCACCTTTGCAAAAGACTCTTTGGGGGAGGGAGCTGTGAAAACCTCTGTAGGGAAAACCCTCAAATAACAGCCTACCAAATAAAACATCTCCTCCCTGGCACACCAACACAGACAAGTGGGCGAGTACAGAGGAGATATATGAAACTGACTTTTGAACAAAATGAGCAGACACCACCCACCTTGAAGAGTCTGAATTGGGGTAAGTGATGAACAGGGGCCACACATTGTGGCCATTTTGGGGTTTTGGGGCTAAAGAATAATGATATGCTCAAGAAAAAAAAATAAACTAATCAAAACTTGCTAAGTGACAAATAAACTGGAAAGACTAAAAATAAAGTATTATAAATATATAATCTTTTTCTACAGTATAGGGAAAGCCTAACAAGAATAGTAGAAAGAACACAAACACACACTGTGCTCTTGAAGGCTGCTGAGATGTGATACCAAGGGACAAAAATATCTTCCTTGCAGAAGGGATTTTCTGTAAGCAGCTCCAGGCCTAGATTCTCTTTTACTAAAAATTTTGTACTGCCCCTTTTCTGAGTAAAGGGGATCCAGGTGTTCATAGGTGTTACTGTGATAGTAACTAAAAAAGCAGGTGTAGGAATCTTCCCACCTCTCATACTACTGTATCCTGGATTTTTCTTTTTTCCTCTCCGTTACAATCCCAGTCAACTAATGAACTGGAACACCACTCGTTTGGAATGATTTAAAAATAATCAACCTTCCAACTTTGTCCAGATACCCGTGAACAAATTAACACAGTCAAATTCAACAAGGAATACAGACGATTACAAAGAAAGGAAGAAAAAACTCCAAAATTAAAGAAATGCTAACAAATCCAAAAAAAACTTCACCTCTCACCAATCAGAGGAAATTGAAAAAGAGAGGAGTTGTGGCCTCATTGAGATTACAGAGCTCTCTGGCATATGGGTCTCTTGAAAAATAAGATACATCCTATTGAACAATGTTCAGCTGTTCCAGGAAAGCAAGTTGACAGTCATTTCCAACTCTGAAGACCCAGACCTATATGCAAGGGAGCAAACTGAACCAGCGAAAGGGCAGTTCACTGTGAGTAAAAGCACCAAATCTAGTAGGCTGCTTGCTCTGTCCTCTTCCACAGTCATGGTGTGTGCAAGGCTCCAGCTTTGGTTGTCAGGGTAAGTTGTGACACATAAGCTGGCTGGAGACAGGCTAAATGGTATATTCAGAACACACTGGGTGTCAAGGACTGCCAAAGGTGTTTGATCCTGCTCTCAGTAATTCCCCAGCCTTTCCAGCAATCCTGTATCCTCTCATACCAAGTGAGATAGCTTTTTCAGGACCAGCCCTCTTGCATTTCTTGTGAACAGCTGGTCAGAGTTCAAACAATGGAATCACAGACCAGATGGTAACTGCTTAGACCCTTTACCATGTTCATCTCACCAACTTAAAAGACTAGAAAAATCAAAGGTTTTGATGTAGTTGCTAGTTTAGCTTTTGTGCATATTACATGTTTAATTCAGCCAAATGAACCAACACATTTTTAGTATCCCTTCTCTTAAAAGCTGAAAAAGCATAAAAAGCAGCACAGCAATAGGTCTGCTGTGATGCAAGGCAAAATACAACAGGTATTGCAAACAGCATAGCATAACTATGTTATCAACTTGTGTCCTATCTCCATGCTAAAAGCTTAGCATAACTTACAACACTGGTCACTCACAAAACGGGGAAGGAAATGCTGAAGGAAAACCTATGAATGTTAAAAGCATCAACAAGCAGATCTGCTGCTGTTAGAAGGCAGGGCTGCAGCAGTTTTTAGAAATGGGAATAATTCTTCTACGCGAGCTAATTTCAGCCCATTTTAACTAGCAAACATGGCCATGTGGCGATTCCCTCCAAAGAGTCTTTTCCTGCCACAGGACTTCTGTAAATAAGTTTTAATTGAAACAGTTCAGCTCATTTATTATTTTTTGATAATATTTTAGTTTGCATATTTATGCCATAGTCTCTCTATCTTCAAGCTGCAAAACAGCCTCCTTTATAACTGTGATTTTGCTAAAGCATTCCAGATTCTAACTTCACAATATGTAAACACACCTGAAAGAAATGAACACGGTCTTCAGAGCAGATTACAGTAACATATAGTATGTTCAACTCCTCAAATGTGTTGGAAAAGGATGAAAAAAAAATGCATCAATTAACTGAACACTCTAAATTCCATTCAGTTAATGACATACTTCCAAAAGAAGTGTTTAGAGACTGTGTAATTAAATGCAGTATCAGACCACATAGTCAAAAGTATTAAAAAAATCACAAGTTTTAACCTTAACCTTTTGAAAGTTTTGGCTAAGAACACTAAAATTACTTCTTTCTGCTGCCTATCTGTAATTCAAATGGAATTTGACAACATTTTAAATTTTCTTCTTTTAATCTCTGAGTACATTCAAAGTTAATCTCACTGCAACTTGAAAGCAGGGGCAGAATATCTCCAGTTTTTCTGGTACCACTTAAACTGGGGACAATTTTACCAACTATGATTTTTTTAAGGTAAATTCTTCCAGAATAGGTGAAAGGCTGTGACTCCTACTTACATGGAATATGGGACGAGCCAGCTTCTTACTTGATGCCTGCTCTGCATCAAGTGCTTCTCCATCTAGGTACTTTTGATAAACATTTCTGTATGTCTGGGCCTCCTTCCAGTGTAGGTCAAAACAAACTGTTAAAACCTATCTATGCATACATGAGCAGAATACTTGTTTCCTGGTGAGACTTGTCTGCCTGTGCTTGCAGAGAACTGCCAGGTACGTACCCCCATGGAGAGATGTCTATGGAATGCACAAGCTCTCTTTACACATCTGCTCTGGGCAAACCTACTCAAGATTTCATTCTCACTAAGTCTCTCAGTGTTCATTTATCTCTATAATTTTATTAAATCACCAATAATTGATTTTTGTAGACAAAGCTGAACAAAAAATCACTATGAAAGGCCAAAGTTAAAAGACATTGAAGACATATTTCACAAACTGGGAGTCTGGCAATTAAAAGTCTAGCAACTCTTTACTACCACAGCAGAGTTCCGTGAAGAAATATGTTACAAATGGCTTTTGGCTGCGTGCCAAAGCCTCAGTCATTCTGACATACATACAGCGAGACAACTGTTGACTCAGTGTCAACATAACACATCCTGATCTTCCAAGTCACCCTTAAATAGCAATGTTATTGGCTAGACAGTTCATTTTACAGACTAAAAGTAGAAGGAAGACAAAAGCATATATTGGGTAAGTAAGTTCAGGCCAACAGAAACCCTTCAAGAGAAGGGTTCATAGCAAAACTCTCAGTGGAATGAAACATCTCATCTCTTTTTTTTTTCCTGGTACTCTTCTCAACCAGAGGGATTTACTGAGCATTCCCAAAAAACTGCCATTACCCAGATGTGCTGCACTGGCTGTAACTCACATGGAGTACACAAGTTTCACCTGTCTCTCTATGACTGGGCATCTCAAGCAATACTGAGATGTTACAGGAGCTTCCCTCACCTCAGCTGCTCTACACTTCACAGGAATCAGCACCAAGATGCTGGAAACACAATTAAGTGATTAACCTCTCACCAGTCTACACACTTAAAAGGTATAAAATATGCAAATTACAGTGTTGCAAAACTACTTCATAGAACAATTTTTGATGCACATATTGAATTGAGACTCCTTTTAATTCATATCTGGATTAGCACTGACTACTTTGAGATAATGCTTGAACTTCCCAGATCTTAAAATCAAGAAAAAAAAAAAGAAATCTTTGTTTTGAGCTGATACATTGATCACTCCCAAAGGTTTTGACAGCACTTTCACCATTATGAAGAAAGAATGCTGCACATCTTAATGATGGCTTTTGAAATGTTTTGCCTTCCAAGAAATCACGTAAAGCCTATCACTGGGACAAGTACCACTAGACAAAGGAACAGAATAATAAGTAGATGAGAAAACAAAATGAATACACTTAAAATCCAGATTAGATTACAACACAAGTTCACTATAAATACATGTAACATATGAGTTCAGTGGGAACTTATTTCTCATCGAACTAGAAAGACTAAAACAAATGAAAAATTAGGAGCAAATTTAATTCTGAGTTTAAGTCTACTAATTTCAACGGAGTTGCACCAGGGTTAAAATTCAACTCAGAATATTAACTGAAGCATTGAAAGGCTGAGCTCACTTAGAAATTTAAAATGCATGTGAATGTAATTCAAATTGAATCAATTTGCAAGTCTGACTTTGTGAGACTTTTTAGAGAGTAAGGAAAACACTATGGTTTTCCTACTACTGCCTGTGAAATGCTTTTATTCTACATGAAGCTTCACTTCTATAAACACTATTTCTTGATTCTCCTTATGTAAGCCGAATCAGAATTAGGTTCCAATTTTCTTGCCATCTGGTCTGAGACCTCCCAATCAGTTGGCTGTTGCTCTCTGAAAATTTTAAATGAATGCAGTAAAAGGCCACTGGCATGCTAATTTGTGAACTGAAACAGACTGCAATGACAAAATTGAACTGAAACAAATGATAGCTAATGAGGCATTGTTATTCACATCTTATGTGGCTTTGCTTCATCAAACATTTGCATACTCAGGACAGATGTTTATTCAGGGTTTCTGAAAAATTTCACTTCCTTCAGTTGTCCAAGCTAAGAAACTGCTGAGTATCTTTTCCCAATATAAGATGCATTAAGGTACACTTCAGCTTATAAAGTCACACAACCTAAAACACAGTCATAATGTTGTAAACTCCTCACTTAAATACATAAGATACATTTATTTCTGTACTCTTCAATTATTCACTTACAATACAGTATATTGATAAATGGTCATCATTAGTAAAACCATTTTTAATTAAAAATCACAGTATTTTCCTACTGATATCTTTCCGGTGACAAGTGCATATACTAAAGTAATCTACATGTAAATCCCTCCATTATAAAGCAGGAGGTGTAATGTTTAAAAAAATCTTTAAAGAGCTGGTTTTCTTCTTTTCTCTACAGGGGAAAAAAAACAAAAAACTTTATATTTCAAGTATTTTTTTCCTGAAAAGTACTTCAGGAAATACTTAGCTCTCACTCATGGCAAGCATAACTGATTTGTACACCCCTCAACATCAACTTTTCTGCTCACTGTAGCTACCCTCATTTTCTCTTCTGCATGCCAAGAAGATGACTGAAGTATATTTGCTCATTCTTTACAGGCAAGGGCTTTTTTATCATCCATAGAAGAGCACACAGATGGAAAAGAACTTGAATTCTCACACATGGAGATACTATTTCACGAGCAACCCTTTTTAGTCAAAATGAAGTTCCCCTACTTATCCTGGTAAATAGGAGCTAGTTAGGACTGTTAGGAAGAGCTGCTCCCCCAGCCAAATAGGTTTATTCCATGATCTCTAGCTTAAGCTTACAATTTTACCAGACTGATTGTGTAAAGTGAAAGATGCAACACCAAACCCTCCATCTCAACAGAATCACAGTTAAGGATTTATCAGGCAGAGAGACCTCATTTTCTGTTCATACTCCCCAGGACGTGTACACCAGGCTAAAAGGCAAGAGGGCAGCCTGATTGCTTGTCCTTGCCACCATCCACACCCAACTGGTGGCAGCACCTAGCCCTAGCACTCAGCAGTTATTATATAATTCATCTTGTAAAAGCACCTCGGGAGGAACAGATATGTTAAAAATACAAATAGAATTATACTGAAGGAAACAAGTTACCCTCCTGAAGGAAATAAAAACCTCATAGCTTGGAAAAAAATAACATAGTTTCTAAATCTTGTCATCTCTGTCTGTTGTCAAATTCATGCTGTATCATAAACAGTACAGGTAACACTTTCAGGATTTAAAAGAAAATTATGACTGCAAGAAGCCACATATTTAAACTGCAATTTTTTTTCCTGGAGTGAAGATCTGCCTTCCCTGTTGCTTGCTTTGAAAGGAAACAAATAGCATGAACTACAGCACTTGGGAGGTAATTGCTTAACTTCACAGGCATCACTTACAGAAATATTGTCAATGCTTACTTTCGGATTTTATTAACTTAATTTCATTTGCATGTTCCTTTCTTACCCTTCCAAGGAAAAGCTGAGGTGCACTTTCTTCCTTTCCCATTGTGCTAGAAAGGAGCTTTACACTAAGTCACACAGATATTATTTCAATTATTAGTTTTTCAAGTGGTTAATTTAAAGGGTTTTAATTAAGGACTAAAAATGCTTGAACAAATAAAGATTATTATACAACTAAGAAGAAAATAACTGCCTACAATACTTAAACTCATTTATACAGATAAACCATTCAAAAATTCCTGGATAACAAGGGCAAGGAAAGTGCTAAGATGGGCTCTTATAAAAGGTAATACAAATGTACTGCAAGAATCCACTTCCCTTGGATAAATCCCAATGCAAAAGTTAAGCTTTGCTATTCTGAACTTGTAAGTGATCAGACAGAAAGGAGGGGGCAAAGGGGCAGAGGAGCTGCAGACCTGCTTCATTCCTTGTACCCAGGTCTCTCTGTGGCTTGTTCCAGTATTTGCCACGCACCATACTTAGTACCAGCTTGCAAGGAGGTGCCTCAGGGTGACCCTTCCATGAGACACAAGAGACAAAACCCAACACAGAGGATAATTCTGGCATAAGCAAAGGGGAAAAGTGACAGCAAGAACAAAGAGGGAACTGGGCCAATGTGCAGACATCTGAATCACCCCCTTGGGCATCAGCTCCACAGTATAAGCCACAGGGTGGCACACAGCTCACACAGAGAGGCTGGCTACAGGCAGGCAAGGCTGACTGCAAATCCTTCTAAATCATAAACAAACTCTTACAAAGGTTTTCTTGGAAGAAGAACACAATATAGAGAATAATTTACTTCTTTAAGTACAACAACTTAGTTACCTGGGTACTCAGCCTTTGCTTTTGGACAAAACTAATGAAGGAACTTCTGCTCTGTCACACTAGTGTAATTCTGGAATAAATCAATAGCTTTCCACAGAGTTAAGATTTACAGCAGTGTGAATGAAAGCAAAATACAACATTTTGTTAGGATGAACCAACATGGCTCTCTGTCCTAGGGCCAAGTCACAAATCTCTGAATTTTTTCCATGTTTAAAACAAGAATCTGCAAATCTTTTTGTGCTGCTTAGGCAAAACTATGGCAGAAGTAGCAGTGACAGGAATTTTACACATTGACAGGCTCCAAATTCTTGCAAATCCTCACTCGCTCTTTGTTCTGCAACACTAGATTTATTTCAGATATTCTCAAGGAAGGAAGAAAAAAAGGCTATACAATATCACTCAATTGCCCCCAGTATACCTGGAAAGGGCCCGGCTTTGCTCAGGAAGAGAAATGCCAAAACCAGACAGAACGCTGAAAGATTTCTTAAACTTCCCAACACTAGAGGAGGCCAGAACCCTGATGTTCTTCTCTGAATTTTATATAAATAGAACCACTCTTCCCCTGTTTCTCTAGTCTTGGCAGAATATATTATATTTGCTCTGCCTACCATGACAGGAGGAACAGCATCAAGCTCAGACTTTGAGAACCCTGGATTCAATTGCCTCTCAGATACCAGCTCCTTGTACAACACTGAGAAACCACCACAGTCATTTTATGAAGTAATTTTTCTGTACTTTCTAAGTACAAAATATTTTTGGCAATGTTCAGAGAGAAAGAGGAAAAATACTTAAACAAGAGAGAAAAAATGTTTACTATTAGCTGAAGCTCTTCCCCTCAAGCCTTCATTAATTCATTCTTTGGATAAATTTGAAACACGTAATATATAAAGCTACAAACTTTATAATGAATGAAGCATCTTCTTTCCCACCTCAAGATGACATCTAAAAGTACCTTCCTCAAAACTACTAAAATATATCTCTTGGCAGGCATAGGCCTGTAACTTTTGCCAGTGAGCTGCTTATCACAAGAACAGTGAAAGGGACAGCATCAAAAAACAAGCCTATGATCTTCGTTTGTGTCAGTTACAGCTTGCCCTATAAATTACCAAATTAAAATTATACGCAAAAACTTCCTATTAGAGAATTGTAAACAATTTCTAAGGGACCAAAAGAGTTACAGGGAGCATTGTTCTACACAACTCCAGATCAGTGCTATTGCTCATGCAACACCAATTACTAAATACTCTGCACAATTCTTATTTTGGCATAGGTTTTAAACAGCATATTCCATCCAAAGTCTCCTGCATAACGAGTGCAGATAGATAAATAGCAGCTGTTGTATAAATTATCCAAAAGGAAAACTACTAACTGCTTAAACTTCTGCCAGCTCTGCAGCCAACAGGTAGTAAAACGGTGACCGGGGGTTGCCCGCCCTGCCCGGGTGGCCTGCCTAGGTGGCAGACAGAGCCCTGGTACCGCTTTAGATGACCCGGATAGTGAGGTGTCCCGGTCTTGGTCCTAAGGAGCGGCTCCGTCCTGCAGATCTGGCAGACGCCCTAGCCGCGAACTATCCTGGCAAGCTCAGCCTGGTTCTTATCAGGCGGTTCAGCTCTTTTAGTGATTTCAGCTCTCAGTGATATTCAGCTCGCTGCTTGCCAGGTAGTCGCTCTGCTAGCTCAGGGGTGAAGAGACGAGAAGAAGCCGACCAGCGCTTTTCCACGGATTCTTTATTGGGGGTTCCGTGAAGGGGTCCAGGAACGGCGTCTTCTGCCGAAGTGGGCTGAAGTAGGGGTTTTTATAGGAATAGGTAGGATTGGGATAACTAGCCAATAGTCTGAGGTCTTGGTGTTTTGACCTATAGTCTTAGGACATCTGGAATGTAGCCAATAGTGTTACAGGGAGATAACAGAGGGTCTTAGGAAGTAGGGTTTAGTACATGACTAAGCATTTTCTCTCCACGGAGGCCTTGCTAGATTCTCAAAGATTGCAACAAGGTAGCACAAGCTCTTTCATTTAAGTTTTGCTGAAGCAGGACAGGCAGGGAAGTGTCCCTTGCACAGACACCTGTGCCTGGAAAAAGTGGTCAGATGGCACCAGTTCTGAGATGGAGGGAGCAGTCAGGGTAACATGGCTGTAGCTGGGGAGAAGTTGAGTGCTGTGCCGAGCATTTTTGCATATGATTCACTCTCGCCTTTGTACACCTTTGTTATTAAGGTTGTTGCTATCACTGCTCATTTTTTTTTGTCTCGTTGCTGTTTTCAGTAAATTGATCTCATCCTAATCTGTGATCATCACCTTTCTGTGCTGCCAGTTCTCTCTGTGCCACCCCCGTGAGAAGAGAGAGCAAGCAAATGGCAGCATGCTTTGGAAAGTCTCAATGGGAGCATTATATTGGGGAGTACCATTTATAAACCACACCACCGCAGCAAAAACAACACTTTGCTAGTTTAGTTTACTTAATGTTAATTATTTCAACATGGTCCTTGCTTCCCTGAAGCATGTTCTTGCCCCAGAAAACACTCACTGCCAGTGGTCTTGCAGAGGCAGAGAGCAAGAAGGTTGTCATCTTGTTAGTGTAACATGCAAAAATTAACCTGTAGAGAAATATTAACTTTTCATTGATGGTAAACACTCCCATCCTAGGTCAAATTATGTATATCAAGCACTGAATATCATTAATGCTGTGGCAGTTAGTCTTCAATCTGTATTTCAGTGTTTATAACACACATAGATTAGAAAAATGAAAGCCTTTAAAACTGTAGCAACAGAAGACCCTACCCAATAGCTGTATCTGCCCACATAGCCTTCTGTGAACTTCCACACATGGATCACTTCTACATATTTTCCACTTACAGGGCCATGGAAACTCTACCACTGCCACCAAAGGACTGGGGTGAAATGCAGTTGTGGTTTATTTATAAGAGAAAAACTTTGTTGAAGGACGTTATTCTAGCTGCATTAGAATGTACTGTCATTGCTGAAACCAACAATTCAGATCTTTTAT
This sequence comes from Bombycilla garrulus, assembly GCA_013400315.1. Classification (NCBI taxonomy): domain Eukaryota; kingdom Metazoa; phylum Chordata; class Aves; order Passeriformes; family Bombycillidae; genus Bombycilla; species Bombycilla garrulus. The sequence continues at coordinate 10,734 of VXBU01015938.1, read as the reverse complement.
ATAAATAACTCTATACATGAAAAACAGGGTAGGATATAGACTGCAGTTAGTCTTTTGTGAAATACAGTCAGGCACACCACAGTGTCTAGAAGTCATTACAAACATACATGCATTTCTCAGCAACATCCATCAGAGGTAACTCAGTCATTGAATATAAATTATCTATTATTAGGCATATAAAGCTTTCCCCTACATTTTTTCAGACAGCTGAAAGGCCGTAACACCTGTAACACTTGGCCAAGCAACTCCTCCTGGCCCAAGTGCCTTCTCACTCAGCCGTGATTCAAGGGACTAGTGACCACTGCTTGCACAGTACAGCCTGAGCCCTTCTGCCACAGTGCCTGGTTTGGATCTCACCACAGGCACCTGTTCTGTCATCCATACCTCCCAGAAACACCTCCTTACCTTGACACAAGGAAAGCTTTCTTCACAAAATGCTTGGTGTGAAAAGATTTGGTTCTGAGGAGATTGTTCAGGGAAAACAACCAAAATGGAAATATTTCCCTCACAACAAACATGAAGAGTTGGAAATTTGGTAACAAACTCAGCTCTGCTAAAATCTGTTATTCTGAAGTTCAATAATAAATGTCAACTATGTTTTTAAGCACCATGAGTCATGCCTTTTATCAATGTTTAACAAATTTCTTTAGATCTTATTTATATCTTTTTCTCATTGGGGATGTTTTTTTCCTTCTTTATTCATTACTTTATAGATCATTCTTTAAGCAATTAAACAATTCACACAAAACAGCTCAATATTTTCCAAAGTTCAACTAAAGAAAACAGTAATTTCTGTTATTGTCAGAAATAAACAAATACAAGAGCCATTCTCATGAGATTTCAAAGACCTTTAAAACCTACAGGTTTTTATTCTATAAAAAATCTCAGTACACTTCCAAAGATTTGCATGTGCTTGTAAACTGAAGACTTGAGACAGACAGCCCACATCCATACATCCTAACAGTATTACTCTCCAAACCAGTGTCTTGATGAAGACTTTCACACTTGAAACAAAAAGATTACACTTGATTAGGTTTTCAAAGGAAACCGGGGGGGGGGGGGGGGGGTGATCAGTTTAGGACTAAATGTTAGTGGAAAGCCTTTCAAGGTGATTGCAAGATTATGATTGCAAGATCAAAAAGAATAGACTCAGATTACTATTAATATATCTCAGGAAACAAGAAACTTTGGATCTTCCATGGAGAAATTTAGGAGAAAATTTAGAGAATGGGAAGCACAAAAATCAAGTGGATAGAGCAGTACTATGGACAACAGATTACAAAAAATAGTCACCATGCATAGAAAAAATTACGTGACCCAGAAGGAGATTTAAACAGCAAATTCAACACACCATGTTCTTACTGCTGCCACTACTCTGCAGAGCAAATTTTACTTCTGCAAATGGCTTTGATCCAGGTCTGGTCTCCACATGTCAAAAAGAACATAAAGAAGTTGCAGAAGGTATGAAAGAACACCTAGAGAACACCCCAAGAACCATTTTTCCCCTTTTTGATAAATTCATTAGAATGAGCGCTTTAAAGAACGTGTTATCACTGTAAGGACAAGCTTGATCCTCCAGTATACTCATACCTGAAATGAGGAAGATGTATCAAAAAAACAATAGCAGAAGCCGAAGCTTACCACTTTCATACTTCCAGCAAGGCAAAAAACATTTTGAGCTAGAGTTACTAGACAGAGGAACAAATTGCTAAGAGATGCAAAGAATGTGTCTGTCCCCTGAAGTTCTGCAGTGAGATCTGGCTGCATTCTGGACATCTGGACATCCTTTAAGTACAATTGCAAGCTATATCCAGGATAACCCCAGGAGAACCAGATATAGTGCAGAAGATGATTCCAGGCTTACATTATGCAAATATGTGAAGTAGGAAGAAGCAGAATAACTTTTAAAAATGGGCCAATTATCAGAACATGCTACATTACAGGAAGTATAATTTGTGAGAACTTGCTGTGGGCCCATCACTAGTGACAATTGTGGAATTCAACAGAATTGTGTGGGTTTTCTTCTCCTTACTTGTGATGTACTTACTGCTTACTGGGACTTTATATGGTTTTCAGAGACATTTAGTGGTCAAATAATATACTGCAACTCAATGTTCTTGAAAAAACTGAGAATGAAATCATGTCAGATACCTCCTAGCACAGTGAAAACTGTGAAGCATAAACATTACATGAATAAAGGACTAAAAAAAATTATCTTCCTTTTAGATTTTGTTTAGCAAAGAGTAGTATCTTTCCCACAAATAAAGATACATTTTTGTGAACTGTTGCAAAATAAGAATTGGTTATCAATTGCTTTGGAACAACATACACTGCCAGCACTATTTGTAAACCTCAGTCCTGGACCAATATTCTGTTGTGCCAAAATTTTATTGATGATAACCGCTACCTTATTTGCAACAACATCATTTCATATTACTGAATCAATCAGAAAAAGAAGGCTCTGTTCTATAACTACTTCTTCCTAGCATTGGGTTTGGGCATGTAACAGGGCTGGAGGGAGAAAGCGATTGACCCCCTGCACCTCCAAGGGACATCGGAAAGCCCTGTCCAGCTCCCCCACACCCTCATCCCCTTCTGGTGCCTTCAGCCAGCTCAGCTGCTCAATACAGAAATTCAAAATGGGAGACTTGTCTCTCAAAAATCACAAGACTTGCTCAAAAACAACTGAGTCTTCTGAAATTAATACTGCACTCTTTTTATGTGTCTTCCAGCTTTTCAGGCTATACCACATCCTATTCTCACTTTCAAAGCTTTTTTTTAGAAGGGCAAATAAATATTTTACTTTAAAAAGTTAAAGTCACATTCCTAATGCAGTGGCACAACTCCAGCTGCTGAGGTTTTAAAGATAGCACTATAAAACTCAATAACTAGAAATAAATACTGAGGTAAAGAGCTAAATTCCTGTTTCTGACCCAAAACTGTAAATGTTTTCCACCCATCTTTGGAAGCCAAATAGCAAAAAAGAGTTTGTGAGCTCTAAACATCGGCTGAGTAACTCTGGGTAAGGTAAGATGCAAAACAATGGTTCCTAGCACTAATAAGCAAACATCACTCCTCTTAAAATTACCACTTTACTAACACCATCACTGTTACACACACATCTGACAGGAATACCACTTCAATAAAATAAAGGATAAAACTGATTCCTTAGATTGTAATACCAAAGTCACAGATAAAAGGTTAGAGTGAGGGAAGAAAAAATATGTGTAGAAAATACATGGATTGACATGTCAAATAACAGGAACAAGGTGGTCTGGTTTTGGTTTAAACTCTGTTGAGAGATTTCAGAAACCCAGATATACCTGTCTGGAATCATACTGCCTTCAGTGTATCCATTAGACAGAACAGAAACACTATATAAGCCCAGGTATGGTGGCAGGCAGCAATTTCCATTTGTTTTTAGAACTCATGAGCCATTCTTCTCCATTGGTTACAACTGTTTTGAGTGCGAAATTAGCACTTGAAGGTGTATCAGTGTATTTAAATACCTACAATATGGTACTATAGTTACAGGTTGTTTTGATTTTATTTCAACAGTAAATTCTTGTCAGATCACCCGTCAAATCTCTCTAAAATTTTTTATACAGTGCACTTCCCACTTCAAAACCAGATAGAATTGGGGTATGTCTATCTAAAATATGCTTAATAAACAATAGATGCCTAGCTGCCTGTTTGGTCACATATTATGGACTTCCAGCCATCCCATCACACTCCTCACATGGTCACAGGCTCACAAAGCAGAGAACCTGCTCCTACCGCACACAACCACATAGCTGGCAATACAGCAACTGCAACACCAGTCAGCTGCACGTCATCCTGCAGAAGGCTGGAAATATCAGCTCACATGTTGATTCCCGAGGGACCCAAGCAGGCCATTGGGAGGAGGCTTCCCAGGAGGACCAAGGCAGTGCTGTGAGGACAGGTGGATGTATGGGTGACCTCAGCATGGACAGAGGGAAGGAACACTGCCTGCCTGGATCATTGGCTTACAGGTGATGCTCTAGAATATGCCAGCTGTCCCACAAGTGCTTTGGTGGGTGCAGTGTGAAAACAGCCAAGAGGCCCCTTGGAGCAAGAACTTACTGCTGCTGCTCAACATGGTGCTTGAACTCAGATTTTAAGTCTGAGAAATAGGAATGTGACTTCTACTGTCAAACAGCAGGAGCTACGGCATACACTTATTCCAAAACAAATACTACACTTTTTCAAGCAAATATATATAAAATCCTATGATAGTACTCACTCAGTTAGGAACAGTATTTAAGAAAATTATCTAAGATGCATTCTTAAAAGGATATCGAGACTTTCAAACTGGGGCAAACTTCCAAGGAGAAAAGATAGGTAACAAACAAACACAACCAGACTGCAATTTTCTGTATTGTCCCTTAAGGACATTTTGATTTTTAATGAACCTAAAATATAATGTAATTCTGTGACCTTATGCAGTCCCTATTTTAGCATTTATATCAAAAATATTATTCTAAGATAACAAAATAGCAATTCTTACTTCCTATATTAAATTATTTTAAAATGCAGAAGAGAAGCTTCAAAACTAGTGATGATTAGGAATGAGTACAAAATTCAATAACAAGAAAGAAAACAGCTCTTGAAAGAACATTTTCTTTTGTTAAAAGTAAGAAAACCCTACAACTTACACTTTACATTTGCAAAGGCAAAGAAAAATACTGCCCCTCCTTTGTTTCAACAGTTAATGAAGATGGAGATAGAATACAGACCCTTTGGCACATTTTTACATTGTAACCTAGGACAGCTACCAAAGGCAGGGATGCACTAATGACAACATAATATTAATTCCCTGAGATTAGAAAACACCCATTCATTTGCTCCCATTCCTATGCCTGCACTACTGAGAGCAGTAATGGGGCCATGAAGCAAATCCTGCCATCATCCACAAAAACTCACGCTGGTTTAGATCACCTAGCAATTTGGTTGTATGTACAGTATATTCCTTCAGAGGAAGCTGAACTGTAATCTCTTCTCCAGCTGGAAACAAAACATTTCAAAGAATTTCAGTATTTGAGTAAGTGTCTGGCGGTTTGGACCACACTGAAGCTGCTGATTTCTTTAAATATTTGTCTCAAACTGCATAAAAAAGTGATATAAAACCAAAAGAGACACCATTGCAAGATTTGAACACAGTTTCTTTCAAAGATTTAGCTGTAATTAACTATTTTAACTAGCTATTATTAACACTGAGCAAGTATCTAAAAATGAATCAGGTAGGAAGACTGTGTCTTTTACAATGGTATCTGATATTAAGCTGAAAACCAACAGCTGGTAAATACTGCAACAACTAAAAGACCACTTATCATGGCCATCCTCTTAAACTAATAAGAATTAGGCTTCCTTGCACACATTTCACCTGCTAGCTGTAATAGCCATTTAGATTCCTGGAAGTTTACTCAGCAAATATTTAATGTTATCAGTCATCATTAAGCAGATCAGTTACATTAACCCTGTACATTGGGTCAGCACTTACTTGGAAAGCTTATCATCTCTGATTGTTAACACTTCAAACCCTTAATAACATCTCTATACATCACAAGCCCAGGGTCAGGGAGCTAATGACATGTATTATCCACATCCTCAACCACACAACTGAGAGAGAACTAGGGTAATGGAGAGCAACAGAGCAAGACAGTGTTCCAGTAAGTGCAATTAAGGGTGAAGCAGGCTATGGGAGACGCATAGAAGCCATTTAAGGGTGTGTCATGGGTGTGTCATGGTTTGACCCCAACCAGCAGCCAAGCCCCATGCAGAAACTCACTCACGCCCCCATCAGTGGAAGAATAAAAGCATCACTTTGGTCAGTTTGGGTCACCTGTCCCAGCTGTGTCTCATCCCAACCTCCTCACCAGTGTGGCCATATGAACAGCAGAAATGGCCTTGGCTCTGTGCAAGCCCTGCTCAGCAATAACAAGAACATCTCTATTATCAACTCTGTGTTCAGCACACATCCAAGTCACCAACCTGTACTAGCAAAGTGCCAGAACTATCACTGCGGAGATCTATAAGATATTTTATGTATATGAACCTCAATAGCAAAGTGAAATAGGCAAGTTAGAGGTATGAGGTGATCTTAGGAGTAGACTGAAAATGCTACAATCCTATGTATTTGGAGTTATATTCTGACTCTCTGTTCTACCACCAGCTATTACTGTGAACATGAATATCTAAGTTCATAGGAATATCTGGCCATAACTTTTCTGCTTCTGGGGCTCGTATACTTTAACATTATCTCTCTAGGCAACTATGGATTTTTCATATGCACAGTATTTTACCATCCACTTTTTAAATTACTCCACCCCTCCCACCATTAACGGATCATGAGAAAGTGGTAGGAATTTTTCCACTAAAACTGAAGTTTAGTCATTTAATAAAGAAAAACCTAAGCATTTCCCACTGTCTTTCTTCCATACCAAGACATTCGCTTTTGATCTTTATTTTCACACATTGCCATCTATCAATAGGTCTCCAAAAATGTCTTATCTCAGAATAAATAATTAAACTTTAATCTTTTGTGAATAATAAAATATGGATTGTCTCCAACATAAATAAAAGAAAAAGTTTCCAGAGCTACAAGACAGAAATAACTGATATGCGTGTAGATGTAAGAACCACATTCATTTTTAGGTTTTGAAAGACAAAAAAAAAAAAATCCCCTAAATCTGGGCAATGTAATTTCTTGCTCTACCTTCCACTGTTGTAGAACTCAGTGATCATTTATTAGAAAGAGGAATCTGCATCACTAGCTTCATGTAAAAAATGTGACCAAGCTCCCAGACCATAAACAAGGTTTGCTGTGCATTCTTCCCCATACTATTGAACTCCAGTACAGCACACAAAGCAGAACCAAAACAAAAGCTCTTCATCCCTGTGAATCAAAACTTGCAGCAGGGCTAGTTGCTTGCCAGGCAAATATCAACCACCACTTAGAGAAGGGGAAAATCGGGAACTAATCAAGATTCACCAAGTTTAATATTACACTTTTGATAAGAATAAAAAGACTAATAATTTGGGGGTTGGGTTTTTTCTTCGTTTGTACGTTTGCCTTAAGCTTACTTGACAAGTCTAGAATGGGCAGTGATTAACCGCCATGGCTATTTCTCATAGATCAGTTTTTGCCAGAAACAAAATCCTTGAATCAGGTTATTTGGTAACCTGCATGAGTCATTGCAAATTATTCATACATACAAGAACAATTTTTTTTTAAGTGCTGCTTTTAACTTTAAGATATCTTACTGAGTTTGATATCATAATTAGACAGCAATTGCTTTCATTTGAATAAAAGCTTTTGTCTTTAAGCACAAAGTTGATTTTCATCTAGTCTAATATATTCAAGGCTAAAAATAAAAGGTCCAGAATGAAACCAACAGAGCAACAATGAAGATAAAGGACCATCTAAATGAAAAAAAATAAAATCTAGTCCTTTAGAAGAGCCCCCCTTATCACTTTCTGGGTTGTCATAAACAATGCTGCATCAATTTGTTTCAGTATCAATGCTGCATTTTTCTTCCCCCTCCCTAAAAGCAGCTAAAACCTCCAATGCCCACTGTCCCTGTTGATGAGCCAGTTGGGTGGATTTAATAGCACACCATCTGTCTGTCTGGACAAGTTGCAGTGGCAGTGCTGCTAAAGCTTAGAAGGAGCAGTTTGCACAGAAATCAGTGCTGCCCAGATGAAATAAAAGCTTCTGAAGCTAAATCGTAAAAAAGCCTGACTTTCATTTAAATTTTATTTCTAATGAAGCATCTGTTATTTTAACTGTAAGGACACTTTCCCATAGCTACACCCCTTCATTTTCCTGTGTCACACATTTAAGACTACTCTTAAAGTACATTTTAATCTTTTAAAAACAATACTCAGTATTAAACCTAGAGACTGGTGAAGGAAGAATGATATGCATGTAACAAGAGCAGCTTGTCTAGGCATAACTGAGGCATCTTTTAATTCCTTGCTAAGCTGAGGGTGTGCATTTTTCAGCTTCCTTGTCTTGAGAAAGACTTCCAAGTAGCAGGGATGGAAAACAAAACAGAAGGAAAGAGTAGAATCCATGTTAGGTCAAGTGGCCCTTTGACTAGAGAGAGCATTTTTAACCTTTGGTAGCTTGGGTAAAGAACATTAAGCCTGAAGTAAGTAGCCCTAGAACATAACCTGTAAAGAGATATGATGAATACACAGGTGTTAATTTGTTTTTCTCCCCAGCCAGTAAGGAACTTTGCTGTTTTCAATGTCTCCATGACCTAAACAAACCTGTGTCTTCAGATTTGGAAAAACATGTTTGTTTCCATTGCACCATCCAATCTGATCTTGAAAAAAACTAGAGCAGTGGACAAGAGGATGATAGGGACACTTCTAAATTTGAAGACACTCCTATTTTTTGTCAAATAAAAGAAAGTTATATGCAATGCAGTGTCCTAAAAGCTTTAGTTGATTACAAGCAATGCTGCAAGGCTGAATATCATGCTTATGACTACACTGTGTACTATGCTGATTTTGGTGCCATCCTGAAGTATTATCCATAATCACACAGATTAGTGGGGGCTTAAAAGGAATTAGCAAGTTTCCTATATTTTTGTACTCATCCTTCATTCAATTTAGTTAATGTAAAACATTATCCCATTGCTGACCTGCAACTAACTTTCTACCACTATGGATCGCTTCCAGTTTATATTTCACTTACATATTTGCAAAGGTGAATGAACTTTCACTAGTAATAGAAGGTCTGAATCTGCTTTATTTGGAGAGTCTTCTCAAACAAGCAGGTGTTGCAGTGTAGCACCTCCTACAGGCAGAGTGCTGGAACCAAGAATGTGAAGCTGTCTTTGTCCCCCTTAAAAGATAAAGAACCCAAGCATTCTTTACCAATTTGGAGATGTTCTGAACTGGGACACTTCATTGGACTTCCTGGACATCACCCACCCCTGGAGCTATCTCGATTGGACGAGTGCCAGAGCCCTGCCTGAGACATCAGTGATAAAAAGCATTATACCAAAGACCTCGTGTCATTTTAGGGTTGTTATAGCAGAGGCGTGGATCTCCAGTCCCTGGCATGGCTTTTTCTTGGTAGAGAGTTTGTTATTTTTTAAGTTAATAAACCTTTTTTGTTTCCAACACCACCCGAGGTGTCTTTCCCGCTCATTTTAAGCCGCTGGGTATTTGTAAGACAAAACCCAAAAGGGCATGGGAGCTCTGAGAGCTCATAACACCTGGCTCAAGGTGAAATCCCATCACATGGCGCCTGAACACGGACTTTCACACTGAAATAACCTGGTTTGGGTTTTTTATGACTTGCCCTCCATCATATAGGACCATTTTTCCGTGGTTTTCGTTTTTGGGGAGCAGCTGCGAACTGGGATTTTTCGGATGTTAAAAAACCCCAGATTTTGAGGGCCTACGACCGAGAGGGGGTCAAATAGGTCAAATCCCCTAGTACCAATGAAAGGAGGATGGAACTGGACGCCAGCTCGAGGAAATAGCAAAATCCAAATGACTCTTTGCCTCTTCGGAGAGAAACTGCGTCTGGCACAGCCAAGACAGAAAGGAGAGCTGCTGTTTTTCAAGAGCTGGGGGGGTTAAAACCAAGGACAATAGCTACACTGTGGAAAATCCTGCTGCAGTGAGTAAGCATGGGAATTAAGCTATCTGTAGAAGAGTAGGATCTTTATTTTTATTTGAACTATAAGTTAGAAGCACAAGATGTGAAATCTGAGAAGAAACAGCTAAAAAAATTAATAAAAAGGGTTTTCAAACACTTTCCAACCCTGGAAAGCATCTGAGGCGCTTACAGCAGAGTTCTGGGACTCAGTAGGACTAAGACTATACAATATGGAAAAGAATAAGAAGTCAAGCTTGAAATTGCGTCGGATGTTCCGGACTGTGTTACAATTTGTAACACTGGAGAGCAAAAGAGTAACTGAAACCCGAGACAGAGGAGGGAGGCGGGCAGAACCAACTGAAACTCGAGGCAGAAGTGGGTATGAAAAGTGCCATAAAATTGTAAATTCCAATCCCCCGAACCCGACTACAACCCATCCCTGACCTCCGGACTGCAGGCAGGAAGCAGCCTGGCCAGNTGGGACCCGCCCTGATACCAGCTTAGCTGGAGTGGAATCCCTTTCCTTTAAACTGCCTAACCTGCCGAATCCTTCGTGCTTGTCTCCTAAAAGTAACCTCAGACACTCAAAATCGGTGCATTTCGGCAGTGCCGTTGATAAAAGCCGAGCCGAAAGTAAATCCAAGGAGAACGTGGAATCCACCATGGCTCTGACTCACAGAGCTCCATGGGCGTGCTCCATCTCCCTCTGACTCACAGAGCTCCCTCTCCAATTCGTCATTCAGCTCCTGTCTATCAGAGGCGGGACACTCCCCTTTTGTGGGATGGGCTCGCTCTGCCTCCCTGCCCCTGCCCCCTGCCCACATCCCAGGACGGCACGCCCTGCCTCTGACATCCGTGGGACCCGGATGTAAAATCCCGGAAATCGCTCCTCCCAATATGGCGGCGCCCATGCCGAAACAAATCCCGATATCAAATCAAAGTTCTTTTCATGCATCCCATGGTAGTCCCACTACATCTCATGAGGATCTTCATGCATCAGGAGGTACAGCTCTTTGGCAGAAGATAAGAAGGAACGCAATCCAGGAGGGAGAATGAGAAATGGTTTCCAAGTTGAAAGCCTTTCCAGTACGGTA
>VXBU01015931.1:35626-62742 GCA_013400315.1 Bombycilla garrulus | reverse complement strand
AAAATCATAAAATGTAAAGGCTGCATTTTCTACTGAATTCACACCTGGAATTACATTTTGCATGTTAAATATATGGTGAGCATCATGGGAGAAAAATTATCTAAGATATCTGAAATTGTAACACATTTTTATATAGAGTCTGAGAATAATATATTACTTTTTTCAACATATCTATCATATTTATGAACTCATCATGGCAGCATTGCAATACAAAAGTCATGTTCACACTCCCAGAATTTTCTCCTTGTTGTTAGTGAATTGGAACACAGAAGTTTCAGACCTACCTTTTCAAGCAGAGAATCCATATATCCAGGCGCAGGTTTCACTGAGCATCCCACGGTACTTGGCACAACTGAGTATGTTGCAAATACTTTTAGGAGCAGTAAGTGGATTAATACCAACACTTTGTCTTTTCTGCAGCTGCAGAGAAGGTTGTGGAAAGGTCAAGTAGTCAAACTCAATAGTTCTGTTGTCATCAGAGTGCAAACAGTTTCCTAGTTAACTGTCAATAATGGTATTGGAGAATACACATGTTAAATGCAGATATTTAGATATTTTATCTATAAATATAGATGTGTTTATTACACTGTGTAATCATGTGTTGTTCTTGATGTGTTGCTGTAATGAATTACTTTTATAGTGGTCCTTTGCTTTGTCAATATTTGTGTCATAATCTCTATGAAATCCTGACAATCTTAATGTGAAGGGAAAACTTCTATTTTCTCTCTGTAACACTCAAAAGAGTATCTGTATGTTTTGGGAGCATGTGTGGTTTTGTGTCTGTTAAAGAATAAGGGAGAGAAATTATTATATATTTTGAATTTTTCTCTAATGCTCATGCATTTCTTAGCTCTAAACTACAATTAACTATTTCTCACCAGGAAATTGGTTGATCATAATGTTTACTAGATTCCTATTGGCAGCATATACTGTGTCTCTCAATTAACCTACTGATAGAAGGACAGTCTGGTTCTAGCCAGCAGTGCAATAGGAAATCCAAACTACTGGGTAGCAGCTAGAATTTTAGATTCCCAGGGCTGTGCTCATTATGATAGATAATGAGTGCTGCCCCTGTAATATTTTGAGTTTTTTCTATGTTTTCATAAAATATTTGAATATTCAGCAAGGTGTTTGCCCTCTGATCTTCAGAATATTCATCCCAGAACCATTTATTCAGGCATTTCAGACCTGAATGAATTTTAGAATAATCCTTAATTACTGCTGAAGCTACCTTGGGGGAAATACAGTTTCCCATTTTGAGACATATCCTACACTTAGAGCTGAAAGAGTGACAATTGAAATGCTGTAGGGTTCCTGTTTGTCTGTGGAAATAAAAAATCATGGAAAGAAGAGACTATTCCATTACAAAAACTTGGTAAATTTAGCTTTAGTAAATCTTTAGCATTTGGGATTGGATACAAATTAAATGCCTCTGGCTAGAGAGAATTAGTTTTAGGGTCTGTATACACACTTCATTTTTATCCCTTCACACCCAATCAATAAGGACACTATTTTTTATTATGGTTTTACAAGGCCTCCAGACTGTCTGAGTACTTAACAGGCAATTTTATCCTTTTTAGTTAGTCCACGTCCTAAATAAACACTGCACAGTGTAGAGTCCTCACTCCATACTGTGCTTTAGGACTAGTGGGCCAGAGGAGACTACTGATGTAACTTAGTACTGACTTCGGATGGGATGGAGTTAACTTTCTCCATAACAGACCACAAGGTTCTGTGTTTTGGGTTTGTGACTAAACCAATATTGATAACACACTGCTATTCTGATTATTCCTGAGCAGTGCTTGCATGGCATCAAGGTTTTCTCTACAAAGAGAAAGTATTTTTCTAGAGTGCTCCTTTTTCTAGTTTTTTTCTAGACTGCTCTCATGTCTCCAGCCAGCTGCACTGGAGTGGGCAGGGATGTGGGAAGGGACATGGCTGAGACAGCTTTCCCAGGGTGAGTTCTGTGCCGCATAATGTCACACTCACCATTAAAACCTGGGACAGGAGGAATAGGAATTTTTGTCTTCCAAAGTGGCCTTTGCCGAGAGACTGAATGGCTGATCTGCTTGTGGCAGGAGATGAGGAATGTCCTTTCTGTTGCTTGTTGTTTTCCCCTTTTCTCCTTCTATTACACTGTTTTTCCTTGAGCCAAAAATTGTCCCACTTGTGCTCTTATTGTTGTCTCTCTCTCTTGCTGTGGGGCAGGTACAGAATGAGCAAGCAGCTAGCACTACAAATAAATATTACACAAACATACATGTTCACATGTGCATGTGCGTAATTTGTAAAACATGCTATTTGGATCATTACCATTAGAGTGAGGAGTCACAATACGTGATAGCAACAGAGATTGTGCCTCTGATTAGTACTAACAGATAAAAGACTAGGTGATGAATTAGAATCCATCTATGTCTATGTATCTCTCCCTGCCCCTATAAGGTGTTTGACAAAACCTGGCTCTGATGCTAAAATCTAAGATTAGTCTTTTGAATGTAACTCAAGATGTTTAGCATTTTAAGCTTATTTATGCACTGCAACAGATTATTTGCTAGAAATAAGTGCAAATTGCAGAGCTGAAGAAACCAGACGCTATTATTTCCGGGTGTGTTTCTGGTAATATACATATATACATGTATTATTTTCGACCTTTAGAAGATGTGATTGAAGGAAAGTTCTGCCTTCATCTTCATTGCACAAACTCAGTAGTTTTCAAGTGATTTTTTGAATAAATTTTATTAGTAAGTCAAATCAAGTCTTCTCAGTCATTGTACTGCTTCTAATTCAAATAATATTGTTTCATTGTGTTTCTACTTATAAATTAAATATGAGGCTTAAATAATACTTTCAAAATATTATACATTTTGAAGAAAAATAATTATTTAGATACAAGAATGTTCCTTCTAAATGGCTGAACATTCACAATAAACTTTGATATGAGAAATACAAATCTTATCAAATTGCTTTAAAATCAAATACGGTATTGACCAGTTTTGGTTTTACAAACAGAAATAGCTTCTAGTAACACTCAAAGGCCTGAAGAATTCCTCTGACGTCTATTGTTGCTGTAAATTTCTTAGAAAACATACTGTTATTTTATATCAAAGTACAGTGATAAATACAAGAATTTGTGGAAAGTTCAAGGAAGAACATTTTTAGCAGGTCAAGCAAGGTGATCCTGCACTTCCACTCAGACCTCATGAGGCGTATTTGGAGTTCTGTGTCCAGTTCTGGGCTCCTTAATATAAGAGAGATGTGCAGCTCTGGAGTGGGTCCAGTGGAGGGCTTCTAAGATAGGGGACAGGAGCCTCTCTTTTATGAGGAATGCCTGAGGGAACTGAGTCTGTTCGGACTTGAGAAGACACAACTGAGAGGGAACCTCAGTGTCTGTCAATATGAAGGGAGGTGTCAGAGAATGGACCGGACTCTGCTCGGTGGTGCCAGGCAGTGGGACAAGAGGCAAGGGGCAGAAACTGATGCGTGGGAAAGTACACCTGAATATGAGGAAGAGCTTTACATCCACACTGGAACATGTTGTCTCATTCCACTGAAGGAAACTGTGAGGAGTTCTTTTTAGAATTACATGGTCAGGAACAAAATTAGGCCAAATGAGACAAACCTTGTATCTGGAAATTGTCTATTGGTAACAAAAATGAAAAATGAGTTACCCAAATAAAAGAGGGCTAGAAAAGACGGAAAAGAAGGAAGGAAAATGGAAAAAGAATGGGGGTTGGAGAGGGGACGAGAGCGAGATGGGAGACAGAAGAGGCAGCGCTGCCAGCAGCGGGTCGGGGAGCGCCGTCGGAGCCTGCGCTGCTCCCGGAAAGACGCGGCTCCACCGGCGCGGCTCCCGCAGGGACGGCTCCTGGGCACGCTTGTAGTGGGCGCTGGGACAGGAGTCTGGGAGCCCGGACAGGGTCATTGCGAGGACAGCCACGGGCTGGATGGGAGCGCTGGGTTGAGCCCAGGCGGCTCGGTCCGGGACGCGGAGGGAAAGCGGCAGGGCGGCGGTCGGGGACAAAGGCAGGCGGGACGGGCGCCAGGACGAGCAAGAACCAGCGAGGGCAGGAGAGCCAAAAAGCAGGCTGGGGCCAGGGCAAAGAAGAGAGTCGGCAAGTGAGCCAGCGAATGAACAGCAGCAAGCAGCAGAAAGCCCCCCAAAAACACAAGTCTCAAAAACCCCGAGACTAAGCCCCAAACTCACCAAGCCCCAAAAAGCAAAAAGCATAAGACACAAAAGTCCCCCAGAAAAAAAAGGCAAATCTCAAAAGCCCCCAGGGCTTGTGGTGGAGTTACCTGTTATCCCCCCTGCCCCTCCCAAGGTCCGCCTGCCGACAGGAGGCCATTGGCCCAGTCCAACCTTTCACTGCAGTCCGTGGGCAGAGAATTTTTCCCACCTCTCTGGAGGGTACAGTGTCTCCTGCTGCCTGCCTATCCCATGGGAGGTGTTGCCAGGCAAAGTCCCCTCAGAGACAACACTTTCGCCCACCTTGTAGCTGCCTCTTGTAAGCAGCACATATGCACTCCCTCCCCACACACACCTCTCACAATCAGTGTTGAGACAAATCAAAACTAAATTGGCTCCTCACAGTTGTCCAGAGAGGTTGCAAGTTTTCTTCACTGGAAATATGCAAAAAACATCTGAATGGAATCCTGTGCCATGTGTTCTGGGATATCCTTGCCTGAGCTGGGATGTTGGACCAGATGTGCTTCTGTGGTCCCTTCCAACCTTACCCATTCTGTGATTCAGTGATTCAGTGAGCACAGTGGACTGCATCTGTCTGTCAGTTCGCACTGGGCATTTCCTAGTGGCTCACTGCAGTCTGAGTAGGAAGGGTTAATTATAGTATCCTGCCTAATTCTCATTCTTCTAATTCTCGTAGAATTAGCAGGATAAGGCTATGTGGAGTGAGCCAGTTTGAGCCACCTTTTGTGAATTTTCCAGTTCTTTGATCTTAGTTTATAAGGCATCATAGACAAATTTATCTACACCAATAGTCTAAAATTTCAGCAATAAATGCCCCCAAACAGTATCTAGATTAGATGAACTGTTAGACACCATTTTAAACAATTAGTATAAAATTATCTCTAGTATTTTGGAAAAGTGAGAGTGAACTCACTGTGCAATTAAGGTGGTATTAAACTATTGAAGAGCCCTTTACAAATATCTAATGAGAACAAAGAAGTGAATAATTTTTTCCAACATCTTTTCTACCACAGATTTTACATTGTAAAAGTCTTTTAAATCCCTTGCTCAGTATTTTCAGCACAGTATAATTATCATCATAAAATGCTTAGACAAAAATCTGATTGTAATTAGGGCCACATGAGTAAAGGTCATTTACAGAAAGGAACAGAAGCCAAAATGCACTCAATGGTGTGAATTTCCTTGTTATTTGCAATATTAGCCACTCGCTAGGCACAGCAACGCAAGCAGCAGTGTGTACTGACTGGAGTTAACAGGGATGAAAATGTTCTTTGTGTGGCATGTTGTATTCCCTGTGATATTACTTGTTTTTTCATCAGAATATTGTTAGCAGTCTGCTAGAGTTAAGGTTAATGAGTCATTGATTCTCATTCAAGAAACCAATTAACATAATGCATTTTCTTACAGTCTATTGTGATGATTAATTAATGTCTTTGATGCCACAAGGGAACCAAAAATGTTAGTATAATGTGTTTGGCATTTAAGGTAGTTTGCTCACCCAACTTATGCTACTATTTGTTTCTTTCCTTCTAAATATATAAATATCATATAGCCATATCTATTTAGCTACCTTCTCCATGATGCATGTATCAGCATTCAAAACAATTAATGAGTGGGAAAAATAAACCTTGCAATGTTCATTCATACTAGCTGGTACCTGCTTTTTCATTTCGCCTGAAATTGCTGTTAGAAAATATGCACAGTGGTAAAAGCAGTGTCACTTTCAAAATGAAAAGGTAATCAGTTAAGAAGTCTAAAAATATATGTAATACGTAAAGGGGCTGAGGAAGAAAGAAATAAAAACAAATATTGTAAATTGTGTATGCAAAATAAACAGAAGATACTGGAAACTTAAGGTATTTTAAAACCCGCAAAGAAAACAAACACAAAACCCAAAAACTACAATGATCCTTGAGTCAGGAAGATAAGATGAACTGCTTGAGTAAGTGGTTTGTGTCTTACATACACTAGATGTAATATGTAATGGATATGAGAGTTGTAGGCCCAGTGGGGTAAGGAAAAGAGTCTCAGTATCTCCTCTTGTAAAAGAACATGCCATTCAAGGAAGAAGAAGAAATCTTTTCCTTGGTTTTTCAGGTATATTCTATTCATTAAGGATTTTCTGCTCTGTGTGAGAAAACTGTTTAAATATCTTCAGGTCATATTTTGGCTTTTTTAAAGGACATTTTAAAGGACATTTTTTTCCTTAAAAAAATGTTTAGTCCTGAGAGCAGCTACTAAGGAAAAATGGACATAATCCTTTTATTTTTAAAGTCAGAGCCATATTTTGCTTGAACAAATCTTGAAGTACAGCTCAGAAGTTGCTGAGATGATGTGTCTCATCCAGAGGGTTGTGGTCAATTCCTCAAAGTCCCAGCTGCCACCAGTGACAAGTGGTGTCCCTCAGGGGTCTGTACTGGGCCCAGTGTTATTTAATATCTTTATCAATGACACAGATGAAGGGATTGAGTGCACTCTCAGCAAGTCTGCAGATGACATCAAGCTGGGTGGTGCAGTTGACTCCTGAGTGACAGAATGCCATCCAGAGGGGGTGCCTGGACAAGCTTAAGCAGTGGCCCCTGGAATCCCATGAGGTTTAGCAAGGCCAAGTGCTAGGGCTGCACCTGGGTCAGGGCAATCCCTGGTGCCAGCCCAGGCTGGGGATGAACAGATCAAGAGCAGCCCTGCCCAGAAGGACCTGGGGGTGCTGGGGGTGAGAGCTGGACATGAGGCAGCCATGGGCACTGCCAGCCCAGAAAGCCAGGTGTGTCCTGGGCTGCATCCAGAGCCCCGTGGGCAGCAGGGCAGGGAGGGGATTCTGCCCCTCTGCCCCACTCTGGTGAGAGCCCACCTGCAGAGCTGCCTCCAGCCCTGGGGTCCCAGCACAGGAAGGACTGCTGGAGGAGTTCAGAGGACAGACATCAGGGGAAGTAGAGGGATGGAGCACCTCTCTTAAGAGGAAAGGTCGAGAGAATTGGGATTTTTCAGCCTGAAAAAGATGAGTTTTTACAAGGTCACATAGTGACAGGGGAAGGGGGGAGTGGTTTCAAACTGATAGAAAGTAGGTTTAGGTTAGGTATTAGGAAAAAGTTATGTAAAAAGTGAGGGTGGTGAGATACTGGAATCAGTTGCCCAAGGAAGCTGTGGCTACTCCAAACCTGGAAGTGTTCAAAGCCAGATTGAATGTGGCTTGGAGCAACCTGGTCAAGTGGAAGGTGTCCCTGCCCATGGCAGGAGATTTGAAAGGAGATGATCTTTATGGTCCCTTTCCACCCAAGCCACTCCATGATTTTATGATTCTCTTGGGTACTTTCCAGGACAAAACAGTCATGAGACAATCAAGAAGAGTTCCTTAGCTTACGGAGACAAGACTAAAACAAATAAAGGAAGTGAAGATGCAATAATTGCTAGTTTTGCTCTCTGATGATATATACTTGCTTCATATCTCTTAGATTCCTGGCCCACAACTCTCTTGCTTTCAGACAATGAAATAGCCTTATTAACCAGAATGGCTTTTTGCAATCCATGTCTTGTGCATAGGTTACTTGTGGGAGACAAGAAATCCTGTTTGCTCTAGCTCAACAGAAAGCACTCTGGGAAAGGTTCAGGTTACAGCAGGGTACAAACCAGGTCCTGTAACCAGAGGTGGAACTGCAGAGAAAGTAATAAATACTTATTAAGTAAAATGACATCTCTAAGCAGTAATATGCATATCTTGTACTTCAAAAACCTTGTTTCAACAGTAACAGTTGTATGTGTGTATATGTGTGTATATGTACGCGCACACACACACACACACACACGCACGCACATATATACACACCTATATGTAAAACCTAAGTATTTTTTTGCTTTCCTAAACTGTGTAGCATAACATAGTCAGAGATCCTGAGGAATAGTTAACTTGGTGTCTATCTGACAGCAGATAAACACCATCCCAAGTGGTGCAGGCAAGAGAAAGCAGATTTCTATCCACCCACTGTATATGACCTTTCACCCTGAAAGTAATTCACTTTGCCCACCACTATACTACAGCAACTTCTGAGAAGATGAAAGCCACAAATAAAAAAGAAAAATATCAATTATTTCATGGCAGCTTAGACACAGAAGCTTAAAAATTCTATGCAGAATTGAAAATATATGAATTTTGTCAGTATGCGAGTACTCAAACTAAAATATGTCAAGCAATGCAGTGATATCAAGCTTTTATGCAAAATCTGTCACTAAACCAGTAATAGCTACAGAAAATTTGTATGTTTCTCTGCACTTTTCCTACCTGTAGCTGGCAATCAATCAGATACATACATATATAAAACGGTGACCGGGGGTTGCCCGCCTTGCCCGGGTGGCCTGCCTGGGTGGCAGTCAGACCCCCAGTACCGCTTTAGATTGCCCGGATAGCAAAGTCCCGGTCTCGGTCCCAGGAACGGCTTTCGTCCTGCTCCGGCATACGCCCTAGCCACGAACTATCCTGGCAATCAGCCTGAAGCTATCAGGCGGTTCAGCTCTTTTAGTGATTTCAGCTCTCAGTGATAATCAGCTCGCAGCTTGTCAGGTAGTCGCTTTGCTAGCTCAGGGGTGAAGAGACGAGAAGAGCCGACAGGCGCATTTCACAAGGTCTTTATTGGGGGTTCCGTGAAGGGGTCCAGGAACGGCGTCTTCTCCCGAAGTGGGCAGAAGTAGGGGTTTTTATAGGATTAGGTAGGATTGGGATAACTAGCCAATAGTCTGAGGTCTTGGTGATTTGACCTATAGTCTTAGGACATCTGGAATGTAGCCAATAGTGTTACAGGGAGATAACAGAGGGTCTTAGGAAGTAGGGTTTAGTACATGACTAAGCATTTTCTCTCCACGGAGGCCTTGCTAGAAGCTCAAAGATTGCAACACATATATAAATGACAATAGTTCCTCCCGTGCTTTCCAGTGAGGGCTGTAGTCCAAGATTTAGCCTCTCGGGCAGCAGCCCATTGCTTATGGAAGTAATGAGACTACATTTCAAGTTATCTGTTGGAGAGAAGTATTCACAGGCAGAGTGAAGTAAAATAATTCTTAAAACATAAAAGAAATCAATTACTCTTGAAACTAAAAGGAGATTGTTGGTCATTAATATAAATCAGAAGGTAAAGTTTCTGTAAATCAACAAAGGAAATAAAGTTTCAAAAATTAAACTGGCATCTGGGAATAAGAGAATTTTTTCTTTTTTTCCTGGGAACTATACAAGAAACAAAAAAAATGTCAATTATGCTGTAACGAGACCTTTTGAGAAAAAGGTACGTCTAACAATTATGAGTTTGTGATGTATGAAGGGTGGCTATTGCAATGATTTCAAGTGTAATAAAAAGCTTGCATGGATGTTAAGCAGCAGATTCTAATAAACCTTTCTGGAGCTGCTTAGCTAGATCCCTGATAAACCATGGAACATTGAAATCATCTTAGAGGGAGGGAAAAACAAGAATATTCAAGTATTCTTGACTTCTAAGCGAGAAAATAGCCGTCACCAAAATACTGAGATAACTCAATTCAGAAAAACAATCAGGAAGAAAATCTATTTTAAATTTATACAAATTCATGTTTTGGTTTGGTTTGAGAGTCCTTTATGTCCTTAGCTGGTTTTCCCAGTACTTTTCCCTGCCCTGTTAAGGAAAAAGACCAAACATGTTCGAAACCTCCTATCCTATCTTGGTTTTCCTCAGGAATCCAGGCCAAAACACAGCTCTTCAAAAAATATTTTCATCAACAATTTCAGTTTCCATCTGAGGGCGGAGGACTTAGAAGGGGCTTTACCTGTGGTTTCTATTGATCAATGAGACAAAACAGTAGCTTTTGCTACATTTTTGCTGACATAAGGTATGTTTCATAAGGCATGAAAGTCAGACTAGAATGTTCAAATGTTTTCTCTTTTCTGGGTTTTCTTCCCATTAAAGAACATTTTACACAACATTCCTGAAGAGCCTACACTGATTCAGTTCAGAAATCAGTAACTACATGGACCTCTGGAATCATCTCTCCTCCAGAAGTTTGGAATATTGGCATACATGGATTCACTTCAGTAATTTAATTTCAGGCCACAGATTTAGAGGTGAATCTCTTTCAAATTGTCCAGCCAAACAGAGTTTGTGGAGATGACTAGGATTAGATTTTGGTCCAATATTGATACAAGATATTTCAGTCCTCTGATCTACTTTATGGAGAATGGCTGATCATTGCCTTGCATACCCATGCAAGAGAGACCTCTTAGAGTTGTCTCATTCATTTGAGACAACTCCAAGCAGAGTTGTTTTTCTTTAACACATACAGTCTCTGAACTCTTTGCAGTGACGTTGTGACACATGGCACTAGGAAAAAATTGTCTTCAAAGTCTCTGAAACCTGTGTCTTCTAAATTACCTTGCAGAAAGAATGATCGTAATACACATTCTGCCTTTTTCCATCACATAAGAAGTAAGATTTCCTGAACATATATAGCCTTAGTTATCAACTACAAGCACAAGACTATTTTTACAGAATAGTGGGAGAAAAGGATCTGAAAATATATGTCAAAGAGTCAAGTAGTCACTAAAATAAGTAGAGAAAATTTTATTTCTGTAATTGTATGGGCTCCAGCTCAGTATTAAACAGATACTATGGTTTTGTTGCATACTAGATCTATCTCTTTCAATTTATTCTATATTTATTATTTTGTATTATTGAAGACATATACAAAACTCTTCATTTATTCATCTATAACTTAAAATCAGTGCATGGCACAGACTGATGCATATTGAAATTGGAAACGATAGGCAAATTTCATATCTTTTAAAGTGAAAATAGACCTGAGTTGTCTTGCAACATCAGTTGAAGCAGCTAATGATAATTGACATCGGGACAGGACAATATTCACTTAAAACTTTGCTTGATTTGCTCAGTAATAGAGGGAGAGTGGTCAAATTCCATGGGGTAATGACTATGTTTAGAGTAACTTGAGAACTACATTTGCTTGCAATAGAAAAACAGGGAACACTAAAAATCTCTTTCCCAAGTGACTTGAAAGGTTCTCCTCTGTGTTATTGTGATCCTCTAAGCAACCAATGACCTGGGAGCTTCTTTTGCTAATACATTTTTGTTCCCACGAGAACTTATCCTGTTGTACTGATGATAAGTTCTTTTATTTTGTGGTATTTATGCTACTAATGTGTACTTTAGTCCAGTGATGGCAGAGAGCACTATGACATACCATCATCTCATTAATACAAATCATGTTGTTCCACAAGTAGATAAATGAGCATTGAAATAGTTTCTGGACCATATCAGAACTTGGAAAGCAATGTGGTATGTGATGCTTCCCTAAAGCAACTGTGCACAGACGTGTTTACACACAGATACTCACATCACATACATTTCAGATGAGACTCATAAAATTCTTGTATCCTGCTAAGAACTGATAAAACCAATGAGAAAATTTTGTCATGAACTTCCTTTCACACAGCTTTAAGCAGTATACTACTCACTTCCACTGTTACATCCTCTGATAAAATTAAAAGCATTTTCAGTGGTTTTCTTGTCCATCAAGGCTGAATGTGAGCATTCCTTCAGTGAGGCTTTCAGATTTTTGAGCCCTGAACTTACTGGGGTTAATGAAAAAAAACAACATTAGAAGTTATTTACTGAGGAGTCAGAACAGTACAGGGAGTCCCTCTGGGAATTTCATTAAACTGGATACATCATTTTTTATGTTTGTGTGTGGATTTTGTCTGTCTTTTCCAGTTAGAGACAATATTTTCTTTTTTTTATTATTATTTTCTTTTTTTTTTTGGTATTGTTCTTATTTATAAGCTATCATAGACAAATATGAAAGTACATGGTTAGTAATAAACCTTGTATATAGATTTTCATCTTTTGCTCCTCATGAATTTATTAAGATAACAGAGCTTTGGAGGCCTTGATTTTGTGCAATGCTTATGTACTAATCTTTCTATTTTTCACCAGATCCACTTCTAAAATATAAGTAGTCATAGGACTTCGATGTTGCATATAGAATTAGAAAGATCTAAACAAGAATCTATGGGTTCCTATGTTTGACTCTGAAAAGAGAGTCTAAATGCCTGTAACTGACCCAAATCATTGCTTTGGCAAGTCATGACATTTGTTACATTTAATTTTCTCCAACTCTGAATCAGAATTAATAGTACTCATCTTCCTTAAGGAAAGCTATCCTAAAATTAGTCCATTATTATGATATTTCCCATATTAGGACTTTTCTTTCATGAAAGTTATGCTTTATTAAATTGAGTCCACTTAAAATCACAAGTCCAATCTTAACCAGTTCTTTTCTTTTTTTTTTTTTTTTTTTTTTTTTGGCATTTTTTCATAGCCAGAGCAGCAAAAACAGATGGGTTGCAAGTGTGAATCTTCTCCATTACTGTTAGGCCTCAATCATCTTTCTAAAATTGGCTTTATGGGTGTTTTCTACAAACTCTTTTAGGACAATCACCTGGTTTACTCTGTGTTAAAAGTTCAAACAAAATGTTTAAAAATGTTTACAGCAGGAAATACCTAATTATTTTGCTTTGTCCACTGCTCACAGATTTCATTGATTTCTCAATGGACCATTGAACTAGTTTCACATATCTTCTGCTTAAAGTATGTAAGAAAGCAGTAATAAAAACAGATTGCATTAGTCACTCTTGATTCAAACAATTTTTGAAAATTTGGCATATGTATAATATATTACTGGTTTTGTTTTATGCATACTCTCCAAGCGTGGATGAGAGATGTATTTTAGATTTCTGTGAATAAATACCAACAACAAAAGCAATATATACTCTTCAGATTGAATTTAGCCTGTTGTGACAGAAAAAACATTATACCATCACTGTTTATAGAAGGGTGAAATAGCAGAATGTAGCTCATATGTAATGACAGCTCTTGAATTAGCCTGAAAAAAAAGAATATCCTAATAATAGAGCAAAGAAAATTCTATTCTGGTGTTGGTAAGTCTCAGAAGTAATAGTTAGTAAACAAGGGCTTGAAGCAAAGGTACTAACTCTGTTCTTGGAAATTCAGAGTCTGAAGAAAAATGAGAGAAAGAACAGTGCATTTTCAGCTTATGTGTGATAATTTTTGAAGGTATTTGCCTGCCTGTTCTTCTGATCAGGATGTCAAAATGCATTATCTTTGAGTGCTACAACACACTGAAGTGCAAGTCCTGTGCATTTTCTCTTGATGGTACAGCTTCTGTTACAGAGAGCTTGGTGCTGTTGGAAACACTCATCAGCTTTGCTTTATTCCTAGAAGCAATCCTATTTATTTTAACATTTACATGGGGATATCTGTAACATTAGCAATGTGCAGCATCTCTAACACGCGGACATTCTAGCTGCTCCATTCCCCAAAAACTTTTCTCTGTGTTAACTAAGGAAAGTCAAGGAAGGGGACAGACTGTCAAAACGAAAGTGCTCCTGCAGTTATTTCTGCTGAGCAAGCCATAGTTATAATGTATAGTTTATTTTAATTTCCTTTTTGCAAGTGTTGTGAGCTTCCTGAAGCTTAGACGTCCCTTGCAGAATTATAGACAATCTATGTTTTTTACTGAAGGTGTACAAGACCATAAATAACTAATCATTGTCAGATGTGTAATTACACAAAAAAGAGGGAATATCCTAATTTTGGTGGAGATAGAGTTGGTTTTCCTCCCAGTTGTAGCTGGTACAGTGCTGCGTTTTGTACTCAGTGTGAGAATTGTGTTGATAACACACTGATGTTTTGGCTCTTTCTAAGTAATTCTTACTCTGAGTGGAGGAGTTGTCAGTGGTTTATGCTCTGCCAGTGAGGGCTGCACAAGAAGCCGGGAGGAAGCACAGCCAGGACAGGTGATCTGAACTGGCCAAAGGGATATTCCAGTACCATAGAAAATCAAGCTCAGTACATAAATTGGGGGCAACTGGCTGGGAGAGGCCAAGTGCTGCTTGGAGACTTGCTGGGCATCAGTCAGTGGGTGGTCAGAAATTGTACTGTGCATCACTTCCTTCTCTCTCTTTATTCCTTTCTCTCTCTTATTTCCATTCCAATATTTTAAGTATTTTTATTTTTATTATTAGCGTTAGCCTTATTAGTAAAATTTGTTTTAACTGATAAACTTATTATTCTACAAGTTTCACTTTTTTTGTGTGATTATCCTGGTCATCCCTCCAAGGGCAAGAGGCAGTTAACAGCTGCATAGTACTTAGCTGCTGTCAGGGTTTAAGCCCTGGCATGGAATAACAAATATAATTTCTGCTAAAATCCCATATCTATCAGATAGTTCCTTGCCTCTATTATTTGATAATTACAGTTACATTCTGAGTTTTAAATGTTATCATTACAAGAAGAAGGACTAAAATAATACTCATGTATAATAATTGCTTTTATTTCTTTATATCTTTTGCATGAGCTGAGAAACCTGGTCACTGGAATACATTTTTTCTTACTTGAATGCATTTTTCTGTTTAAAACAATGAATATTCAAAAAAGAATATTCTTTTGGTGGTAAGAAAAGCTGAGTACTTAAACATCTTGCTGGTAAGAAAACCTGTGTACTTGAATAACGCATCTGAAGATAGCTCAGTTATTTGAAGTGCTTACTAGCAAGTCAGCATTCACACTAGTGTAGGTGCTTTGAGTCATTATATTGTTCATAACAGACCCATGTTTTTGCCTGAAAATATAAAGTAACTTTTCCTTATTAAAACAAATTGTATTTTTCATGCTTCTTGAATTAGCTGTTGATATAATATAATTGAGATGGAACTTCTTTATGACATGAAGCCACTAAACCCTAACAGTAACTGATGCTGAATGAATTCTGTAGCTGGAACTTTTTTATCTTTCCCAGCCTTTCTTTTCCATACATAGGCATCCATGTTGCAGTGTTAAGAGTTGTGCACTATTCAAAATAAGCTTTGAAAGATGATTTGTAGCTGAACTTTTCACATGCCCAAAGGAGAGAGGCAGAGCTGCATGAGTCACTGTAGTGTTGTCAGACCTCTGCTTGCTTGTCTTCCTTTCTCTACTGCTGAAATATGCTTCTGACAGTACTTCACTATTATGTCTTTTCCTTTCTGTTTTTCTTCCTCATCTCATTCAGACTCAGGCATTTTACAGTGACAAGTGACTCTAAGGAATACCTTTTATTTGAGAATATTGAACCAAATGTGTGTAGTAACTTGTCTGCTTTGTAACAGTGGAGAAAGAGCAGATTATACTTGTATCAATGGATTAAATACTTTCATTCACAGAAATATGAAAGACAGTGACAACACTGTTTCAAGATTGAAATTAGAAGCAAAGAAATCTCCACTTTGTACACATAAACTGCTCAAAATACATTGATGGCAGTTGATAGTGTACTCTTGAGATGGTGGCATATCCAAAAATAAGAGATACATAATCATTCTAACAGTTTTGAATTATTTATTTCTTGGTTACAAGAGGTAAAAGGACTCTTTTTCTTGTATAATTTATATTGATACTTACATATATTTTTGCTTCCCTTTCAATGAAATTTTACACACTTCACATTGTAATATTACACATGATAAATCCTGATGTGCTACCCAAAGAAAGACCTTTGACAATCTACAAGATGGTATTTTGGTCTCCATACTTTGGCAATTACATCTCTCTGGCTATCATTTGTTTCTATCTCAAGAGTAAGTATGTCTTCACATTCCTATGTGCAGGTCAGTCAGTAAATACTAACTCTTAATAGAGTGACAAAGAAATTTGCAACCCCATCCTGTTAGTCATTGATCCAAATTACTACACAGCATTATTTTCCTACCACAAATAATACCTAAATTAAACTGACACCAACTTCACCATCTCATGCTATTATTTTGCTGAACATTTCTGCCTCTGCTGATACAACAATCATCCTTGATTAAGGCAGCTGTGTATCCAACAAAAATGGCTATTACAAGAAATGTTACCCCCCAGTGAGGCTGCCTGGACCATCAGCTCCAGTTGCCAGATCAGGGACCTCACAGATACAGGTCATTGGAAACTGCTCTGCTATGCTAAGACCAGACAGAGCTGTAAATGTACTAATTAATATACTTTATCTCAAAAGAATATGTATTATTTTGTGCTTTATCAATTAAATATATTTGCTTAGAAACCATTTTGCTAAGATTTTATCTGTTTCCTTTCATTGTTTTTTTTAATCCCTTAAGATACAAACTTTAAGTCAGATTCCTGGAAGCTTGCAAATGCTTGGCAGTTGTGGAGAAATAACATGATGGACTGGCCACCTGCTTTGTATATTTCTGACTGTCAGAAGGACTAGAGTTTCCATCTAGAGTACCAGTGATGCAACTAAACTCAAGCAGGCTTTGGTCATATTAAATTCAGCATCTGGATATCTACATAGTGGTGCTAGCAACCAGGAAGACAAACTGTAAACAGTACTGTTCACAGTATAACTGCAACCAAAATAAAACCATTTAAGGCTGAGCTTGCAGTGCATAAATTCCAACATGACAAACGACATAGATGTGTCACTTTATAGCAGTATAGCAGAACATTGTGAAAAATAAAGGGAAAATCTTTATGGTATTATTACATCAGGAACTCTCTCAGATGCAAGCATTTAGGAATGTTTTTCTTCAATCCTAAGTTCTTAAAAACTCATAAAATTAAGCATATGCCCTGTGTACCCTGCATCATGTGTTATGAGACAAAAAGGAGGTGTATATACATATTTATCTGCTATTTACTCTAAAAGGTAGAGACAAGGAACAAAATTCTCGTTTTATTTTTTATATTAAAGAAATGTTCTCTGTTTAGCATTAAAGCTGCAAATTATGTAAGTAAATTTATCCCATAGATTAATGTAAATTTTTTAGCTTTCTTTCTCCCATGTAATTTCTTTAGCATTTTTAGATTCTTTGTCAAGTGATGGACAGTTTAAGTTGCAGTTGTTATTGATACTATAATCATAACATCACCAGTTCCTATATCCAACTCAGAGCTGGTTTTTAACATGGATGGGATATTTTGTATTCAATGACAAGTTATGATTGTTCAATACCTTTTCTTAGGTATTGAACATCAGTTTTTGTGATCTTAGGATGGTATTGGCTTGCTCAGTATTGCATTTGTGACAGATCATGGATGTGTCTCATTAATAAGAAGGCAACACAAAATATAGCCCATTTCAATTCTTTCAGTATGATTTCAAGAATTATTTTAAGGCCAGCATTTACATAAATATTGTTGAATGAAGTATGGTGAAGTGAAAATAAGGATACTCTTTCCATTCTGGTTCTGTATTTATTGACTTATTCATATCTTATTAGTGTTTTTCTCTAATAGATTACAGTGTGACTGCTGCCTGGAAGCCAATGAACAGGTTTCAGAACTATTAATCTGGTCTTCTGATTGCTGGAAGATCTAGACTTCCTGCTATGAACCAAGTCCTATTAGATGGGAGTTATGGTTACACAGTTTCATTTTAAGACAAGATTTCCCTGTTCATCTGTTAGCAATTTCTTTCACTTGACATGAACCCTGACATAGTTTATGAATTACTATATCTGTTCCCACAGAACAGTTTGTTTCCCATCTGGGATTCAAATTAATCTTTATCACAAGACATAGCTGCCAAAAGTAGTTTTAATATATTTTTGTGTAATGTATAAAATATCTACTCAATTTTGCAACATGTAATGTAAAACTCCTTCTCCATTACTGTATGAGATATGGGTTGTAGTTAATACTAGAGGGCAGATCATCATACTTACAATATATTCACTTTAACTCGGCACTAACACAAAGATCAAACTCTTTACTTAAAGCAGTTCACTGTTATTTCCCAACAAATGTTAATGCATCTGGTAACCATGACAAGCAGAAAGCACTCAGGTACAGCATTATCTTTAATATCTTTAATAATACACATGGACCATGTTCCAGAGGCAAAGTATTATAGATGCCAGGAAACTGTCACAGCTAAGAACTTTGTCGTCCTATAAAGACATGATTATTTGAGGTAGAAACATGAATTCTCCCTGTATGTAGTGCAAACTTGAAATCTGTGTTTCAATCTAATGTGAGTTATAAAAAGATAGGTACGTTTACCAGCAGCTTCTCAGTTACACATACTGGCTTCTTAGTCTAATTTATCCCTGTTACAGTTTATCATTGCTTCTGATACCTATGGAGTGCATTGTAGTCAGAGGTCCTGTACCACCAGTCAAGTCAATGTAGAAATTCTCATTTAAAGTATACCCAAGTTCTGCTTTCAGTCCTAAGGCTAACAAGAGTAGCAATAAACTCTGTTCTTCCCTTTTACTATCCTTTTGCTGCCTTCAGGGTATTTTCTTCTAAGAGGTACTCCTAGAAAACTTGTAGATGTCAGCAACTGTGCTGATACTTGCAGTTTTTGCACCTCCTGTTGTACTAGAGCTCCAGCTGCTTCTATTGAAGCTCCACCTCTGGAGAGAGAAGCTCAAAGGGACAAAAATGACCCCTACTTCATCACATGTTTACAAAGTCATTTTGAACTACTTACTGAGACAACAAGCATTAGCGACAGCTTCTTTATCCTAGAAGATTGCTTTTAAAGCATTTATTAGAGGGTCTGTAATCTCGTCTGTCACTGCAAAACATAACGGAATTAATTAATCTTTGAGAATGTGAATGATATCATAAAGGAACTTCAAGCATTACCTCTCAGAGAACAAACTTAAGGTATTACCTTGCGGAGAACAAATCTAATTTAGATGCTGCCATGTACACATTTAAGGGTCTGATGTACATGAAGAAATGCTCATGCATTACAATGTAAAGCCATAAAATCTGTCACTGTATTCTCTCCAAAGCAGGCAGATCTTTTTGGGGAGATGTAACAGGGTTGAAAATACAGAAGACAATAGATTTATATAATTTGAGACAATACAGATAAGGTAAACTCCCAGGCAATTGCACTCAATTCTATCTACTACTGAGTGATTAGAAAAAATACTGCCATCATTTCTTTTGGTCTTTATTTCTTTATTTTTTTATTGGGGGTCTGTGTCAATTAGGGCCTTCTCTTGTCTTTCAGTGTACGTATTAGAAGTTAGTATGGGGTAGGACAAGTCTAGTGGGCATCTGCGTCAGCTTTTTAAAGAGTTTAACAGTGCAGACAGAGGTTACTCTGTGACAACTGGCCTCAGTAATGGTCATTTGGTAGCTAGCTAACTACTGTAGCAAGTGAGCTTCCAACATATCCCTAAATATATAGGAGCAGAACACTAATGGGAACACTACTGTTATTTGTCAGCCTTTTTTAACAAAATACAATTGTGCAAAATTTTCTCCCCCACAGAGAATTGTCCCTGAAATTACAGAAACATCTATAATCACAGAAAGGAAACTACACCACTTTTTTTCAATTAATTGAACCAAATATTTAGTTCTTAATTGAACCAAATATTTAGCTCTTGAGAATTGGTATGAGACAAGAAGCCTAGTCAGATTTGGTTAAAGATTTGTTTGTTGATAAGAGGATAATGAACACTGTGAGTTAGTCTGCTTCAGCTAAGGACAGGCCAATAATGACGCTGTTGAAAGTAGAACTAAGATAGGATAAATATTTATATTTAGTTATAAATATTATAATTTGATTAAAAATTTTATAAGAAATTATTCTTCCCTTTTCCTTCCAGGACAATCAATTAGCTCCTTGTAGCATTTTGTTTTGAGAACCTGAAAATCTTCCTAGCAGGTTTGGGCTATTGCACAGGGAAACTGAGGCAGGGTGGATGGATTGTCACAGTTCCCAGAGACACTACAGCAGCTACAGTACAATTCCTTCAACTGCAGGTAGCTTTTGTTACTACCCTTTTAACTGAACATAAATAACCAGTGCTGTATTTAGGACTCCTGACAGTCTCTGGTTGAAAATGCATGCTAAACCTTGTGCATTTCCTTTTTAGACATGAGAGTTAATTCACTGGTTTCATAGATGCAATTTTACACAGAGTTATTTCAGGGTTTGGTTTTTTTTTTTTCTAAATATGTTCCCCAGTTGCACGTTCCTAAAAATGGAACAGTATGTTGTGTTGTGATGTTTAATATAATTACCTTCTTTTCTGATCTAAAGTTTAATTCAAGAATGTGGATGTGTATAATTCTTCATGTGTAGTGGTCAATCTGAGGTGTAAAACCAAAAAATCTTTTTTTCTAACTTATTTATACATGCTTCAAAAATGTTACATTGCCCCCTCACTCATGCACCAGCCAAGCTTTGACATATTTAATGCCACTATGCATCACTGTAGTGTTTTGCCATTTGTTGCTGCTTCTGTGAAGCTGATGTTCCCAAGGATGTTTGATATTGTGATCAGAGACGGGCAAATAAAGTCTTTGGAGGATCTGGGCATAACTAACTTTTGCAGAAGTCTGTGACACATCAAGGAAACAATCATTCCAAGATTCTGCCCAAGACCCAAACATAAAAGTTTGCATTCCACTCCTCGCCTCTGTGGATACACATTTAAAGAACTATTATCAAAATTACATCCAAAAAGCACCTTCTACTCAATACATTAAAACTACCTAATTAAACAGAAAGAAAAATTTCTTACATTAACTTCTACCCCTAGATTTTCATCATAGTTTTAGTTTAAACTTATAACCTAGTATATGCTTTGCCATTTACTCCTTCTTGATTCTATCTTACAGCTTTGATTACATGCTTGCATTCTCCACCAATTTATGTCATGGTTTTATTCATTAATTTTTGTTTCCCAGTCAGGGAACCAGGAATGTCATGGATTTGGCACTAGCTAAGTGCCAGTGCACCCATGAGAATATATATTTCCCTCAATTTCTGCTGTGAGATAGGAACAAGAAAGGAGCAGAGCCAACCCAACACTTAAGGTATAAGGACAAAGAATTTATTAATTACTTGTAAATGAAGAGGAAAAAAACCCNTTATAACCTAGTATATGCTTTGCCATTTACTCCTTCTTGATTCTATCTTACAGCTTTGATTACATGCTTGCATTCTCCACCAATTTATGTCATGGTTTTATTCATTAATTTTTGTTTCCCAGTCAGGGAACCAGGAATGTCATGGATTTGGCACTAGCTAAGTGCCAGTGCACCCATGAGAATATATATTTCCCTCAATTTCTGCTGTGAGATAGGAACAAGAAAGGAGCAGAGCCAACCCAACACTTAAGGTATAAGGACAAAGAATTTATTAATTACTTGTAAATGAAGAGGAAAAAAACCCCAAGAATCAGAATGAAACTTTCAAAGCACTCCTCCTCCCCTACACACTTTCCCAAAATCTAGGATTTTTAGTCAGTTACCACCCCTAGAACAATCGTTTCCTAATTCATCAAGGGAGAGAAGAGTTTCTCTTGTATACCATAGAAGCTTTCCACAAAATACCAGTTCTCTTGTGGCCACACACTTCACAAATGACCCACCTGGGGAGAAATTTGCTGTTGTGAAGCAACTCACATGGGACAGTCCTCTCACAGCTGCTCATGGGCCATATAAGCTTATTAGGGTACAGTTTAAGAATGCCTTTTTTAGTCCGAAACAAAAGTTCTCTTCATCTGTTTCATCTTCATCTCTCAAGAAACAGAGGTCATCTTCTCCTCCTGGTGCAGAGGACATAATTTCTCTCTTTGGCCTTCCTCTGTTCTAGTTTTTCCATTAAACCAGTGCTACATTAACACTCCCCACTGTGACTAGAGCCTTGCATCCTTTCAAAGCATTTTATACATTACAAGAGCATTTAGTCCATTCTCTATGACTTCACAAGAGAAGTCCAGCCCAACAAGGCAACTCCTTCAATCTTCCTTCCAACCTAGGATTCCTTCCTGTCTTCCTTGACATCTGGTCTCAGGCCATATCTCTTCTATTTCTTTCAGTTAGTTCCCACTCACTCAAGCAGGATTCATGCTTTGGAAAGTTCATCCGAGCAGGAAAAAGTTAAAATTTCACCCAGGACCTCTGCCAGCAGCTGCAGCTGTTGGCAGCTGTTACAATGAGATGTCCTTGGCAGCCTTGGCAGCAGCACTGGAGATGTGCAGGTGCTAAGATCTCTTCTTAACCCTCAACTCCACGCCGAGGGGGCCGATCCTTCTCATCCTCCCCCTCTGCAGGGACAGGCTCCTTCAGATGGAGCCCTGGCCTGGCCTGGCCCAGCCCAGCCCCCGTAGGCCCCTTACAGGCCATGGTGGGGGGGATCTGGGCCACGGACAGCAGCACCTGTATCTGTGCAATGCCAGAAGGAAAAAGAAAAAATTCCTGGGCAATTTGTCCTAAAAAGTAGATCCAGAAAGGTGTATTCAACTTTCAACTGGCCCATTTCCCTCTCTGTTCTTAAAACTGGCCCACAAGTGGTTTGCATCAGGCACAGGGGAAATTCCCAAGCAAACATCACTTCCATAGGTGGCTACGTCCTGCTCACCAAATGACAATCAATGTCAAACCAGCACACCCTCTTAAACCAATAGTGCTAAATAACTAGATAATTTCTTTATATTTATGAAGAGGTAATAGTGACAGGAACTTGATTGGTTTTCATTTATGTTTTGGTCATCAGTGATTTAATCCTAGCATAAGCTTTTAATTTAGCTGCTTAAATCTTCCAACAATTAAGTTTGGGCCTTAGCTTTTTTTAAGTAGTGGTCTCTTCAGTTAGTAGTATCATGTTACCAAGATAATATACGCTTGCTGATTGGTCAACAGGCGTAAAACTTGAAAAGAAATAATGAAAGGATGTAAGTGGCTAAGCACATCTCATTTTCCATGCATATATAATTTTAATGCATATAGAAAATCTTGCCATTGCAAAATAAAAATCTGCTTCTAATCATCATAATGAAAAAAGAAAACAAATTTAAAATCTCATTAGAGGGAGGCTTCATAAAGAGGATGTTGGATTGGAAAACTGCAAGTAAGAATAGCTTTCCACTATTATTTAAAGAGTGGTTGCTGAATGAATTGGCTTTTAAACACAAAATATTGACATGTTCCACTGCTCTCAAGTAATACAATCAGAAATGTGATGGTTAAGTAAAATAGGGTAAAATATCATTAGGGTAATGATATTAGGGTAAAATATAATTTTAAAAAAAGGAAAAAAATATGTGTCCTCAGCCTGGGATAATTTTTCATTAAAAAGTATCTTGGTAAGTTCTCCCTTAATCAGCAGGAATTTTATTAAATAACTTAAATATATTCACTACTCTATAAACTAAGCAAGCACTAGACTGAGGGAAATTGCTGGGACAGGTTTGTAGCTATCTCTTCAACTGACAGATAACTAAAAGATTTAACAGCCAGATGGCTCTACTGATTCTCTTTGAATACCAGATTTATGTCTTTGCCTTTACAGAGTAACAGAGTTACTAGGGAAAGACTGAGAATTAAAGCCTTGGAGAACCCTTAAATTAACATTTTTAATTTATCACTATCTGATAGATTCTATACAAATAGTAGGTTTGGGGAAATTAACAACCAGAGAAATTAAAAGATAACTCACACTTTCTACTTTGTTTGAAAAAAAAATTAAGAATACCTGAGTGTTAAAAGATGTATTGGAGTAAAGATAAATTAGATATGTCTGTGTAGCTCTACAAGGAATAAAATATAACTTACTGCCACTTACATAATACTTGAAAATTTGTAACAAGGAAGAAATTCTTAGATGTTGTTTGTTCTGGTTTCAGCTCTGATAGAGTAAATTTTCTTCCCTGTAGCTGTTGAGGTGCTTGGATTCAGTGTGAGGTGATGTTAATGAACAGACGTTTTGGCCCTTGCTAAGCAGTGCTTACCCTGAGTTAAGGACTTGTCGGTGTCTCTGCCAATGGAAAGCTACACAATAAGCTGGGAGGGAGCATGGCCAAATCAGGTGACCTGAATGGATCATTGGAAAGATATATTCCAACACCATGGAACATCATGCCCAGCACATAAAACAGGGGCAGTCAGCTGAGAGAGGCCGAGCAATGCCCACAGTTGGGCTGGGCATAATTTAGTGCATGCTGAGCAACTGTATTGTGCATCACTTCTTTCTCTTGGGTTTCATTCCTCCCTCTCTTTCTTTTCTTGCCACTAAAATTATTATTGTTGATGCTATTGTTGCTGTTACTAATTTTATCTCTTCTATTAACATGCTTTAATCTCAACCCACAAGTTCTACTTCCCTTCTGACTCCCCTCCTCACTGAGGGCAAGCAGATGAGTGGCTGTGTGTTACTTGATTGCTGACTGGGGTTAAACCACAACACCATTTTAAAAACAGCCTGAAAATATGAACTTGAGTTGAACTTTCTTGTAAATGAAAAAAAGACCAAACAAAAGTTAATACAATTGAAAAAGGAGTCCGATACTCACCTTTATTATTAGTTTGTCATTCAGTGCGCATTTTGTTCGCTAAAGATTTTAATGTGGTGGAAGCCACGAACTGGATGGAATACAGTGTGAATCTTCAATGGAAAATAAGATAAAGTTTGCCTGTTTGTCTTTTTTAAAATTAACTTTGGACCTTGAAAAAACATTCCATAAGAACTTTGCCTGCCTTGCAGAACTGCAGTATTATCAAGCTTGAAAACCAAATATTTTAATGTAGAACTTTGAGTTCAATTTAAATGTATTAAGGTCTTCCATAAGAAGTACTTTGGAAGTGCTGTTCTACAACCAAAGGTCATTCACTTCTGTGGTCTTCGTTTCCAGACTGAGCAGCAGAAATTCTCTTATTTACAATTTATTGACAACTGAGCATCAAAATCTGCCTAATACTTACCATTTTTAAGTCTGGTGCATTCCATAGACTTCAGTGAGACAAAACTAGTTCAGGGTCAGAAGTGGAGCTAAAATGTACCCATAATGTTTCATATATAAGAAATCTATTCATCACTATGTGAAATATTCAGCTGAAGTCCCCAACTATACAGCCAAATCCAGGAAAATTTGCAGAAGTGGAAATTTTAGCAGAGTGAAGGTAATAAGGTAAAAATTTATGTGTGCCCGAAACAATGCCTAGCTTCTGTAGGGCTTTTGGGCCCATTCTCTTCACTTTGGTATAAAACTTTCTCTTGATTGTCACTATAGGACACGAAAGAACACAGACACACACCGCAGCTCAGGTGATCAGAAAAGACAAGAATCAAGCATTTTTACTGGAACTAAGTGCTCAATAAATTGGGTAATCTGATTCACAATTGTGGAGTGCAGATGTTGATCAAATTCCTTTTCTCAAACTGGCATGTCTCTACTGAAATTAGAGTATTTTTTGTAGTGTTCTTGCTTATTAAAGAAACAAAAAAAATTAAAAGAAAATTAATAAGATTTCAGAATTAATTACCTGAAAGTCAGAAAATAGCAGAATGAGTATTTGCTATAGAAACATAGCTCATCTGATGAAGTGCACATAGTGCATTTTCCATTAATATCCCGTTTCATTCCATGTTAATAGCAGATACTGTTCAATTAAATGTTCCTCCATTCAAACTATGCTCTGTGGACAATGTTAATAAGATACTTTCAGAATTGCTCTGATATTTATAATTAGGATTACAATATAAATGAATTATTTTCAACAGCGTAGCTTTGAGGCGAGGGAGAGACACCAATCCCAAATGCACGAATATCAGAATTGGCCAAATTATTTCACTAACCACCTTGAAGTGCTAGGATCAGAGACTTACCTTTTCATTGCCCACAAAGTACACCTCTGGTGACTTCAGTAGAGACTTCCAGAAGAGTTTGCTACTGCAACTTAGAGCCTCTATTTATTTGGTTTGCAATCCTAGTTCAAGAGCCCTTCCTCCTCTTCTCCTGTTTCAAAGGTATCCAGGGCAGCCTGGGTCCCCATCCCCAGCACTGTCTGTGGGTGATATCTGACAGACAGATCTTAGTCATGCCAAACCCTACAAGGTTTTTTCAACACATTACAACACTGGAGCCTCATGCTTTAGCCCTGAGAACTGGGGCATATTTTGCATCAGCACAGCCAGAGGATCTCTACTGTACTTCCCAGTAAATAAGGTGGTGCTTACTGGAAGGAACCCTAGGGCCAAGAGGGATATCACTTTCCAGGGCCTTTCTCTCACCCCATTCTCACACAAAATATTCTACGTCGTTCCTTCCAGTCCTCTATGAGACCAGAATACACTGGATGAAGTAGAAGGAAGAGTAAGGGAATAACTAACATGTTTTCCCCAAGAAGCATGGGAACTAAATTAAGGTGAGACCAGCTTGACAATAGTATTTCCTAGCTTCAGAGTGCTTGCCTTGGCAGAAACAGTTACATTGTCTCACTAATGATAACATTATTTCAGTGTTTTGCTGTGTTGGTACAATCTGTGTGCTGTGATAACTGTGAGGTGAAAAGGACTGTGAAACAGCTGCTGAAGGCTGTTTCTCTGCCTGATGATGTTTTAACCGTAACTTGGCTGCTGGTTTACAGTACTTCAGTGTACCATGAGCATTGCTAGCTTGAACATTCAACTAATTTTCTTTTATTTGTAGAAATGTAGCTATATTCTGATGGAAATATGCAAAAAAACCCTTGATTTCTATATGGTAATAGGGTAAGAGAAAGCAACACAAAAGCCCACCCACCCACACAATCACTCATCCCTAAAAAGAACCCCCAACCAATCAAAACAAACAAAACCTCACCAAACAAACAAACAAACAAACAAACAAACAAACAAACAAACAAACACAGCTCACCAAACAAAAAAAACACCTTTACAGAATATCCAACCCAGGCAACTACATTAAAAGATTTCCAGAAGACATTTTACATTATTTTGGAGAAGTGCAACTTATATGTTGCACTACAATAAAGTATTAAGGCAATGAGATTACATTTTTTATGTCATATTAAATGTCATAAAATATTATAAATCACCACTCTTTTAAAATTTCTCACTAGCA
>VXBU01015931.1:7222-35057 GCA_013400315.1 Bombycilla garrulus | reverse complement strand
TGGAGAGATTGTATTCAGCTTTACAAAAAATTAAAACATTATATAATGCTAAAAATTAGTAGTATTAGTGTGAGAATGATGTCAACTTTTTAACCAGGGGGGGAATGTTTAAACTTACTTTAAGTAATTCCTGCATATATCATTATTCTGCAAGTAATGATGGTCTTACCTGCCTTGTTTTTGGAATCGGAAAGCTTGGTGACAGCTTCAAAAATAAGTTTCCTTATTATGAGACAACTCAAAACTAGCTGAGTTTAAGATAATNTCACCCAAAGCTTTTATTGAGAGAAGCATGTTTTCCCTTCCAATTTATGTGTTAAATTAGCAGGCCTAAATTCAAACAGAAAGAAGAAAACATTCATCAAAAATTACAGAGAGCTTTCTGATCCACATAAAGATAGCCACCTCTCCTTCCTTTGACTGTGAGGAGTCATGAGGTATCTATTTTCATTTTGGATCCAGATTTTTTTTTTGGGGGGGGGGGGAAGGATGGGAAATGAAGAAGCAATGTATATCAATATACATACAAATGAATATGTAATTATGTACATACGTATTCACATATACACAAAGTCATATAGCTTTCAAGCTTCAGAGTTGGTCTGGAAATAGAAAAAAAATCCTGTGTGGTGCTGAGTTGAAAGTGCAGAAAATAGTCAGGGCATGGAAAGTTATGTCTTCCATACATACTTACATACATACTTAGAACCAGGGCAAATGTGACCTTAAGTATGGACAAGAGATTTGGCTATGTTTAAAGAAGTTTTTTGAAGCACTAGTGTTAGAAATTATTTTATGACTATCTTATATGTTAACAGTGTAAATATTTTTCTCTGAGGTAGATTCCTTGCAAATATGGATAATCCTTTATTTAATGTCACAGGTGTTCTTATCTTCTTACATTTTCCATTATTACAGTTTTTAACAGTGTCCACAGCAGAACTAGTGATTTTTTATTATTGGTTCTAGCTGGAATATCCTTAGCATTATCTGCTTGTTTTTTAATGTAGCTTTTGTGCATAATAATCTGCTGTTCAGGTAAAATGAAGTTATTGCTACATACTAAGATCTTTTAAAAGTACATTATGCATATATTATGCACACTAAGAGCAGATGCTCTCCTTCTCCTGTCTCCATGGTAAAGGATCCTGATCTGAACGTAGTAAATGACTATTTAGTATTGACAATTCTCTGTAAGACTGCCTTGTGAATGGAATATAAAGTTCTAGAGCAGGTTTCTTCATGTCAGATTGTTTTAGTTGCCCCTTTCTCATGAAAATTTTTTGGGTTTAGCTGTCTTACCAACTCTGCATGCTTAGAGAAGCCTAGGCTGGCTGTGAGACTGCTCCAATTCTTTTTGACAGATATATAATCTGTCTGGGAATGGTCCTTTCTACTCTCTTTAGGCCTGACTGAGTTGATTTAGGCAGATTTGATAAATAAGGGAGCAAGTTTAAGTCCCCTTTAAAACAACAGGTGTACTCCAACATTCTGAGTAAATAAGTTGAGCTCAGGCCATAAGATCACCTTATTTTAGGCTTACCTGTTATCTTTGTGTAGTGTGTCAATTCTAGCAAGCTCTGTGCTTACCAGTTGTTGAAGACATCACTAGTATTTCATTGTTCTTCAGTGGAGGAAGGGAAGGAATTTTCATTTCTGTCCTTTAAAGAATGCAGGACTCCATTTATTTTCTTGAAAGCTAAACTATGTAGAAGTCAGGAATGCAGAACAATTCCCCCACCTTTACAGTAAAATAAAGAACTGACAACTACATAACCCAGCATGGGCTGTGACCTGCAAAGTGTGCTGACAGACACTTTTGCATTTTTGGATATTCCAGGCTACATGGTCTAACTTAGTGTTTCTCCACACTGACATTATGCTGCATTAGAGAAGGGATTGCTAAATGGAGAAAATGTGTTGGCATCAGAATGAAGGGATAAGGTATTTAAAATCTTTTCTGTATTTGAATCATCTAGAGAGCTACCTCACAAGCTCTCACCTAGGAACCATTTTTCCTGAGGAAAGAAACTAACACATTATCCTAAAAAGGACATCTAATCAGCGCCATCATCAAATTAATGAAATTAATTAAATCAATCTAATCAATGAAATGCACAGTAAAAACTCATCAGCATCCAAACTGGAAGAGTCAAAAGCAAGAAAGAAATTCAAATGTGGAAGTGCAAAATTATTAGCCATGGTTTTTAGTTTCATGAAGCCTTAGCATCAGAACAGATACAAAACTATATTCATCAACCTTAAAAAGGGCTTTAGGAGTATTGTAGAGAATTTTTACTCTGGTTTACTTACTAGGGAAATGGTTTGAAATGAAAACAAAAAAAAGAGAAATTGTTGCAATAAAGCAAGAGTGACATAATGTACTATTCCCATATTAAAGCAAATTTTAACATATCCATCACTACAGACAGTTAAGAAAAACTTACTTTTCTGTCCTGGTTTGGGACAAAATGAAGGAGGAAATTTCCCAGACGGGTCTCCTCTAATAAACAAATTCCAGCAGTCCTCTCCCAACCAGTTCAGGAGAAAAATCTCCTTGGAGAAAAGTGGAAAAACGCCTGTTTATTTAACAAGCAAAGAATTCACAAGCAGGAAAAAATGAATAATATTACACAATGAAACCTCTTGTTGCTCTGAAGAGATGTCAAACAGAGAGAGTCCTTCGGTAGTTCAGAGAGTTCTCTGTGGGTGTGTCTCAGTCTCTCCAGTCTCTCTCTCAATCCCTCCAGGCTCATACCCGGTGTCCCTTGGGGTTCTGGACCGACAGAACCCAAACAGTTCTGGAAAAAAGACATCGTCCTGGGATAACCCTCCTTGATGTAGCTAATGAGGAAAACCAGCTAAAAAAGCAAAGGAAAACTCCCTGTCTCTCTCTCTGCAAAATCTCGGAGAACACTGAGCTCTTATCTCGCTGTGTTTTGAATGCAAACCATGAAAAAAATTCCATTGCTCCTACTCTCTTTGTTTCTCTGTGCCTACCTTAAAACTGCAAGACCCATTTCTGAGTGAAAAGACAGATGACCAGCATCATAAAGTCATGCTAGGACACTTTCTTAGGATAAAAAGACAAGCTTCTTATGTATTAACAACAGATTAGGAGTAATAATAAAGCTGAAAATGTAATTTTTCACAACAGGGTGTTTCCTGGCTGCTCTCGCACCTGCCTCTGGTATTTCAAAATCCTCTCTCTAAAGTGAGTAAGACTTTTAGGGGAAAAAAACAAAACCAAGAACATATATGGAGAAAAACTCACACTCCCATGCTCACATCCACTCCAGACTGCTCTCATGACACCTGATAGCACCACAGGCTACACCTTTTCCCTCCAATAAGGCTGTTGAGTGGCCCAGTGTGTTTGGGGTCAGGATTTTCTTCACTGCTGCTCCTTACTAGTTTTTCTCCATGCTGTTGTGGGTCCTCTGGAAGCTGCAGTATCTTTGGGGAAGCTCTTCCTCTTTCTCTGACCATAGTGTTTCCACCATTATTTCTCACTCCTCCTTTCTTTCCTCCTCCTCATTTTCCCCACTGTCTATTTTGCTTCCTTAAATATCTTCCACAAAGACATGACCACTCTGGCTGAGGGACTCAGACATGCCCTAAAATGGGTCCACTTGTGCCAGCTGAAACTGCACAGAGCAGTCTCCCTCTCCCGTTTCAGAGGTGCCTCTGAAGCCACTCGCTGCCAGGACCTGGGCTCCTGCACCCAGCACAGGGAGTAAGGTGGCTGCTGCTTCAAAATTTTCCAAAGACAAAACTAAGATCCCTGCAAATGGTTGCAGAAACTAGCTGGCAAGGAGATAGCGTGATAGAAGAAGTGCAGAATTGAAAAATGCACAATGATGAACAAAAGGAAAAGCACCTGGGACTCTGGTTTGTCAGTTGAGAACTACTCATGATAGCACAATTTTGTCAGGAGTGGTGGGCAGCTCAGTCCAAAAATCTAGGAAATGTTAGGGAATAATATACCAGAAATATCACTATTGTACTGTCACATCTTGAACCCTATGTGCATTTTTCAAAATAATAAAGCACAAAAATGCAGAGAAGAGTAACAATTATGGCTGAAGTTATACCATTATTTTTAGAGGAAAAGGAACTGTAAAACCTGAAAAATGAAGGATAAGAGCAATAGATGATACATCTCTGCAAAATGGTATGGTACAGAGAAGGTACGTGTAGACTATTTATTACTCTTTTTAGCACAAAAACAACCTGGCAAGCTCCCACCAAAATGAGCAGGCAGCATTTTCCTGGGCTTTTGTTGAAGGGGAAATGCTTTTACACAGTGTGCTTAGCATTAAACTTTTAAATTAATTTCCACAGGAGGTTATTAACACCAAAAGTGCAAATGAATCTGAAAAAAAATGATTAGGCCAATTGGTGGAACCAAAGTCCATTGGGACTAATGAATGTGATCACCTGACTCAGGAATGTCATACAACTACTGATTCCTGGGAAGGAACACCAGCAGATACATTACCTTGTTACAAGCCTGGGAGAGCAGGCTTTGCAAGACACTACTGAAGGCAAGTTTCTGACCAATAGTGTGAATCAACAAAACGTGGGTACCAGCCTTACTTAGCCTAATTCCATTGAAATACATATTCACTAAAGAAAACAGTCTTTCAATTTTACCTCCTTTTCTCTCTTTTTCTCCTGTTGATAAGTTGCAGGCCTGAGTTGTGCATTCCATTCTCATGACCTTTTCTTCCTCCCACAAAATGTGAGAGAGGACCGTAGGAAAATAAAATGCAGTACCAACTATACGGATACCTATTACTGACAAATAAAACACTAACATGGAAAAAGGCTCTCAGGAGATGGGCAAAGGCAACGTACTCACAAATGTACCATGATGCAGCATGGAATAATGTATGGACTGACTGATTAACCTACATTTGTATTAGGTTTTCAGCACATTTTCTTTAATTGTTTCATCACTTTGTTTCATTTGATTTATCGAGTAAAATACAAATCCCATGTAACATCATCTTCACATACGTAATTTTTACATTAAATATAGTCTTCCATCTGTGGAATATCTAAAAGGATCCTGTCAGAGAATACTGGACTGTGGTACTGCTATAAATCAGTGCAGTTTCTTTTGAAATAACACAGTTATTAAAACTATTCTATGTAACAACCAAGGCACGGACTCAGACTGGCAGGGATACTGAGACATTTATTCAGAGAAATGACTTGGTTTTATACAATTTTTCCAGACATAGTATTTCCATATAGGGTGTTTTTCACTAAGTGCCCTATCAGACATTGCTGGGTCAGCAATACGCTTCCTTCATGTCCTCATTTGGGGTGACCCCACGCTGTTCAGGGGTCCGGCAGCTCCTGGCAGGCTCCTCTCTGTGCAGGGCATCTGCCACATTGCAGCTCCTCCCCCAGGGTCATGAGGAGACAGCTCCTCTCTGCTGCCATGGCGTTCTGCAGGTACGTCCTGCTGTCTGTAGCTCAACTCTATACCTTATCTCTCTCTACAATGCTGAGGAGCCCCAACCATACCTGAAAAATATTTCAAATCTTCTGTTAGCTTCTCCGCAAAGGATCTGTCATAGAACATTTTAGTTCCAGTTTGGGTGTTTTTGTAGATACAGCATTGACTGCAACAGCAAGTTTTGGCTTATTTTTCAGTATACAATCTGATGAATAAATAAGATAACTAAAATAAATTACAGTCTTTTCTACACATTTATTTTATCATTTATGACAAAAATAGAGCTCATCGCAACATATTTACTTTGGACTTCTTGGTTGAGTTCATAGGTTTTATCTCTGTAAATATTACTCA
This sequence comes from Bombycilla garrulus, assembly GCA_013400315.1. Lineage (NCBI taxonomy): Eukaryota > Metazoa > Chordata > Aves > Passeriformes > Bombycillidae > Bombycilla > Bombycilla garrulus. Next base: position 29,233 of record VXBU01015931.1, on the reverse strand, counting down.
CAGTAAGTTTTCAGTGCTCTCCCTTCACATAGCTTCACTCCAAACACTCACACCTTATTCTTAATAAATCCCAAATATATCCACCCAGTTATCAAACTGTCTTGATGTCAACCGATGAGGTGGTTTGGTTTTTTGTTTATTTGTTGGTTTGGGGTTTTGTTTGTTTTTTGTTGTTTTGTTTTGTTTTGTTATTGAATGACTTCCTAGTACTTAGATGCTGGCTGGGGATAAACCTCAATTAATTAAGGAAGTTAGAGCATGGTATTACATAGAAGGTACTGTCTAACTCAGCAAATTTTGACTAAGTGGGACAACAATGCAATGATCAGTGACAAATAAAGATGCCGTCAGAAAATACAGCAACATTTGCAAATATTTTGTAAAAATGACTGAAAGGATTGTCTTTTCTCTGCAAAAGAAAAAAAGATGGTGGACTTTGCCCTAAAATATATATTCATTAGCTCCAGCACTTAGCACTCATCTGGCTCTCAACTCTAGACATTAATATCGTTAATGTTCAATATTCATGTCTTGCTTCTACTGTAGTAATTTTTAATAAAAATGTGAGAAGAACATCAACTGGAAAACATTAACTTTATAACATGTTTTTTATTTGAAAGTAAAGCACTTAAATGTTTTCTCTCAAATTGTAACTCTCAAACAGATGCTCTACTGCCCTTACTCCCATTATACTTTCTTGGCATGGAAGTAAATGCAGCTTTTAAAATGGGAGTTGAATAACATAAATAAAAAGGATTATGGTGAAGTTTAAAATACCACCTTATGGATAGTTATCTTGGTAAGTAATAATGACGAATTTTTCCAGGGTGTTAATTGATCACATCATTCTCACCCAAACACAGATTTCCCAGTAGATCAGATAAAAACCCTCAGAGTCTGGTAACTATCTGCTTTATTTTAAAAGGAGCTAGCTACATGCAGTAAAATACCAAAGGAGGGTCAGATTTGGTTTTCATTTGTCACACACTCCAGTGCTAAAGGTTTTTGTGTGGTAACTGGGTTTCCATTTTATGTGTGCTTTTGGCTGGAGGCAAAGGAGTGAGATCCCTGCTGCAATTGTAAAACAGAAATACTTGAGGTTATTTTGCATAAATTAGATTTATTCTGACTGCCTGGGCTTAGTATTTAAAGATCTTCTTTCACCTTATATTCAGTGTAGGCCACTTAGCGAAAAATGTTATAGCAGTAAAAAATGGTAAAATACAAGGAAAAAAAGGCTCTAGAGGCTGAGTCTATCTAACTATAAGATTGTCCGATTTACAGCGTCCAATTTTCTTCCGAGCCTGAGAGTGCACATTTAAAATTGCCAGATTTCTATAAATAAATACAGAAAAGTTGGAATTATTCTCACATAAGTGAAAGTCAAATTACGGCCCAGGAATGTTATTTCATCCTTAGCAGGAGAGACCCTTGAGAATTTATTACTGTAAGAGTTAGGACTAATTGAAGCCCTGACAAATTTGAAAATCATCTGCCTGTTTTATTCATGTTCCTGACAAAATTATAGTCATTTAATTTTACTGAAAGAAAAAGCTTACTCTGTTTTTCATTCATGGAAAATAGACTTTTTGAAGTGTTGACTTAATTTATGATTCTCAGTTAAGGTTAAAAAAGCCTCCCATTTTATTTGTCAGTGTTGTACACACAGATGTGGCTTCAAATTTAACTGAAGAGAAAAAGTAATTTACAGCACTTATAGCAGATAAAAGAAGGAGAGCTGTACAGGTCATACGGCAATACAGATAACTTAGGAAAAAAATAGAAATTGCCCTAATTTAGAATTTACATAGAAGTTTATTAGTGAACTTGAAGAAATACTTTTTTAAAATCTGTTTTCTGCCTGAACATCAAAAATTAAATACTTTCTGGATGATATGACCCACCAGAAGTCTAATCAGTCCACTGTGACTGAAAAACAGGATGGAATTTCTTTGTTGCAGTTATTAGAGCAGCTGAAACTGACAAATGGGGAAACCTTTCTCTGTTCCATGTTATGCTACTTCAAGGACATACATAATCTTTTTATGTATTAATATAAGGCTGCAATTTACTCACATGGCAATTACTCACTATGAATCTAAGAAGTGATAATATACATATGGAAGATATTTTGAAAGAGAAAGGGATTCAGCAGATCAAAAAATAATTTTTTTACATTTCCATTTTTTACATGGGGTTTTTCTTTTTGGTCTTGACTGAAAAAAGCATTCCTGTTCAGAATATTGTTATTATGTGAATGTTTCTCTGAATTAGATCCACAGGGAAAAAAACCAGAAAAGTTGTGAAAGTTTTCATTTCTTACAGATGAAAAATAAAACACAATATAAAATTTAACAAGAAGCTAAAATGCCTTAGCAATTTGGTTTGAAAAAATAAATGTGGCAGGTATGTAAGACAACTTAGCTGGGGAGGTTGAGGGTGGGCAAAAGAGTTCAAACACTTTAATGTTAAAACAGTATGTTTAAACTCTACTTAAACATCTGTATGTTTTTTGAGTTATTATTCAGACCTTATGTATATTTAACTGCCAGGGTTGTAGTTCATTCCTGTATTGATTTTTAGGATCTGACAAAAGAGATATTCTCTGGGTATGCTTTTTTGGAAACTGTTCAAATAAAATAGAGTACTAAATTTGAAAATAATCCTATTGCAGTGCTATCAATATCTCAGTCTACTTTTGTAACTTTGCATTTTTAATCTATACTTAGATGGTGGGTTTAACATAAATATTTCCTCATTGGCGGGAATTAATTAAGAAGCAAGTACTTCAGCTTTAGACTATTATCCACCCTTCAGTCTTTAATCCAGGCCTCAGAGCAGAAAGCATGTCCACAGTCAATGGACCAGGACTGATGAGTAGGTGCTTAGGAAGGCATGAAGGTACAATCCAAGGGAGATATGACTTGATTCTGCTGTTTTCAGCTCATGTGGTAGGAATCAGTGTAGACTGAGATAGCTTCTGTAATGTTGGCTGGGTGCTGCTCTGCTTTGGAGGTTTGCGTTCTTGATTGATTAATTCAACAGCTTGTTAAATTTTTCCCTATAAGTAATTATAAGTGTTGATCAAATATTTGCAGTATGAGAGTCCTTCCGAAGTGCAGCTGTTAAAAATAATGGGATAGATGTAGTCTCCTGCTTGTTCCAAAACACAGAAACTGAGTATGGATTTTAATGCACAAAACTCCTCCTACTTTTGGTATATCTCCTTAATCTGTATTTATTTCTATAAATACTGGGCCACATATGCACTCTGTTAGTAATTTTAGAGTGTGACTAGAACTATGCCATTTTAAAAGTATCTCCATCTGTCCTTAAATTAACTCATAAAAAAAAAAAAAATCACTAAAACGCAATAAGCAAAAAACCCTGAAAATTAATACGAAGAAAATATTATCTGTAAGGATAAAACAGTATCCTAAACAGGCTGCTTTAGTCTGAAATCCTTTTAAACACTTTAACAGTAATTAAAAAAAAACCTAAATCTCTATCCAAAAAAAACCAAACCAAACCAAACCAAACCAACATTGTTTTGCATTTAATTTTATACAGTCATAATGTATGCAGACTGAACTGCAATGCTTAGGTCTATCTTCCTTCATGTGCTTATTATTTTGAAAACATAGCTAGAGGACTTAAAAACACTGAAGATTAAACCTGCCTGGTTTTCTCTGCTGCCTGCAAAGTGTGGTAGAATCTTTTCTAAAGTACTTGTCACATCACTTTGAGTTCTAAGTGAACACAGCAGCTGCTGTTCACAAGCCAGCTATAAACAGCAGTAAAGAACACTCTTGATATTGAGTCATGAATCACTTCAGGTAACACACTTACAGGCACTGGCCAGTATTTAAGATCCAACTGTAGTGCTTGATACCTACGCACATGTCCATAAATATGCTGTTAATGTAAGGCTTAGAGATACATACGAGCATCCACAAAACCCATCATGAGAAAATTATTTCTGAAACACCTCTTTAATAGCCATTGCATGTGTGCATAGGAGAAGTGTTATGTATTTTCCCCACGTTGTTTATTTAGGTGAATATAATTGACTTTAGGCTGAAATGAAAATCCTAAAATGCACATGGAAAAAATGGAGGTGATCAGGGTAATATTTCAACCACATCAGCTTTCAGAGATTCAATTACTGCTCAAATAAAAATGTTACAACAAGAGTAACTCTGTGCTCAAATATATATAAAAAACTTACTAAGCAGGAGAACAGATTTATTTTTCTTAAATGAGCCGAAGTTAACCTCTACATATTAAAGATAACTTTGTATAGAGCCTTTCCTATAAACAGGAGTTCTCTTCAAATGGTACATTGTCCTCAATCTTTTTTGTGGCAAGTTGATTTAGATCTACCAAGAGTAAAAATTATTGGAATGGGCTCTCTTCTAGCAAACTACTCTTCTGCCTAAAATTTGAAAGCATTTTGAAGCCCTGAGTGATAGAATAGTTCATCTCATAAGAAGGCAAAATGCACCCAGGACAAAGAGAACTTTAAGTCTTCACAGAATCACAAAATATTCTAAGTTTTTAAGGACTGATCACTGAGTCCAGTTCCTGGGCCTGCACAGAACACCCCATGAATTACACTATGGGCCTGAGAGCATTGTTTGAACACCTCTTGAATCCATCAGGCTTGGTGCTGTGACCACTTCCCTGGGGACTCTGTTCCAGTGCCCAACCATCCTGTGGGTCAAAAACATTTTCCTGATATCCAACCTATACTTTTCCTGACTTAATGTCAGGTGATTTATCCAAGTCCTGTCTCTGGTCACCACAGAGATCAGTGTCTGCCCCTGCTCTTCCTTCCCAAGGAAGTTCCAGATAGCAGTGAGGCCTCCCCTCAGTCTCCTCCAGACCAAGTGAGCTCAGCCACTCCTCTATACAGCTTCCCTTCAAGGGCCTTCACCATCTCCATAGCCAACCATGGATGCTCTGTAATAACTTTAGTTCCTTCTTATATTCTGCTCTTGTAATAAATAAGTTAATTGCAGTATATCTCCTTGTATATCTACAATGAATCCTGACCAACAAATACTTCTGCATCACTACCAACTTCAAATTCTTTGCTTTTCTTCATCGGCAGTATTTCTTTTAGATAGCACATGTTGTTATGGTTGCTGTACAGATTGTGTGATTTATTCCCTTTTGTCCTTCATTGCTCAGCATTTTTCTTTGAGAAATGACCCATTTATTGCAGAGACACCTTGTTCTAGTCAGTGATTTACCCTTCTGTGACTCTTGTTACGATACCAGTGTTTAATTATCTAAAAGTTCTCTCTTCTTTTGATTCCTAACAAGAGCATTTGTGAAGCACAGTTTTCACTAGGATGGAGGTATTTGCCAAGATTTACAGAGCAAGCCTCTTTCCTCACACTAACTTGTATGTTGCCTTTCATGTTATGCTAAATATGGTCACTGAATAAATTCTGCCTCGGATATTCAAATATTCATGACAGCTATAATGCAGGTTTGTAGAAAGATGGGTCTGCAGTTGTACAGGCCACCTTGCATTTCCCTCTCAAAACAACCTCTTATGCACAGATCAAAGAATTCTTTGAACTCTGAGTAACTTAATCTAGTAATTTTTTCCCATTCCTAGTGAATACTTCATAGGTGCCTGAATTTTTAGACATGTAGGATTTCACATGCAATTTCTTTACATTGCAATTTGTTTTAAATAGGAAAAAAAAACAGCTTTACAGAGGGTCAGACTGACAGATATAGGAGGGAATGTGGTGGCTTTATTTCACTTTTGCTAAGTGTTTGTTTTATTTCTCAAACCATGTAATGGATATATGGCATAAAGAAGTGATAGCAGAGTAAAAATTTTAATTTTCTGGGCCTGGTCAAATGTCTCACAGCACAAAGAGTCTCTGTTGCTGGAATTAAACATCTATTCCTACAGATCTCCTTAGCCACATGGTCCAGAAACTTGGTGAGAAAAGCATCCAAAAGGTTGCCTTATTTTGTCACTGAAGGAGATCATCATGAATTAAAGCAAGTTCAAAAGATCAAGGGATGTAATTTTTTTTTCCCATCTTTCATTTCTTTATAGAATAAGGAAGAAAAAGCCAAGACTTTCACTTTGTCTTCTACTGAGAGACTTTCCTTTCTGTTTCAACTTCATTTAAAGAGCTGAGAGGACCAACTGCAAAAATAGATACTGCCTCAGCTGCGACCTCTGGTCTTGAAGCATTTCACTTCTCAGATACAGAAACGCTAAAAAAGGATATCATTAACACAGAGACAAGTTACAGGGAGACTCGCAGAGCTCTTTCACTTTTGCCTGAAAAAGGGCAGAGCAGCCATGGACTGACTACTCACAGAAAAGCTTTCTCACAGGACACAAAGGGTGGCTGAAAGGAGAGGACTGGCAAGTGCTCCAGCAGAATTAAAATGTGCTAGTTATGAGAGGCTGACTGAAGTGATAACTTCAGTTAATACTCACTTAAGACCTGAGACAGAAACTGAAGGTCTGCTTAATTTAATATGGAAAGGGAATATATCAGTTTTCAACTGAAAAGTAAAAATTACTAAAATAACAGAGGAGTAAGTCTTGCAGTCTTAATTGATTAAAATAAATCCCTCTTGAGAGTGACAATAGTAGTTGGAATACAGAGCTGCCAACTAAAACAGAGAGATAGCAAAACTTGCTAAAACTCACTAAGCCAAGAGGAAACTTGGAGATAAGAATTAACAGTACTTTGATACAACAACTGTGAGTTCAAATTGGCTCAAAAAATAAAACTCTGATCTTGAAATGTAAATATCAGTATCAAGGAGATGAAGATATACAAGCTGTGACAGCCAGGAAGCCAGGGTGCTACATGACGCATGGAAGCAAAGGTGCAAGCCACTTGTTAGAGTTTGCGTCGGTTGGTCAGTACTACTGAGTATGCACAGGGTGGGTAGAAAAAAGAGCCAGCAGAGCATGCTGAAATGCAGTGTTTTCAGTTCTACTCTCATCTCTCTGGTGGAATATGAGAATGACCTATGCTTAAATACACAGCTGTACTGTTAAGAAATATTATTCAGCATGGTTATAAAGTTTCACCTTACAAAAATGCTACTTTCACTTGATTGGTAAAGGAAAAAAATAATTTTGCCAGTTTGAGTACATTTTCTAGCCTTTAGGAAGCAACCACTAGGCCAAATCTAAAGATGAAACTGAGCAAATGACATACAGTTCACTTAGTTAAAAAACTTCCTATGCGGCACAGGAGACAGAGAAAAACCAATACGCAATGCAGTGGGTAATTGACTAGATATGGGGAGTCAAGACAAAGGAAAAAAAAATCATTGTGTTCACAAACCCAAAGGACTGGTAGCCTGCCAGAAAAGATGTATTTATTGAGGATAAAAAACAAGGCGCATTTGTATGATGTAGGATCTGTCAGTGGAGAAAGAGGTCTGTGAATACATAACAATGTTTTCATCTGGAGGGAGTCCATGTCATCAAATTGCTTTCTGGGTTGCCCTGTAGAAAGAATTTCACAGGGGAAGAGCACAGAATGGCATGTGATGAAAGTTAACCTAGCAAAGAACAAGGATCTTTTTGGTATCAAGCCTGAGCTCATTCATCAGCAACTTTCTTGCTTCCCTGGACTGAAAATGAACTGGGTTCCCTCCAAATAAGCAAGTTTTTCTTGCAAAAGTATCAGCCTGAGTTCCAAAACCATTGCCCTAGCAATGCCGCTTTGCAGGATGCACAGCTCACATCTTGATAATCTGAGATGCTGACAAAAATGCGAGGAGTCCTGGATGTGAGACATGTCCAGGATTAATTTGTCTAGACTAAGATTCAGGGAAAGGTGCTGCAAAATCCCATTTGCAGCAGTGTGGTTCAAGCAGGCTAAGGTAGCACAGGTGCTTTTGAAAGCTGAATGTCAATGCACCTGTACTAAGAGATACACCTGTAATATGCTACAAAACCTGAAAGCCATTGATTTGGGCGAAGTAAATGTCACCAATGGAGCTCATCATAAATATTATACTGCTATGAAAAAAAAAAACAGGCTTCCTAAGCTCTTTTTCTGAGAGCACAGAATGTTTTTGTGCCCTGTGCCAGAGCTTGGGTTGGTGGGACTTACCTCACTACAAAGCAATTTCCAGTCACTGCCAGAGAGGACTGTCATTGTACACCACACCTCTCTTCTGTCTGTTTTTCCCTCTGCTTGGCACTTTTTTTTCTGCCTTTTTTTTTTTTCTTTTTGGGAAGAACATGGAGATGAGAACAGACATAGATGTGACACGTGTGTTTTGTATGTTTTGCATTGTGGAAATTCTCCACTGAGAGGAAACAAGACTACAGTACTTTGCAGCAGCTGAGAAAATTAATTTTGAAATACCTGGAATTTTCTGGACACAAACCTAGATTCGTCATAGCTTTCTTTGGCCTAAGACCAACACATTGTCCCACTCTCCAGTCAGAAAAAAACAGGTATGTGAAAATAAGTTCCCAAAATTCTGCCCATCTAAGTGGTGATTTCAAGCACTTCGGCTCAGATTTGTCTCTTCCACTGTAGTTCTGTAATTAGATAATATTCACATCTTGTGACTTATAGCCCTTTACAAGTCTTTGTCTACATATATACTTTTTCTTCCTTTCACATATTACTTTATTTCATTTAGGGATAAACCAATGACTTCAAACCCAAATATTTATTTTGCTTTAAAGTTCACAGTCTGTGATAAGCTTGGTAAATCAAATTTATTTTCTATTTCCAATTCCATATTTCTCTGAACTATAAAAATAGTGATGTTCTTTGTTTCTACCAAAAATAGCTTTTTGCTTTCATGACATTCTTTTCTTTAAAGAGCACTAAAAAATAAAATTGTCTAAGCAAAACTAAAAAGTCCTCTGCCTTTTATTTAATGCAAATCATATTTATAAAAGTCAAAAGACTAAGTCTCTAAAATTGATACAATGCTTATACATCCTCAGAAGAAAAAGTCTCAGCACTGAAAAGCTTCTAAAGGACTTCTATAACTGTGACTAGTTAAGAATTTGTATGCTTTTCCTGAGTCATCAAAATACAGAAAAAATATTGCCCTAAATACTGTCTTTGAGGAGACTACAAGTAATAGGATTAGAGTATTACTTCAATTTTTATGTAATAAAGTTGCATTATTTGTACTTTTTAAAACTTTTTAGTCTAAGAGATTTAATGAAATACACCAGGAAACATTAACAATTATCTTTCTTGATATGTCTTTTTTAAATTCAGTGGCTGCCTATCTTGAGTATATGACTAGAAGTTAGGTGAGCTGAAGGGATAATCTAACACTGCTGAAGTCAATCCAAATTTAACATCAACATCAGCAGATCAGCAATACAATCCTAGATCTCCTTCTGACTGACCTGGGTGACATATGGGAAATGAAATTTCCTTGTGGATTTTTCTTGCTCAGGTTGGTGCCAGTGTCTTCTCTGTGGACTGAAAATTTCTGATGCAGGCTTTCCCATGGGAATTTAAATACCCAGGACCCTGGTCATCTGTGAGTAGAACACCAAATTTTAGTGTGCAAAGAAATAAAACACAGAGGAGGGGGGAAAAGAAATGGACATCCTCACATTTAAGGGAACAACTTGACCTGAAGAAGATACTACTTACTTATTCCTGAATGGAATAGACGAAGAGGGGGTTCCTGTTTTTAGTGCCAGGTCATGTTGTAAACCACTTTGTCTCACTTATATTGTAAAACTGTCATTGAAAGCAGTCATTAAAGATGAACTTGATCATAGCAATGCAGGCTGAGAATTAGCTTCACAATTTACCACAGCAGAGGGTGTACTGTAAACTTACAGCATCTGTTAGTTATGCAGTAAAAATTCGCACACATGATTTTGTCTGCAGCAAATATGAAATTATATTAAGGTATTTTAGCTGTCAACCAAAACGGCTTGCATGTTTACCTGCCCATAAAGGTCTACAAGGTCTATAAACTGCTGATGAAAACAGAGAAAAATCCCTTTTTGGACAGGAATTTGAGTCAAAATCCTTTGTATGCCAAGGGAGTGCAGAACAGGACAAATTAATGTTAAGTCTGACCAGTCCCAATGACCAGAAATTTAGTTCTGGAGATGGACAAGGTTTATTTTTGTAGAAACTTATAAGGGTGCCATAACAGTATTGTTGAACTATGCTTTTCCATTTAGGAAAAAGAAAGGAAAAAATATCTCAACAAATTGTCAAACTCGGCAAATGCCTTAAAGTGTTACTGTCAGAGAAATATGTAAGAAAATATAGTTGAAAGCATGGGAAACTCTTTTGCATTACTCCATCCAGCATAAAGCAATAAAAGCCAGGCAATTTTGTACTATCTAACTGTATAATTTAACCAACATTAAATTAAGCAAAATTTAAAATAGCAGTAATAAAAATGGAAATTAGTTCCCAAAGACTGAATAGCTGTTTCTGTGGTTTGAATTCAGAAAAAATGTTCTTTCCCCATCTTCAAATCTATATAGCCTAGGTGGGTATCTGGCTGGAAAACTTTATTAAAATGATGGTTCTCACTGGGAGGCTATTCACTGTTATTAAAATATAATAGAACCTCAAAAATCCACCATTTAGCTTCTCAGAAGATCTCTTTCCCATTCTTAGTCATGGAAAACTCATGAAGTAATGTCGCATCATTTAAAAAAAAATAGTTTTTAGGAAATATGTTTTCTCTTCATGCACTAATGTGTTACACATTAGTAACACATTAGTAGAGTTATGACTAAATAAAAGTAAAGCATAGCCTTCCAAAGAAAGGAAAAAGTCCCCTTAGCTTCTACAATCATGGTTACTCTGAAAAATAAATCAACATGCAAACTCTACATTAATGGATGTAAAGCAAGTATTATTTTATGACTTTATGACTTCATTTTGTGAGGTAATTCCTTGAACTTTATTTTTGCAGAAACAACTGAAGAGCAGACTGGTAGCAGGTATGTTGACAACATGTCTTAACTACAACTAATCGGATTGTTTTGCAGGGGTTTGGGATTGTGTGGAAACCCAAGTTCACCTTGCTGTGACTCCAGGCCTTTTAGCCCTAGAAGAAAAAAATCAGCCTGGATATTTTGTGCCTGTTAAAAGTTTGCAAAAACAGAGATGATCGACCTAAGTCTGATCTCCTTTCTTAGCTCAGGAAGACCATTGAAAACAACACAGGACCAATACAGGGTGTTGCGGCTAAACCCCAGACAGCAGCCCAGCCCCTCACTCACTGCCCCACCAGTAGAACTGGGGAGATAATTGGAAGGGTAAAAACCAGAGAACTTAGGGGCTGAGATGAAGGCAGTTTAATAAGGAAAGCAAAAACCACACACACAAACAAACAAAACAAGGAATTAATTCACTGCTTCCATTGATAGGTAGATGTTCAGCCATATCCAGGAGAGCAGGGCCCCATAATGTGTAAGGGTGACTTAGGAAGACAAACATCAAACACCATCACTCCAAACATCCCCTCACATCACCCTTTTCCCCCTCTTAATCCACTTTGTGTACTGAGCATTATGTCACCTAGTATGGAATATCCCTCTGGTCAGCTGCAGTCACACGTCCTGGCTGTGTCTCCTCCCATCTTACCACGTATCTCCAACTTCCTTCAGTGTGTCAGTATGGAAAATAGAAAAGGCCTTTATTATATAATATCAAAAACATCTTGGTATTATCAACCCCGCATTCAGCACAAATGCAAAACACATCTGCTTGTCAGACACTATGAAGAAAATTTTAACAGTCAAAACCAGAACACAGGGCAAACAGTTTTGGATCTTCCTGGATCCCTGGAGTAAGAGACTCTGCTGGATTCACTGACCTGAGGCCACCTAAAACCAGGATAGACTCAATGCAGTTGAGTTAAACCTCATCCAAAACATAACCCCTAACCCCCAACTCTAACCTGTAACCCTTTGGCCCTAACACCTAACCCTAACACCCTAACCATAACACTAAACTGTCGCAAGCAGGGGAAGATGGAGACACGACACTCGGAGGTTTGGGCAGGAGAGAGAGCTTTAATGGTGTGCACAGCTCTTATACAGGCTATTCAAGAGACTCCATGTGTGAACCTGACTGGCTGTGATTTGGTACCACCCAGCTCACTGGCCAGTAGCTACCTGCCTACCCCATCATGGATTGGCTGGCATCTGCTCTCTGTAGCCAAATTCCTCCTCCTCTTCTGAAGCATACAGTCCATCTGATGCTGTCACAGCTCCCCCTTTTCTGTTTTAAAATATAGAAGCCATGGTTATAATCTTTCTGTGGGGCCCCTTGCAGAAAGAACAACAAACACAGTACAGGGAGAATGATTTCTAGCTATTGCTGTGTCCCATTAAAATTTTTACCATCATGTCCAGGAGCTATTAAAAGCACAATGTTGCTGGGTGGCATTCTGCAGGCTAATTACTTAAAACTTATAAATTATCACTTGAACACATTACAAACAAAACAATTTTAAAATTCTCAGAGGTAGCATTTAAAACTGTCAGAGGCAGCATTTCCTTTTGTTTGTAATGTCCTTAAAGAGTCCAACTCTAGAAGTCCAGGTGAAGTCACAGGTGAGTTGTTATTCCAAAGGTCTCGGATTTCTATCCAGTTGGTGCAGAGAGTTGCTACCCATCGAGTACAGGTGTCTGTGGAAATACATGCATTATTATTGCTATCTGATTCCAGAAATAACTCTAATTGCAAAGCTAATTTTGAATTTGTTTAATGAACAGTCATTCAGTGAAAACATAAAGTTAGTATTTAACAAAAGCAAAAAATGACTTGAGAATACTTAAATCTGCTAATTTTCCTTCACAAAAGGTATACAAAGCTAGGCTTAGAACATTACAATTATATTAACATTAATTCTCTAAGTGGTTTCAAGAGATAATAAGCCCTGAGTCAGAAGTTGCTTTAGGATGAGAGGATTAGGTCTTTAATTCTAGTGGTAACCTCTTCCATATCACGGAAGTTACAAGGTGGGAGCTGTTCTTTCAGTTCCTTTAAGTAGAAAAAGGGTACTTTGAAAAAACATATAACTTAATTTCTGCTTGAAAGAATAGCTTACAATTTAAAATTATTACAGGAGCATCTATTGATAAAAACAATCAGGGCAATGCAGGAGGTCAGAAGGTGGTATGGTAAAAAGGGTAAATTTAATAGCAAGGGTCTAGGATAGTGTAACACAAGCACAAGAACAGTACTGACTCCCCAAATGGTGCAGCAATTGCCATCTGAATAATAAAAACAGAAGAGTTCCACGGACCAGCTGCAGAAATGACACACTTAGCCCACAGCTGCTGTCACATAAGGTGGTATAAATGCTGTAGTCCCTCCGAGGAAGGGGTCACCCATCCAAGCCGGGTCCTTTCTCCAGCACAGTATCAACTCAGGAGGGTCTGCAGCAGACAGGACCCTGGCTGCAGTGGGAGCAGCACGGGTCAGGGGCTGTGCTGGAGCAGCTCACAGGGCTCCACTGGTGCACAAAATGGTGGCTGTGCCTCACTGGGTACAGCCTGCCGTGTGCAGGGACATGACGCTGCCCCTGCCAGTGCCACTGCACTCCCTGGGTGGCATCCTCACTGCCCACGCGCAGAAAGCTACAGGCATCTCGCCAGACCTGCTATGAAGGTGGCTCGCCACGTGGTGCCATCTCCGGGCTGTACCATGTGCTCGGTGGCATGTGCTCATACCAATGTGCTCGGTACTGCACACTTACTGCTGCCATTACAGCACTGTGCCCTCGTGGTGCCACATGCTCCCCCCAACTACCTCTGCTGCCGCCGCTCCATTCTTGCAGGGGGCAGGCGGAGAGGGAACATGCTGCCAGGAAGGGATCTCTCAGCTCTAGCAGACATGCTGCAACACAGTTCTAGCTGATGTCGCATTGCACAGGGTGGTGTGAGCTCTTTTGTGATACTGCCTGGGTCCCCTCCAGGATTAAACAGACTGGGCAAACAGGGGTTCTTCTGATCTCCTCCCGCAGCCCTGGCAGACTTATGGACATGCAGAAGGGGTCAACATGGCTGCCACTGTGGCTAGTAGGAAACGCGGTTCATCGGCAGCATCTGCTTCAGGGAAGCGCTTGGTGTTGGGCAGCCTTGCTCCACTCTGCTGGTCTCCAGGGCCACTTGCTGCCCGCCAGGTCACCCAGCCCCTCAGGCAGTGACAGCGGTGGTGACCGCCGCAGTGTTTCCCAGGCTTCTCTAGTCCCAACTCCAGGTGCAGCAGTATGCAGCATTCCATAGTTTCAGCACTGCAATGTTTCCGTGTCCTGCTCACATGCTGATGCTGCTGGTAAGCATGCCAAGTGTTGTCTGGGCTCTCCAACCAGCCGCCTGCAGCCGCAGCATGGGCGGTCCCGGGCACTGCGCAGATGTACGCGCTGCTGGTGGTGGTGGCTCAGGCAGCCGTGTCACAGATGAAGCCATGCATGATGCAGGGGCAGCCGACATCCGTGGTGGCGGCTCGGCAATCTCCGCATGTGCTGCACAGATGCATCCAGCGCCCACGATGGGAGTGGGCCGATCCTGTGCCATGTGGCGACTGCCATCTTGGGTGAGAAACTCTCATGCCATGTGGCAACCGCTACTTTGGGGTTCACACTCCACATGCTCTCTGCCATCTTGAGCGACTAGCACAGGTGTATTTCCAGCCACTTCTGTGTTTCTCTCAGCTGTTATCAATTTTAACATGTCCATTAATAGCTTCCAGGTACTTAAGATTGCAGAAACTGTACCACCCATTGTTCCCGGCAGTAGCTTATTGTTTTTTTGTCCTCTTCTAGAGGGTTATAGCTCCTTGGCTGTCTAGCAGCTTTCCTCTGGCTTTCTCGTTTACACAGCTCTCTAGGCTCTCTGACTGTAGGCAGCTTTTCAGCTGCATTCCTCAACAGTTCTCAGGCTGCTTTTTCTCTCACAATGCTGGCTGCTTTCTTTGCAGCTCTGGTTGTTACAGCTTTCTAGCTGTAGCTCTCCGGCACTTTGTTTTACACAGCTCTGTAGCTGTTTTTTCCTTATACAGTTCTGGCTGTTTTCTTTGCGGCTCTCACTGATAGCTCTCCGGCTTTCCTTTCACACAGCTCTTTAGGCTGTATTATGCTAACAGCTCCTGGCTGTTCCTCTCTGGTGCTCTGCCTCCTTTGTCTTCTTAGTTATAGTCTTCATTATATGTCGCAATCGGGGGATAGATGGAGACACAACACAAAATTCCAAAGTTTGTGCAGTAAAGAGATTTTATTGGTGTGCTTAGTTATTTATATAGGCTATTCAAAAGACTCCACATTAGAACGTGATTGGCCTTGATTTGGTTACCACCCAGCTCACTGGCCAATAGCTATCTGCTTACATTCTTATCAAGGATTGGCTGGCACCCGCTCTCTGTAGCCAAATCCCTTCCCCTCTTGCGATGCATACAGTCCATCTTTATGATGTCATACTAAAATGCAATGACCATAACCCTCACTCTAACCTTAAACCCAACCCTGACCTCTCACCCCAAACCTAAACCCTAACCATAACACCTAAGAGGAAATACTTTGGACAAGATTTCACTGTAGGCATGACCAAGCACAAACAATTTGGGATTAACTCAATAATAACATATAGGTGTGATCTTTCTTCTTCTCTCCTTCAGCAATATGTCCAGTTCAACTAATAGCATAAGCAGTTGTACAGAGTCCTTTGAAATTCTAAGGAACACCCCATAACTCATAAGGAATGTCTCCGTGGGGCTGGACAGCAGTGCAAGTTTTCTTGATTAATTCCCTAAGTCTTACTTGGAAATACTTGAAACCATTTTTGCAAGTTTCAAAGTCTGAAGGAGAAGCTGCCCTGCTGCCCTAATGAAGACAGGATTTGGAGGTTTGATGTAATCAGAGAGCCAATCCTTTCCAGCATTGTAAATGTTTATGTTATGTTACAGTCATGTTTTAAATGTGTTTGCAATTGACAAGTTAAACTGCAAGCATGGAAATATGGCCATAAATTTACTTCACTTTCTTTCATTTGACCTAAGAGAAACATCTAAGCAAAAAGCAGTCTCCTGGCTAAGTCATGGTTTTTGTTCTAGAAAGATAAATTCTTCATTCAGACTCCAAAGCAGAATTGTATCTGATTGATGAAGTGACTTTAGGGCTTGACCACAGGCTCAGGCACATTTAAGTAAGGGAGACAAGGGGTGTGTTCTTGCAAGAAGAAAAGATCAAGACATAAAACAGACACAGCAGTATGCATTTCCTATCTTGTTTACTCAGTAGTATGAATTAGTCATACTTCTCCATTTGCACCAGTTTGAAAGCAAACCAGTGGCAGTTTCCAAGTCAGAACTACAGTTTCATAGGAAAAGTTAAACAAAGGCAATAATACAGAAACACTGGCTTAACCTGACAGAGTCAGAAAAAAACCTGACATCCTGTTGGTCAGGGTGGTGGTAGTGGTCCAATTAAATGGTGGCTGTAGTCCTGTTGGAGTGATGGATGTGTCAAAGTGGTGATCCTGTAGTAAAGTCTGGTCCTTCTCTGGAGGTCCAGTGGTGGTTATGGAGCTCTTGTCCTCTGGGAATCCAGTGGCAGGAGCTGCTCTGGTGTTCTAAGTCTCAGATTATACACAGGTAGGAATGTTTGGTTCTCCCCTCTGGGTGGAGCATCTCACAACGGGATGGTGTAATTTTGTGAGTCGTTCTGTGAGACCTTGATGGCCCATTTAAGAAGATAGCCCTCTGGAGGGCGTTATCAGGGATGTGTCATAAAGATAAAGAACGCTGCCCCACCTGTTTTAACAGCTTATGAAGATGGTAATAGAATACACACTTCTGGTTACATCTTACAGTGTAACCTAAGACACAATTTTATCTCTTCTGGACTCTGAACTTTTCCTCTAATTTCTTTCATTGGACCAGATATAGCTGTTGCCTTCTCTCCCAGCTGCCAATCCCTTAATACTTTCATCCTCACCCTTCTATATCTACTTCTTCTGTCTTTCTCTTCTGTTAGTTTCCTAGTGATCTCTAACCCTTACCTCTGATCCCTAATTTTTCTCTTCATCCCAATTACAAAAAAATGCAGGCTGTCTCGAGCCTCACTCAAACACAATATGGGAAGTACTGCAGCTCATCATTATCAAATTTCACATATACAGTCCCTATGCATGTGATAGACATTTTGATGAAAAGTAGTGAGGTTCTAGCCTTCTTGAAAGGCATACCAGCTGAGAACCATCTTGAATTAGCATAGAATTAGCATTTTTATAACCAATGTTTGTTGCACTTTTGCGATATCTGATGTCACAAAAGTACTGACAACTGACAATATTTTCTTTCAGAGTTGTTCCCTATTTGCATGATCACTCTCTTTGAAATACGCACATGGTTCATATTTTCTGACTATATAAAAGTGGGTGTGGAACAGGTGTCCTAAGTTATAATATAAAAACATTCTAAAAAGTCTGTATTTTATTTCCATCTTCATGAACTGTTAAAATTAGGAGAGGCAGTATTTTCCTTGCCTCCTCCCTTAGACTATCTCTTATTAATAGGCTATTAATGCTTTGCCCCATAAGTCATAAATAACTCTCTCTGGAAGCCATTTCCTATTTAACAGGCAATTAAGGACCCACCACATAACTCACAGAATAGCATCAGCCCATTATGAGATGCTCTGCCCAGGAGGAAGAGACAAGCATTCCTACTTAAATATAATCTGAGCATTTAAACAAAATAAGCATCTGCCTTCTACTAAATTCCCAGAGGAGCAGCCTTCTCTCCCACTAAATTCCTAGACGATAAACCAAACTCTTTAACATCACTACTAAACCATTAAAAGAAAACTCCGCTCTTCTACAAAATCTCTACTTCAACAGAACCATCTGTCACTCCAAAAAGACTACTGAAGCCATCATTCAAACTGAACTACTACCAACACCCTGACTAACAGGGTGTCAAGTTATATTTTAACTGTCAAATTTTAGGTTTTTTTGTTTAATATTGCATCTTGTTTTAATTTTCCTATTAAGTTATAGTTTGTTGTTTTTTTGTTTTACTTTATTTTGTTTATACATATTAAAGAACTGTTATTCCTATCCTCATATCTTTGCCTGAAAGCCCCTTTTAATAATTTGGAGGAAGGGAGTTTACATTTTCTATTCCAAGAGAAGCTCCTGCCTTCCTTAGCAAGCACCTGTCTTTCAAAACCAAAACAACAGGGAACTATGCAATGCAATAAGCACAACAGTGTATGCCCCTAAATTAAATATCCCTCCTTGCTGTTGCACTGTCACTAATCTTTATCTTTCAACCTCTGCACTGGCTAAATACACTACTGCATAGAAGAATGTAAAACAGAGAGTACCGCTTCATTGGGATTTAGTTCTAACATTTCCTAAGGAATTGCTGCAAAATTTTTTCTAGAGAAAAGTGTACTCTCTTCCTATCACACACACAAAAGAAACGGCTTAAAAATCCAGATAAGTTTATTCTAACTGTCTCCTCACTATTGATCCTGTGGTTGTTCTGCAAGGCGATTGCAAACGCTTAGTCATCACTGCATGCTAGTCACAAAAGTGACAGGGAAGGTGAATAGGAATATGGATTCTGATCTGACTGTTGTACCTCTGAACATCAACAGAAATTTAATATCCACCAACCCAAACCTTGAGTCATATATTGTAGAATAACTATGCAAAAATGCAGTTTATCTTTTATTCTGCTTTTTTTTTTTTAATATGATTTTTTTTTGTTAATATGCATTATCTTTTATTCTGCTGCCTATGGAAATGCTGTTGCATTATAAATATGAAGAATTTTGTTGTGCTGCTATTTGCAATACCAGTAATGCTAAAACAGTAGTACTGGAGTTCTACTACAAGAGAAAAAGATATTTCAAGAGGTGTACATCTTGGTGAAAGTATGTATAGATGATGATAATCAGAAGCATAGAAAATATACAAATTTAGGCTGTAAGAGCAATTTTCTAAATTTAAGTGGTCTGTGCACATTAGACACAAGCAACTGTGGGGATATCTGGTGCCATTGTTTGAACCATCAGTGAAAATACTGAAGGACATTCAAGTCTGCAATGACAACAGATTGAAGTAGCAGTAGTACTTATAAATTCACAAAGCATCATTCATTGTTTTAGCTGAGAGTTTTACAAAAAAAATTAGAATAGTTAATACTATTAAACACATTCCATAGGATTAAATCAGAGTTAATGTTGTTAAGCAAATGCAAGAATGCTGCATCAGCCTTGCCTGCTCCTGAAACAAAAGCACGTACAAACACATAACCTTTCCACAGTGCTGAGGGTTTTTTAAAAGTTACTATGTAGGAATCAGAAAGCTGTATTCACTGTAACTTCATAGATTGACATTAAAATTATATGTTAAAAAATTAGCTAGAAGGTACCTGACAAATTTACCTCATTCATCCATCTACCTTGAGTTAAAAATTCAGATTTGTGTAATTTTGTCCTAAAGACAACTAGTGATTGAAATGCTACAGCTTCCCCAGGAAATCTCTTCCAGTGTTTTTCTATACTCAGTGATAAAACAGGCTGAAGTAATTCAGAAGAGATTTCTGGCTACCCGCATAAAACATGAAATACTCTTAATGAAAAAAGGACTTTATATGGTAATATGCATTAACAAACACAAGTGTTTCATGTTTCTAGCCACTGTCTTCAGCATGAAATGCAGTCCTTCAAGAACTCTTTGCCATAGAACCTAATTAGCGCTCTGAAATTTGAAATGCTTAAATGCATGATTATTTGTATTATTCAGATTTTTGCTCTTCCAGTAGTCTTCACAAAAGAAATTGTACTGTTATCACCAGATGCCATGAAATAGGATTTACTGAACATATTTTGGGTTTACAGAGCTAAACCATTCCTCTAATTCATGTAAAATAAACCGTACTGTTTGATATAAATGCTATTCATTATTTAAATATCATCAGGATGTATGAGGAAATAATTTCAAGGCATAATTTAGATAGCTTGTTAGAGGTATGAACTGCTGTTGATGACACATTAAAGAAAGTTAAAGGAACTGGTGAAACACTAGGTATGAATATTTAAACTCTGCACAGAAAACTCATTTTCTGTAAAAATAAATTCTATCATTGTAAATGAAGTGTAACATCTGGCTGATTTATAATATATATATGCTATACATACAAATATTGTTTGTGTCTGCCTGTTACTTAAGTATACAGCTAGAGAATAAAACTCTGCCAGAAGGGAAACCTAAGGAAAGGCAAAACAGGTAAGAGATGGGTCCTCCTTGCTGTAGTCAGAGCTGTAAGCCTATTTCTGAATGAAAGCGGAGTGATTTGGAAAAGGAACGAACAAATTGGCAACTTGTTCTGGATCCACATTTGAGCAGTTTCTGAGACTCTGGGTACATAGATAACATCAGAGCTTGGAATGGCAGGGGCAGAAGGTGAAGACAGTGAATCACTGTAGGGCATGAGCGGGTTTATGTGTCAGGATGCCACAGTCCTTTTCTGACCTAGAAATGTGTTTTCGTGGTAGTAGAATGAATGGGAACAGCCGAAAGTTTCAGGAAAATGCCACAGGTTGTTATGCTCGTTGTTTTTTTCTTGCAGTGGTTTTCTCCATATTTTACTCAACTATAAACTGACAGTTTTACATTCTAGTAACTAGGAAAAACCTCTAGAGTCTTGATAGCTAGGAGCTTGAACTTTTTAGGTCAGTTTCAGTCAAACTGCTTGCAACCAGAGCGAGCAGGAAAAGTGCACTGCTGGGCATGGCACAAACATCGATGTCAGCTCTCAAGTGTCTTAGACATAGGCAGGGATTTCTTGTGTGGGGTGAAGTTTACTTCTTATGAAGCAGCACGAGAGCTGGGTTTTGACCTTCAGGGAGGAAGAAGCGCAGCAGAAGGTAGAGGAGAAGAAGCAGGTGGAGGCAACACTGTTTTCTGAACATACGTGTAGCCTGGCATGAAACCAAGGAGCTGTTGTGGCTAACTATTGTAAGCTGCCTTTGGTAGCTGTGGATGGAATCAAGTCAAACCACCTCTGAAGACAGGTGAATTCAGGATCACCTATATACATTTTCAACACCAATTTTCAATGAGTTCATCTAACTACAAAAATAATCTAACTATAAAATAATTATATAAAATTATATAATTAAAATAAATTATTGCAGATATTCAACAGGGTTAACAACACTGAAAGAATCCTGACTGTTAGGCTGAACGTGGGTTTTTTACATGCAGTTTTTACAGATGTATTAAGTAGGCTTTTGCATCGAATCAATTTTTTTAGAAAAGAATGTCAGGTGTTATACAACGGGAAATTTGAACTTCACTCTCACAGATAGAATGGGCTTTTCTCCTTTGGTGCAGATGCCCTATGAAGATCACGTTCTGACACAAAGTTATCAGAGCCATAGCAGAGAAGAGCCCAGAAAATGCAGCTTGATCTGGCAGGTGTGGAAGGAAATTGCAGTTTCCATTCAATTCCACTGAGACTGAATTAAAAACTTTCTTACTACACACAACTGATTTTTCCAAAATAACAACTATTAGCAGCCTTAAGAATTTCAACAACTTCTCTAACCTTTCTTCACTCCTCATGCCTGTGAGGGAGTACTCTCCTGGGAAGGAAAAAATCTGTACTTACTTCCAAATTTCCTTGTGAAATGTCTGTTATGGATCAGTTCTGGATGCAAGATATCAGACCAAATAAACCCAGAGAAGGTTCTGTCATCCCGTTAGCTCTTGCTTGTAATCTAAGCTAGGAAAGAGAAGTCACACTAGATTTACTAAAACCCTTCCTGGGTCTCCGTGGGAAAAGCGTGATATTGGTCTTGCTTCCTAACAGCAAAATTTAGGGGCTGTGGGCAGATCCCTGTCACACAGAATCAGCATATTTCCAGGGCAGTTCTCTCACTTTGAAAAAGGCAAAACAATTTAATTTTCATGTTGCATTATCCATCTCAAAGGTTTGTTATTTTTCCTTTCGTTTTAGGGTT